>VXBI01003347.1:135166-289504 GCA_013397375.1 Toxostoma redivivum | reverse complement strand
CAAGCACCATAACGTCACCCTAGTATAAGCAAGAAGGCGCGGGAGGTGGTGAGCACTGCACAGCTCCCACCAGCAGGAGAGATGCGGTTTGTGCTGGCCTGATGCTCAGCCCTGTCTTGTACTTGATCCCTGTCCTTTTCACAGCATCGCAGAATATCCTGAGTTGGAAAGGACCCACAAGGATCATGAGTCCAGCTCCTGGCCCTGCACAGACACCCCAACAATCCCACACTGAGCATCCCTGGCACACTGAGCATCCCCTCCCAAACACTCCTGGAGCTCTGGCAGCCTCGGGGCTGTGCCCATTCCCTGGGGAGCCTGGGCAGTGCCCAGCACCCTCTGGGGAAGAACCTTTCCCTGAGATCTGACCTAAACCTACCCTGACACGGCTCCAGCCATTCCCTCGGGTCCTGTCCCTGGTCACAGAGAGCAGAGATTGAAGCTGTCCCTCCACTGCCCCTCCTGGGGAAGCTATAGATCTGATGAGATTCCTTCTGCAAAGCAAGCCTCTGGAAGCTCTGGATAGCTCCTGCTTTCCAGCTTTCTTTCCCATGTGGCATGCAGTGCTTTGCACTGATGGGTATCACTGCCTGCCCCGTGTGCAGTTGCTTGGAGCATCTGAATGTGCAGAAAACACCTGAAAGGCAGCAGAGGCAGGTGTTGGATGCTTGGCAGCAGGAGCCCCTGAAGAGCCCCTCTTTATCAGGGCTGGTGTTCGATGTTGAGTGTAACAGCAGCAGTGCCTGCCTGGGGACTTGCACCCCTCCCTGGGAACCCCTACCCTGTGGTGTCACCCCCACGCTCTGCCCAGCCAAGGCTGCACAAGGCGAGCAGTTCCATCTTCTGCATGGATTAAACCCCATGTTTCTCCTTCAGCTGGAGCACGTGTGCAGCTCCAGCCCCTCTCTGTCACCCAGCCTCTCCTTCCCCCCAGCCCTTGCCTCTGCCCCCCATTCCTCGCTTCTCCCTCTCCCCTGTGCTCTCCTCTTGCAGCCGCTGCTTCCCGCTCAGTGCTGGGCACGCTTTGTCAGAGCAGGGAGAGGTGCAGGCAGCATTCCCATGGCTGGAATTGAATGGGAGAGGCACTGTGGTGGCAGGAGGAGGTGGCAGGTCCTGGCTGTACTCATCCCCTCCTTTTTTCAGTGCAAAGGAGGGAGTGCAGCAGCTGAACCAGGCCAAATTCTAGGCCTTGTCTGTTGTGTTTGGAGACTCTTTGTTGTTCATGTGTTGCTGATTTGTATATTCATGATTAAACCTGCAGCTGTCCAGTGCCGGGAGGATTTGAGATGAATTAGAATGACAAGAGACATGGTCTTTACAAATAAAGTAATCATTTCTCCCTGCACTTCACATTCATCCTCTTTCAAAGGGTCTCTGTGTGACGCAGATTTGCTGCACTTTGATGCTGGGACTGCTGGGAGATGTCTGGATCTTGTAGTGCTCTTTATTCCTGTGGCAGCCGTGGGTGCAGTGACGTGGGAGGAAGGGGCAGTGTGTTAAATGGTCTGATAGTTTCTAATGGTGTCAAATTCTGCCATTTTAATTGGGACTTTCATGCTAGAGAAGAATTGAAAGGGGAAGATGGGCGTGAAAATCACTGCCGTGGGCCTCCGTTCCTCCTCAGCGTTCCTGTCGGGTGCTTGGTGATCAAGCTCCTTCCCCATGGTCCCGCTTCCCCTCCCACTGGAGCTTAATCCTCTGCCATGGCATCCCTGTGTTGCCATGGAAATTGCCATCTGCTGGGTAGGGCTCTTCACCTCTGCCTGCTGGAGAGTTGGAGCTGGGGGTGACCCAGTGGGGAGGTGCCATGGTTCCTGCTGGGGAGGTGCCATGGCTCCTGCTGGACCTGTGGCTGGTACTGTGGTGCTGGAGGCCAACATATGTGCTGCAGCAGCAGGGGGCTGGGTCATGGGTGGCATCAGCAGTGCTCCCATCTGGCACATTTTTGACTTTTTATCGGTGTCCGAAGTTTGCCAGTCAGGAGAAGTGGTGGCCTGTGCTGCTGGTGGCAGTGTGGATGGTTGGTCACTCCCTGACCCCTGTTTTCCATGACCAAGCAGTTCTGCCTCCTCCTGTTCCCAGGAGTTGTAGCCTACATCCACACTGCCATTGCCTTAGGGTGAGTTTCCAGTAATCACCCACAGCTCATGCTAAAGGTTCCTGAAGTGACTGCAGCTTCTGGTCCTCACTGTCCTGGAGTCTGAGAGTGTGAGGTATTTGCTCATTAAAAACACCCCAGAGATGCCTGGGACCTGTGCATTGGGTGCTGGACAGGTTCCTGGTCCCTTCCCAAGGTGGTGATAGGGGCAGTTGCTCCATTCCTGGCATGGCATGAAGGGTTTGTGTGGGAGAAGGCAGGTGGAACTTGGGGTGAGCCCTGACCCAAGGCCATGTGGGGCTGCCTGACTGGGGTAGCATAGGAGTGTGCATGTGATGGTATTGAATGTTTTTCCCAAGCTCCACTGAGGAGCACTGAAGGCCCAAGAATTCCAGTGTGAGAGGAGGGCTCAGTGGGGGACTTGAGGTTCTTCTGGGTCCCTCTGTGGCTATGGTGGTGTCTGGGAGCTCTCAGGGTGATCTCCAACTGTCTTCTGCTGCACAGTGGTGGCTGGGGGCTCGTGGGCACATCTTGCAGGAGGTTGGTTAGTGGTCATGCCCGAAAGGCTGGGCAAGGACAGCTCTGCCGTGGCTGGCACAGGCTGTTGTGGCATTGGTGGGTGACAGGTACATGGTGCAGCATTGTCTTAGGCACCAGGGCTGGGTGGAAGGTGATCCACTGGGTTGTGGTCTTACTGGTATCCAAGGCCAGGCTGGATGGGGCTTGGAGCAACCTGGGGTAGTGGGACGTGTCCCTGCCCATGGCAGGGCTGGAATGGGAGGAACTTTAAGGTCTCTTCCAACCCAAAACATCCTAGGATTCTAAAGCAAAAATGGATAGGGCTGCATGGAAAAGCTGGAAGTCATGTAGTAGGTAGGACAACAGGGAAAGTGCTTTTATTTCTGTGTTTTCTAATCAAAAGCCAAACCGATTATAGTTTTACAGCCATCTACCTGATTTAAATGAAACCATAAAACATCACCATTTCCCAATAAAAAGCTTTTGATATAGTAGCTGCAAAGCTCCCAGGAACAAAAATTCTCTTTGAATGAAATGCAGGAAGGAAATTTTGGAAGAGTGGGTTGAGTAAGCCTCCAAGGTGTTTTTTTCCCCCCTTTAAATAGCACATTTGGAAGATAAGAAAGTAAAAGAAACGTTACTTGATAGTAGGTCTGTTCCTGGAGGGAAGCACATGGAGCACGTGGGGTGTTTGCTGTGCCTCTGGTATACAGAGTTGGAAGGATGTGTGGTGGGGAGGGCTGGGCAGGGCTGAGATCTTCATCCCCCTTTTTAGGCAGCACATGTGTTGTTATTAGAGGCTGGCTTGGGAAGCCATAAACAGAGCAAAGTTTGCTTCGTTGCCAACCCAGATGAGATAAAATAGTTTTATAGAGATTTATGGGGATAATAAACTATGTAGGGAAGTTTATGACACGTCTAGCTGTGATCAGTGAACCTTTAAAGGGTTTATTGGGCAGGGATGTTGTCTGCCATGGATAAGCCTTGTGTGGTGTTGGAATAGTTGGAATTGTGCTGTTGGTGTAAAATACTTTAATTTAAATCATGTATTTGTCTTCCCAGAGCCTCTTCATAAATGAGCCTGGCAGAAACTGTGTGCAAGGGGAGGCCTGGTGGTCAGTCACCTCCAAATTTTTGTCCAAACAAGAGATGAAGCTGAGGGAGATCAGCTGCAGGAATGCATCACCGAGCACCTTGTGCAGTACAAGGCTGTGTCAGCTTCTAGTGTTTAAAACTGGGATAAACTGAATTTCTATCCCTAAGCCATTCATTCAGGGTTTCTGATTGTCTAGATGAGCATGTGTCTTCCTGCAAGTAACCAAATAATACCGTAAATGAAGTCCTGCCTGTCCTGGAAAAAAAGGACAGCAGTGGAAAATGTGGAGATGGTCAGAGTGCAGGACAGCACTGCTGCGGGAGGATGCTGACCTGAGCATCTCCTGCTATGTCAAGGGAGCTCAGATGTGAGAACAATCTGGGATTCTCCATATAGGAACCTGGACCTGTGTTGCACAAGGGAGCTGAAACCACAGACTCTGCAAGTCTGAGATGACAAATGCACATGGCTGTGGGAGAAATCCCAACTCCCCTTTTAGCAGAGTACCACTCAGATACTATGGCTTTGCACAGACTTGGTCTACCAAAAGGTCTCTGAAATCTTGAAGTAAAGGCAGCCTGTGTTGGGTTTTAGGCAGGGTGTGGGTAGAAGAAGCTGCATTACAGTTCAGTGAAGTGACCACAGGAGATGAGAGGTGGCTTTGGAATGGGAGTGTGTCCTGAGGTTGTCCCGGCTCACTCCTTGCTGCCCACCAGCAAAGTCCCAGTGGGACCCCCGGGCTGTGCAGCAGCCTGGCCACATCAGCTCTTGCCTTCCTCACCCATATTCTGTATCCAACAAGCATTAAGTGTCATTAATTGCTTTGATTCTTGCCCACAGCTGGGGGATTTTGTGGGGAATTGTGTTCCTTTCCATCTCTTGCTGTTAGTCTGTGTGAAGCAGAGGGAACTGGGAAGGGAAGAGGCTGCCAAGGGAGTCACAGGGCTTCCCCTGTCATTGAGCTGAGCACCTGAGCACTTCTCCCAGTGCAGAGGGGGTGGGTAAGTCGTTGGGATGGAGTCTCCGTGTTGTGTTCCCCATCCCCAAATGCAGACATGTGGCCTCCAGATCTCCCTACACTGTTTCACCTCAGTTTTCCTGATGTTTGCTTTTTCTTCCTCCTCTGTATTTTTCAAGCAAGGGAAAGCTGGCCCTGATGTCCCCAGACTGGGGCAGTGATTTTAGATTACATTGTCCTTTCTGCACAGGGATTTTGTCCCTCTTGCACCCACTACTCACCCAGGGTACAGATCTCCACAGACAGTGATGGCCTAGTCAGTGCTGCCTTCCCATCAGCTGGAGCTTCCCTGCCCTCTCACTGTGCTCCTGGTGCTTGCTGATCTGTATCTCAGCAGAATTTGTGATGCCTGCTCCAGGCAGGATGCCTGTTGCTGCTATTCAAGGAGAATAAGGTATCTTGAGTTTTCTAAGCACAAAATCGATTTACATGAGAAGATTTCCCCTGTAGCTTTGGGAGGTGAGCTCCACTCATGATCTGCAGAGTGCTTGGAGGTAGAAGCAGAGCTTGCCCGTGGGGGGGTTTGACAGTGCAGGGATGGAGCCACATCCTCTGAGCCTGGTAGGGCTGAGGCAGGATGGGCTCCATAGGAATGGTCCAGTGTGCAGCTGAGACCTGAGCATTGGCCAAGGAAGACAAGAATTACAGAATGATTTGGATTAGAAGGGACCTTAAACTCATCCCATCCCACCCCCTGCCATGGGCAGGGACACCTTCAACTGTCCCAGGTTGCTCCAAGCCCCATCCAGCCTGGCCTTGGACACTGCCAGGGATCCAGGGGCAGCCACAGGTTCTCTGGGCACCCTGTGCCAGGGCCTCCCCACCCTCACAGGGAACAATTCTTCCCAATATTCCATCCATCCCTGCCCTCTGGCAGTGGGAAATCATTCCCCCCTGATCCTGTCACTGTCTACTCGCATGGAAAGTCTCTCTCCCTCCTTTTTATAACCCCCTTTAGGCCCTGGAAGGGGCTCTGAGGTCCCCCCAGAGCCTTCTCTTCTCCAGGTGAGCACTCCCAGCTTGGCTCCAGAGCAGAGGGATCCATCCTTGGAGCATCTCCATGGCCTCTTCTGGACTCGTTCGAACAGGTCCCACACATGCGTGCTGAAAGATCTGGCTGGAAAGTCTCTGGGACTAGACAGCCTGATTCTCACTCTAAACTCTGCTTTATTTTCTTTTTTAATAAACTTGTCCTTTTTCTTGCAATACACAAGGATAGTATGCCTCCTCTGTGGTGGTCCCTGCAGAGGTTCAGTGTGTGCCCTGTGAGGAAGTGTGGTGCTGGTGGTTTGCTTCGCTCATGTTGTCACGTCTTCCTTCAGTTATAGGATAAATATTAACACCACAACCACCCACTAACTAGGCACTGCCTGCCATGGCTTATCATCCCAGCCCTGGGCTCTTGGAAAAACTTTACAACACCCTTAAGTTTAAAACAAACACACGAAAAACCCAGTCCCTCTGGGTCTATTAGGGCTGACCAGCAAATGTGTATTTCATTACCCAAAATATGTTGGTAGACCCAGCACAGTGAGTGAGCCAAGGGGAAGTAGACCTGCAAAACAGTTTGGATAAAATACAAAAAGTGTTTTTTGTTTTTCCAACCCTCCCCTTTCTTTTCTTGATTTCTCCTGCCATGAATTCCTGGGTAAAGACTTACATTTCTGAGGGAAGCTTGGGCGCCAAGCTCAGAGACAGATTGCACAGCCCAGGCCCAGGAATGGCAGGAGTGAACCAGTGGGCGGTCAGAGAACACAGTGTGTTTTATTTTTATTCATTTTTTCTTCTTAATGGTGTCAGTGCTTGGCTCCAGGTGCCTGGATGGGAGAGTTTCTTGGTGTTGTCCCTCCATGTGGTTCAGAGTCCTGTCAGGGTCCCATGGTGGGAGCAGAGCTTTGCTGGACTGGTGTCCTGGAGGAGCAGAGACAGGACAGGGCGTTCCTGCTCTGGCTGGGATGGTTGGCACAGCAGGGACCTGCATGGCTGAGGACCACAGAGCGTGGCTCTGCCTGGGTCTGGCTCATCCACCACCAGGAATTCTCTGTTGTCACCTCCATAAGTGGGAGGGAACAGTTTTAAACTAAAAGAGAAGAGATTTAGATGAGATACTGGGAAAAAATTCTTGGTTGGGTGGGTGGTGAGGCCCTGCCACAGGTTGCCCAGGGAAGCTGTGGCTGCCCATGGACCTCTGGAAATGTCCAAGACCAGCTTGGATGGAGCTTGGAGCAACCTGGGGTAGTGGGGGGTGTCCTTGCCAATGGCAGAGGGTTGCATTGAGATGAGTTTTGGGGTCTTTCCCAACCCAAACCATTCTGGGATTCTGATTTGCATATGATCAGCAGGTGTGGCTCCAAGGTCGGCCCCATCCATGCGGAGTATCTGGGATGAGAACTGGTAACACCCAGAGCTCCATTTATCCAGCCTGGTGCAAATTACAGCCATCAGGGCTCTCCTTTCATCCCTTCTTGGTGGGCTTGGCAGCAAAATCGCCTGCCTTTTCCAGTGGGATTTTCAAGGAGTTCATTCCTTTGCAGTGTTGATGATATCTCCTGGTGCTTGGAAGGATTTGGTCATCCGAGCTTTGCTGCACAAGGATCCTGTGTTGGCCTGATGTGCAGGGGAGGCCGAGGCCCAGCCCATTTCCATGGGCTTCGAAGAGCCACACAGCAAAAAGTGTCTAAAGAGTTATCTGCCTTTTTGGGGGAAATATTTTGCCTTTGGATGACTGGCTCGTTGTTCATGTAGAGCAATGATTTTTTATTCAGTAATGTCCACATATCCCCCTTCTCTCCCTCCAAGAAAAACACAGCGAGCTGTGTCACCAGCTCCACCAGCCTCACGGAGCGGAGCCGCTGGTGGCTCCATGCAGGGAGTGTTATTGCATGTGTGAAGGTGAGTCACCAGCAGGGCTTTGGGCAGCAGCAGCTCAGGGCATTTTCTCTGCCTGCTTTGGGACAGTTTAACAGAGACCTGTCAACTGCACTCCATTTTTCACGTGGAAAAATAGTTGGGGAACCCATAGTTGACCAAATTAAAGAAAATTCCTCGATTCCAAGTAATATGAAGAATGGTAGTGGCCACCACACTTGTGAGCTTTACCATCAGTTCTTTATTTTGGTGGTGCTGGGATAGGTGGAATTTGGTCACAACTGGGGAGAACCTGCAGAAGAGATCAGTGATGGGAGAGCATCTGGGGATGGCCTCAGGAGAGGCAAAGCAAAAGCCACCCCCCAGGTGTGCAAACATCATAGAGGGGTCAAAGAGCCGAGTATCCCAGTCCCTTCCCATCCCGTGCTAATGGGAATCAGGTTGAGTGGGGCTTGGAGCAGTGTGGTCTATGGAAGGTGTCTCTGCCCATGGCAGGGGTTTGGAATGAGATGAGTTTTAAGGACTCTTTCAGTCCAGACCAGTCTGGGGTTCTGTGATTTGTGGCTTTGCCCTTTGCTCTGGGGGTGAAGGAGATGCTGAGCAGCACCAAAGCAGAACCACCTGTCCCTGTGGTGAAACTCAGTTCAGGCCTTTGTCTTCCTCCACAGAGGATAACTCTGGGCAGAGGGACTGGCCTGTCAGAGCTCTGAGCCCCTGGGGATTAGCAGGATGGGTGGGATCTGTGCCAGCCTCACTGGAATGGGCTGTGGGAGAAGACCACCCTCTGCATCTCATCTTCCAGTCCTGCATTGCTGCTGTGAATGGCCCAACCCAAGCACTGGGAGCTGTGCAGGAATCTTCAGTGCCCTGTGTTCAGCTGGGTGAGCAGGGTGTGTTTTATTGGCTCTGGATGGACCCACTGCTGCCGTGGGGATTACTGTGGTGGCTGAGCACTGGGACACTGATTTTTCAGTGGGCTGCAAAGGGTCTGTGATTCAGCACTGATTGTATCTGTTCAAATGAACTAATTTAATTTAGGATACAGAATTCCCGACAAACTGCTTTTCAGTATTTGCCTGCAGTATGCAATAAGGTGGTGACCTGCACACCTTAGCAGGTTTCTTTAGTACAAATTATTTAATTAGACTCACAGTTCACCTTTCAGTGTCTACCTCAGTCTAAACCCTCCACACTTCCCAGTGTAGCAATGTGTGACCTGGTGCAGATGTCAGTGCTGACCCAGCTCTTGGACTTGGGTGGCCCCGTGTGCTCCTGGTGGAGGCTTGTGCTGTCCCCGAGCTGCAGCAGGGGCTTTGCTGGTGGCAGCAGGAGGTACTGTGCTCTTCCTTTTGCTTTTAGAATTTTAGGATTTCTAGTGCAGGAATGTTAAGAAGAAGAAGAATTGTGGTCATTTTTTTCCTGTCTGTGGAGTGGCTGTGCCAAAGTGTGTTGGGTGGAACTGGGAGGAAGAATGGAGACTGGGATACTTCCCTGAGTTAATGTAGATGGAGAGCAGAGCCCAGGGATGGAGGAGTGCTTTGCCTTCCTCTGGAGTGGAGCACAAGAGCTTTGCAGTGGTGGGACTGGGGAAGGAGAACAAGTGCAAGGACCTGTGGGGCTCAGTGGGGTCCCCAGCAGGTTCTGTGAGTGCTGGGCCTGCAGCCTCAGCTCTGGGACCAGCATTGGTGGAGGAGGGAATGACTTGTGCTGCAGGGGGGAAAGAGGTTCTGGAAGCCCCAGCTGGCTAGTGGAAGCTCTTGCCTTGACTTTGGACTTTTTCTGTGCCTGTTTCTTCCCTTGCTGTTTTCACTCCACTCATGCTGACACCAACTTTATCCATGCTGACAGAGCCTCCTGATCCTGTTCCCAATGTCCAGCTTTCCTGTGGCCTTTTACCCTTTCCTGCTGTGGTAGAAAGGGAAGGGTTTAACCCCCTAACCCAGACTGTGCAACAGGTAGTCTTTGTTCTCTCTTTTCACATCCTTCAGACCTCCAATGAGCACCTCCCCTCTGGCACCCCCTTTCGGAGTGCTGGGCTGATCCCAGTGCTGGGAGGAAGACACCTGTGTTGGGGGCACAATCCCAGGATTATTTGGGTTGGAACGGACCTTAAAGCCCATCCTGTTTCACGCCCTGCCGTGGGCAGGGACACCTTCCACTAGACCAGATTGCTCCAAAGCCTTACACTGACAAGGCTTCCCCAGTGGTGGAAGAGCATCACTGCAATGATGATTGGGCTTGCTGAGGGCAGAAGACCCTGCCCTGTGTGACCCAGAGGGCTCAGCAGCACAGCTCGTGTGCCTCCTGGGCTCACAGGCATGCATCCTGCCACTGTTCATGTAAGCAGGTCAGGGACTTGGAAGTGATTTTTGGAAGCTGGATTCTCCCTTGAGGAGAATACAGCAGCACAGATCTTGATGACTTCAGTACATGTTTCTTGGAGAAGCACACAGGCTGCTGTCCCACCAAATTTTTTTAAGCTTTTTGTCTTAGAAACAAAGTGCCTGACTCTAGAGCCTTCCCAGATTTCCTGTTGGGATCAGGAGCCTGTGTTTCCTCTTATAAAAGCAGAAGGGATGTAATTTTTCATGGGTGGAACCACAAAATCTGTCCCTGCACAAGGTGGTGTCTGGGAAATTTTTTCCTGGGTCTCCTCCCCAGTGCTGCTGCTTTTCATGTTTTAACCTGGTTGCATCTCCTGCCATTATCTGCTCCTCCCTGCTCTGTGTGGAGAAAATGGACCTGTAGGTGCAACCACAAGGAAAGGTAGAGGTGCTGTGGTCTGACCTGGTTTTTGGGGTTTTCCCTGCATGGTGGGTAGTGGGTGCCCTGTTACAGTTGCACAAGGTGGGGCAAGATAAAGAAGGGATTTCTTCAGGGGTTTTTCCATGGGGTAGCTGTGGCAAAGACTGGCCTGAAGCCTCTGTCCCCACTCTGAGCTGCCCAGATGTTGTCATTCCTTGTGGGGGAACATGAGCTCAGTATCTTGCCCGAGACCACATGCACAGAGAGTCCAGACTCTAAGTCTCCAGGTGCTCAAGATCCAAGTTTACTCAGCAGCCTATGCTGCCTGGGGGTGGTTCCCTGTGTGAGTCCAGAGTGGGTTTAGTTAAACATCCTCCCCTAGGAGGTGTGTATGTGGCTGCTCCTGTGAGCCAGGAGTGTCTGAGCAGGGTGGCTGTGTCTCCAGGGGTGTGCTACCCTGCAGAAATAGTTTCCTATAAATAAACAAATAGAGAAAGGGGTTGCTGCTGTGGGGTGTCCCTGCACACAGGCTCTGGTGTGTCTGCAAACCCTCATGTGTAAATAACCTCACTGACAGGAACAGGGCAAAGTGGCCTGTCTGGGGAGGGGTCTTTGGAGGGAGGATGGGATGGTGGAGCAGGTGGATTCCTCCAGAACCCACAGCAGGTATTGAGCCTCCCTCCTCTCCTTGGGGTGGATGGAGGATTTATCCACAGTGAGGGTGGAATGGTGGTCCCGCCTCTGGTGACACCATGGCTTAGACAGAGCCAAAAAGGGAGAAGGGACTCCTGGTGTCCTGCTTTGCTGGTAAGGAGCTGGTTTGTTGGGAGCTGCTCCTGCTCCAGCTGGCCCTCACAAGGGATGTGGCTGTGACTCAGAGCAGGGTCAGGTCTGGGGGGAGCTGGGGCCAGGACTTCCAGGGGACAGGGGCAGCTCTGCTCCCAACTGTGACCATGGCTGTTGGATCAGAAGAGACACAGTGTCCAAAGGGAAACCTGCTTTGGCTTCGGGAAACATGGCTGGACTTGAAGAGATCACAGAATCATGGAATGGTTTAGTTTGGAAAGGACCTTAAAGACCATATTTTTTCACCCCCTGCCATGTCCAGGGACACCTCCCACTATTCCAGATTGCTCCAAGCCTTTCCAGCCTGGCCTTGGACATTTCTAGGGATCCAGGGGCAGCCACAGCTTCTCTGGGCACCCTGTGCCAGGGCCTCCCCACCCTCACAGGGAACAATTCCTTCCCAATATTCCGTCCATTCCTGCCCTCTGGCAGTGGAAGCCATTCTCTGTGTCCTGTCCCTCCGTCCCTTGTCCCCAGTCCCTCTCCAGCTCTCCTGGAGCCCCTTTAGGCCCTGGAAGGGGCTCTGAGGTGTCCCTGGAGCCTTTTCCTCTCCAGGTGAGCACCCCCAGCTCTCCCAGCCTGGCTCCAGAGCAGAGGGGCTCCAGTTCTCAGAGCATCTCCATGGCCTCCCCTGGGCTGGCTCCAGCAGCTCCACATCCCTTCAGTGCTGGGATCCCCAGAGCTGGAGGCAGCTCTGCAGGTGAGGTCCCAGATGGAGCAGAGGGACAGAATCCCCCTCTGAGCCTGCTGCCCACAGTGGGGTAATGCTGTGTGGGGTTGCTTCCAGAAGGTGAAATGCAGAATCCTGGATCTGGAGCCACTCTGCTCCTGTGCTTTCCCTGCCCTGTGCAGGTGTTTGTGTCACTGCCAAATGGAAATGGTGTCTTTGCCTGGGCACGGGTGCAGGAGAGCTCTTTCCCAGCCTGGATCCCAAAGAGCTGGGATATCCTGGTGGTTCCTCTCAAAAGGGAATGTAATCACTCTTCCTCCCAGAATTGCTGAGTGAAGCCAAGCAGCTGTGGGGCTAAACTGGGCTGCAAAGGACACGGCCTGCTGTGGGAGGCTCTGGGCTCTGCTGAGAGAGTTGGAGGGGGGTTTGGAGGAGGAAAGGTGAGAAGGGAAAGGAGAAAGGGGGTTGAGACAGCAATAGTCCCTGAGGCAGGAGGAGGACAGGGACAGAGGGGCTTGAGATAAGTAGGAGGAGCACCCCACATTTGGAAACCCCATGGAGGGGCTCCCATCTCTTCTCTTGTGCCACTTGTCACTGCATCTTCCAGAACCTTAAGGGGGCTCATAAAAATGAGAGGGACTTTTTGTATGGGCAGATAGCAACAGGACAAGGGAGAACGGTTTTAAACTGCCAGAGGGCAGGGATAGATGTGATATAAGGAAGAAATCCTCCCCTGTGAGGGTGGGGAGGTTGCCCACAGAAGCTGTGGCTGCCCCTGGATCCCCAGAAGTGTTCCAGGCCCGGTTGGACAGGGCTTGGAGCAACCTGGGATAGTGGGAGGTGTCCCTGCCCATGGCAGGGGGTGGAATGAGATGAGGTTTTAAGGCCTTTTCTAATCCAAACCATTCCATTATTCTATCCTAGATGTTGGGAGTTGGCAACTCTGAAGTGCCCCATTGCCTCCCTGCTGGTTCATCCCCTGCTCTGTGAGTGGAGCTGGCACAGGGACACAGCTGGGCCCTGTCTCAGCTCCAAGCTCCCTGCAGAGTCCTTTTTTCCCATTTGCCACTTGTGTGTCTGTACACTGGGGAGCACTCTTGCCTCTTCCTGCACATCGCACCTAGGATACTCAGAGCATGTGCAGCTCACTCTGGAGGCACTGGGACACTTTCCCATCAGTGGTGCTGCTTTTCTCCTGCCCTTCACCAACTTGGTTAGAAGCAAGTTTGTGGACAAGCCACAATTTCAGTTTGTAATTTATTTGTCAGTGGCTCTGTGGGATGGGAGTCCTCCATTAAATACTTTTCCCTGGCTACCTGTGTATGTTTCAGGGCAGAAGGAGGCATTGATGCTCAGGTGTGCTGGGAGCTGTGCCCCTGTGTGCTCACAGGGGTGTTGAAGATCCCTTACCCAGAGCAACTGCTTGATTTCAAGACTCCACATGCTCAGTGGGAACAAGTGAAGAGGCACTTTGACTGTCCTGCTTTTTCTTTCCCTTTTCTCAAGAGAGAATGAAAGGAAGAGAGAGTTAGATGACCACAAGTTGTGCTCAAGTGATTGTGGAGCAAAAGCACCCCTTTGGAAGAGCTGACACAGATTCATTTTCTTTGCTGGAGCTGCAGAGCCTGGCAGTGCTCAGGTGCTTGACACAGCAAAGCTCTCCCTGGATTTCATACTGCCCCTTCCTGAGCTGCCCCAGGACCCTGTTCCAGAAGTGACATCTTCATCCTGAAGCAAGTGTGAATCTGAGCTGGATTTTGGCTGACAATGCCCCCTCTGGAAAAAGGCAGGTGCTGTGCTGCATTGACTAGGCTGCTCCCAGCCCAGAAGGTGTTCCAGACTTGTTTTCCTTTCATGGCTCTACTTTTCTGCCACAGTGAAGAGAGGAATGCTAACTTACAGCTGTCTGTGGGTTGTGCTGATTGGTTTGGCTCAGCAGGAGTATGATTCTCAAGCTGGGTGCTGCTTTGCCCAGGGGACAGTGACCTGTCCTCCTCTGTGCCTGCTTGGGTGTGTGGCAGCTGCTTGACCCTGTTTCAGATAAAGGCACATGTGGGATGAAAGGGCTCTGACCTGCTGGCAGTGAGCTGGGATGAAAGCAGCCTGGCATGCCAGAGCTGTCATTTGAGGGTGTGAGTATCTGCCACCAAAAACCTTACCTTGGAGCACCAGGAGTGGGGAAGGTTGCTCTTTTTCATGTGCTTCTTCTAAGCACATGCCAGGGATGTGGACTTGCAGGGACAGTGGGGAGAAGGGGATGGGGTGTTCTTCCCTTTGCCAGTGCCATTGGTGTCAGAAGGGCCATATCCTGTGCCCAGCTGCTGGTGCTAGCAGTCCGTGGAGGAGCCTTGTGGTTTATGCTGCCCTGAGTGGGATACAGGGCTCTGGAGATGGGATGCTCTGTGTTCCTGGAATTTTCCAAATACTATTCAGCTTTCTGGGCTATCTGGGGAGAGGAGCAGCTTCCCCAGTATCAGCACAGTCAGCCTGGGTGCTTACTTGGAGAGGAGGGGTCTCCTTGGGAGAGGTGTCCTTGGCAAGGCCTTGGCTCTCCTGTGCTTCCCAAGGTTCAGCAGCCCTTTCTCTTCCAGCTCATTCACTGATTGCTGCATTTGAACCTGCCTGTTTTTCAACCCTCCTTTGTGGGGAACATCCAGTGGCAGGGTCCTGGACAGGGGCTGGGGGCAAAGGGGTTCTATGGGGCTCAGTGAAAGCTGAGTGTGGATGTGTGGGACACAAAACATGCTGCAAGCCCTGAGAGCTCCAGCTGTGATGTTCAGAGCTGTCATTAACTGATCAAAACCAGATTATCTGCATCCATCACAGATCTTAAAGGGTTCTTCTCACTTCTTGGGACTTTGTTGTGAGACTGTGATCGCCACATCCTTGTCTGGTCCAGAAGGAGGAAACTCTGAGCTGAGGAGAGTGAGGGGTGGGAATGAGAGCTATGGGAGGAGCGCTGGTGGTCCTGCTCCGAGGGCAGCGGCGTGGTGTTAAATGTCATTTTAATGGGGACAGCAGCCCCCTAAATGGAGCAAAATGCAACATGAGATGAATGAAAGCCGTGTTAATGGTGGAAAATGTCCATGGCTTTTAAAAACTAATATTGCTGTGGGACTCGGGCAGTGTGTCACAGGAGACCCTGAAAGGCTGGCCCTTGGCTTGGCCCAAGAAAACGGGAGAAAAGCTCCTGGCTACTGGAATGTATCTGTTGAATGGAGGGTGGTGGGACAGAGGAGGGAGAGGAACAGTTACACAGGATTTGCTGAAAGGATACTCTACCCTCAGATCAGCAATGATGGGGAAAAGGAAGCAGGGAGAGGGGAGGGAAAATTTTTCTATCACCGTAGTTCTGGGGGGTAAAGGGAAAGCCAGACCTTCCCCCCCTAGAGTACCCCATCCCATGGATTTAAACTCTGGCTTTAAAAGGAGAATAAAAAATAATGAGGACATGGATAGATGGTTTCTTTTTATCTCTGCAACTGAAGAGATAAATGTGACATTAATTATGTGACACAGCTTTGAAAATCATTATGTATCTCTGTTTTTTTTAAAGGGGTTTCGGGTTTCTGTCTGGGAATAATAAAGAAGGACAATTTGAAAAAAAAAAGCCAACAACTTTAAAGATGATCTGTAGGGAGAGTTGATTGTCTTAATTTTTTCTCTGTACATGAAACTTGTTCAGCTCTTCTGTCTCTTGTGTGGAGTGAGCGCGGGTGTGCAGGAGCTGCTGAGGGAGAGAGGGAGAGCCAGGACGGCAGCCTGGAGGGTTTAATAGGACAGAATTTGCTTTGGGATGGGTGGGGGTGAGATGGGACCATGGGAGGGGGAGGCATTGAGGTCTGCACCCCTCTGCCCCCAGGAGAGAGGAGATGACAGCAGTCAGCAGCACTGAGTAAGCAGTTTGTAATGCTCCTGCAAGCAGCTGCCTCCTGAGCTGGCTCGGGATGGGGCAGGGGGCAGGGAGACCATCAGGTGGGGGAGATTTGTGATGGCATTTGAAGTGGTGGCTGTAGGATCCTACAATCATTTTAGGTTGGAAAAGCCCTTTAATTTCAGGTCCAGCCATAAACACGGGACTGCAAGGCCACCACTAAACCGTGTCCCCAAGTGCCTTATCATAGAATAATCACAGGATCCCAGAATGGTTTGTGTTGAAAGGGACCTTAAAGCTCATCTTGTTCCACCCCCTGCCATGGGCAGGGACACCTCCCACTGTCCCAGGCTGCTCCAAGCCCTGTCCAACCTGGCCCTGGACACTGCCAGGGATCCAGGGGCAGCCACAGCTTCTCTGGGCACCCTGTGCCAGGGCCTCCCCACCCTCACAGGGAACAATTCCTTCCCAATATCCCATCCAGCCCTCTGGCAGTGGAAGCCATTCCCTGTGTCCTGCCCCTCCATCTCTTGACCCCATCTCTCTCCAGCTCTCCTGGAGCCCCTTTAGGCCCTGGCAGGGGCTCTGAGGTGTCCCTGGAGCCTTCTCTTCTCCAGGTGAGCACCCCCAGCTCTCCCAGCCTGGCTCCAGAGCAGAGAGGCTCCATCCCTGGAGCATCTCCGTGTCCTCCCCTGGAATCATGTGCCTGTGCTGGGGGCCCTGAGCTGGATGCAGCTCTGTAAGTGAGGTCTCACCTGAGTGGGGAATCCCAGGCAATCCCCCCCTCCCCTGCTGCCCGTGCTGTGGGATCAGCCCAGCACACACAGGGGTTTCTGCGTGCACACAGCTGGGCCGTGGCTGCTTTCTCATCCATCAGCACTCCCAGTCCCCCTGCTCAGGGCCTCTCTTGATCCATTCTCTGCCCAGCCCGTTCTTGTGCTAGGGATTGCCCTGACCCTTGCCATGGGTGCTGGATCTGCAAGTGCTAGGGGTTCAGGTGCAGGGATCAGCACATTTTATGAGCTGGAGCTCAGGAGCTGTGACCTGTGTGTCTGCAGGGCTCAAGCTTGCACAGTATGATGCTGCCTAAAAAACAGCCTGCCCATGGTTTACCATAACTTCACTGAGGTTGAGCTTGGATCTCTCTGTATCCTGCTCCACACCTGAAGCAGCCTGTACAGAGGGAATTAGTGTTTCAGAGGGCAGAGCTTCCCACAGTGTGGTGCTGGCTTGGTATCTTGTCAGTGCTGTTTTGGTGAGGAGCCTGCTGCCCTGGGCTCCCTGTATGGGGCCAGGGGAGCTGAGGGGCAGTGCAGGTTCTGTTCCACTGCCAGGGGATGTGGGAGCTCTGAGCCTCCTGCCTAGGGCCCACCCAGGCACCCATGGCCCTGCACCACTGCTCACTCATGCAGCCAGTGCAACTCTTCAGCTTGGCATGAGCTCTGCAGTGAACCTGTCCTGGTGGGACCTTCCTGTCCCTTTGCTCAATCTCTCCATGGATGGGCATTTCTACTGGGCAAGCAGGCACCTGGGTGAGGAGCAGAGAGGGCTCCCTGCTGCCCATCAAAGCCCACCCCAGTGGCAGAGGGTCACTGCACTTTGCAAGGATGTGCAGGGTGATGGGGACACAGACAGGACAATGTCATGGTCACTGTGGCAAAAGGCAGCCGGGAAACACCCCTGTGAGAAAACAGGGAGGTTCCTACTGGTGTCAGTGCCCTCCCCTCCAGCACCAAATAAATTCTGGAAACGTGTCCCAGAGAAATGCACCCCTGAGTTTGCATGATTTGGGTGTCTAGAGTCCACGGTGGCTTTGGGATTTTTACAACATTCATCTGCACCCTGGATAACGAAAGGCTAATAACTCCGGGATGGGAGCTCCTGAGGGAATTCCATCTTGCTACCAGAGATGGCTCCAGGGAAAAGCCAGGCAGATCAGACCCCTTCTCCAGGGGGGATTTTTCTCCTGCCTCATGCATGGTGGCTGGGAGTCTGATGCAGCTGAGCCTGTTCCACCTTCACATCTCCCAAGGCAGAATCATGCCATGGTCTTGCTCCTCCTCCACCCTGCTGGATGGTGGCCGGGCCGCTGCAGGATCTGCAGGATTATGTCACCCTCTGCGGTGGCTCCCGCTGTGTGGTGGCTGCACTCGGCTCTGGTGGCCCCGTGTCACCTCCAGCACAGGCCCTGCTAATATTTGCTTTATGACACATCTCTGATAGTGCTTGGTGTGTGCTCAGCCAGTGCCTAGAACTCAGCAGCGCCAGCAGGACGTCAGACCAACAATAACAAAAATAAATCACTCCACACTTTCCGTCGGGTGTATATTTAGTGGTTACTGTGCACGAGCCCCCAGGAGAACCTGATGTGTTTATTGGGGCCAGCCCTGCCCCTCCCGGGGCTGCCCCCACGCTGGTGCTGCTGCAGCCCCCGAGGCTCGGTCATGGCGGGCTGCAGAGCCCAGGTCACCCCTCCGGCTGCCTGTCAGCATCTCCGTAAATCCTGAAGCTCTCTGTGCCCTCGCCCAGCGTGGACTTGAACTTTCCTTGGAATGTAGGGAATGAGCAGAGCCCACCCAGAAGGTTTTGATGAGGGGAAGGGGGGAGGCCCAGGGATGCTGCCCGTGTGGTGCTCTCCCTCCAAGCTCAAACACTGGCTGTCATTTATCTTGGGAGTGATGTCGCTTCTCCCGCACTGCCTCCCCAGCCTCCTCCCAGATGGAATTTTAAACACTGCAACCTCAGCGACCACCTTTCAGCTCCTAAGTTTTGTGAAGAAACAGAGGTGTGTGAGCTCTTCCTGCTGCCCTTCCCTGCGTGTGCTGCCTCCAGCCTGTGCTCCATGGCAGCTTGTGGCAGTACCTGCTGCTCAGCTTAAAAACCTCAGCCCTTGTCCTTGTCCTTGTCACTGGGCCAGCTGCCTGTGCCACAAGGAGTTCCAAGGCCCATCTCCTCCGGAAGGATGCTCTCTGGTTTGCAGCATCGGTGGGCAGGTAGGCAGGTGCTGTGCAAATGAACAAGGGAAGGGATACCTTTACTCCTGTTACACTCACCTGAGCAAATCCCTGTTCCCAGTGTGCCAACCTGGCACTTTTTTAAAGGATCTGGTGGTATATTTTTTCCCAGTAGAATGGGCATGGTGGGACATGATAGACCCCCCATGAAATGCAGAAACCTCTGTGCCCTAAATCTTCTGTTGTTTTGGGATAAGTGGATAGGGAAGTCTGGGAGAAGAGGTAAGACATGGCCATTTCTGTGGGCAGCACCTCTGTTGGGAAAGGCTCTGGCCACTCCTAGCAGGGAGCTTATCTGTGGTTGTACTTGGGCTGCAGGGATTGAGCCTTTCCAAATGGTAACAGGGGTTTCTCTATTATTAAGATCTGGTGTGGTTTTTCTCCCAGTAGGATACAGACAAAATTGTTCTTTAGTTTCTCTCCCATGCATGGGACGAGTCCCAGTGCTCACACCAATTCCCTACCCTGTTTCTTCTTGGCTAAAGCCCTTATTACCAGCTCTTGGTCTGGCACTTCCAATACACAATCATTTGGCTTGTGGCGTCATGTCAAGTAACGTGTTTCTGATGAAGTAATCTCCAGGTGGCTGTGTGTCTGCACACCTGGCTGTGATCCCCAGGCACACTGGCTGTGGTCTCCAGGCACACTTGGGGCTGTGACCCCCCGTGGAACACCTGGCTGTGATCTCCATGGCACACCTGGCTGTGATCCCCAGGCCCACCAACACACCACCTCACTTGTCCTTGCCCAGAGACCAGGGTGTCTCAGAGACAGGGTTCTGCTGCTCACACTCCTCTGAGCTGCTGGGATCCTGGAGGAGGCTGCAAAGGCCTTTTAGCTCTCCATCCCCCTCCTGTCCTCCCCACTGGGGCTGAGGAAGGGGCAGCTCCAGCCCTGACAACGCTCTCACGCTGTTGTTGGTACTTGTGCTCATGCCCAGTGCTGCCTGAAGACAGGATATGTCCCCTTTTGGTTTCCAGCTGGGTATGGATGAACCCCTGTGTCTCCACAGGGAATTCCCAGCTCCCAGCCAGGCAGCTGCAACAGAGCATGGACAAAGCAAACTGATGCCTTGGGATCTGGCTCCTTTCTGCGTACTGGTCCCTAGATGGGCACTGGTGGAGCTGGGCACAGGCACATCCCTGGTGCTTGCAGGGCAGGCCGGGGCTCAGCCAGGCTCTGCTTCTCCCCACCATGGTCCCCAAACATGACAACTGCCCACCCAAGCCTGGGAGAGCACAGGGGGTTGGGAACAGCCTGGGAGGGAGTGCCCTGGGATGTGGGGAGATTGAAGCCCTCAGCCCCGGGGTGTACAGGCAGGAGGCAGCAGGGTGATGCCTGCAGGAGACATGGCCAGCTCAGAGCCGCTGTGCTGGTGGCCCTGGGCAGCCACTTGGCTGCTGATGGTGCAGAGCTGTCTCCACACTCCCACGCTAAGCCATGGCAGCTGCCTGACTGTCCTCATGTCCAGCCTCGAGCTGCTGCACACTTTGCTGGGGTGGAGCAGTGCTGGAGCCTGAGTAATGATCCAAACCAAACCAGCACTTGGCTTTTCTGCCTGCAGGGAGTCTCTGGTCTGATCTTGCTCTGCCCTCTGTAAAGTCTTTTCTCCACTAGGACACCCATCAGGACAGAATGCAGGAGTGGTTTGCACCATTTTAAGCTCAATACAGTGTTAGGACCAAGCTTAATGCAAAGCTTTTGAGGATGTTTTACCCACCATGCCATCAGCTGATCTTCTGAGTAAAAATCTTTGTCCCATTGCTAACCTTCTTCATAGTGGAGATTGTCACCTGCCTTCCTTGACCCCCAGTGGGACCCTGCTGTAAGATCTTGATTTAAGGTACACTGGCAGGACAAGGGGGAATGGCGTTAAGCTGAAGCAGGAGCAATTTAGAGCAGATGATAGGAGTAAATTCTTCCCTGTGAGAGTGGGGAGGCCCTGGCACAGATTACCCAGAGAAGCTGTGGCTGTCCCTGGATCCCTGTCAGTGTTCAAGGCCAGGCTGAATGGGGCTTGGAGCAGTCTGGGATAGTGGAAGGTGTCCCTGGACATGGCAGGGGGTGGAATGAGATAAGTTTTGAGGTTCCTTCCAACCCAAACCATCCTGGGATCCTGTGATCTCCTGAGGGTCCAGCAGAGCAGGAAGTGGTGATGGACAGGGCCCGTTCCCCTGGATAGGGCAGGGCACAGCAGTTCTTTGCTCGTGGGCAGCTGCCAGACAGAACACCTCCCCCTAGGTGGGGACATCACCATGAGGGACCAGCTCAAGACAGCAAACGCACCCTAGGGAGGATTTGTTTGCTCATATTGCTCTGAGGTCAGGGCAGAGGTTGCCTCAGGAGCCCAGTGGATGAGGAGGTGGCTGTAGCCTCCAAAGCCCCCAAGAGCCCATGGAGTCACCTTTGAAAGTGGCTAGTCCTTGCTTCCCTTGGGTCTCGCTGTCCACACCAATGATGTGTTTTCAAGCATCTCTCCTCTAGGCAGCTCAGCCTGCATCAAGCCCTGGGCTGGCCTTACCCTGTTGCTTACATGGATCATCTGTCTTTGCTCCAAGGCCTTGGCAGAGTGGGCAGAGGCTTTTCCCCAGCAGCCCTTGGAAGGCAGTGTTGAGGTTTCTCTTGGCATCAGTGCATTTCAGATAAGAGCTGGAATTGCTGCTCAGCACTGTAAGCCTCAGCTCTGCTCCTGAGCCTGCCTGCCTTAGACTGGGAATGCCGTGGAGCAGAAGAACATCTGCATGTCCTGTTTGCTGCAGGGCTGCTCCTGAGCATTGCAGTCAGATTTCATTCAATCAGCACGGTCCCAGCCTGCCAACAGCAAGGCTGCTTGGCTTTGGAAGCAGTCTGTGCCCTGGGATCTGGCAGTGGATCTGGCTGCTGGTGTCACTGGGTGCTGCACTGAGTGGGTCCTTCACCCCTGGAGTGGGCAGAGCTCATGCCAAGGGGCAGGAGGCTGGGGTGGTTCTTCTACTGCCCATCATTTATATGACTGTGGCAGTGACAAGCAGGAAGGTTTGGTTCCCTCAGAAGCAGATGTCCCCAATGGCACAAGTGCTGATCAAGGAGCAGGGAGGAAATCAGTTACTGGAGTTCTGCCTCTGTGGGAAGGAGTCAATGAATTTGTGCCTCTGGCATGACGACAGAACCCCCAAAGCTCCAGAGGCACCCTTGTGCTCTGCCACACACACTGTGCTAGGGGATGCACTTGCACATACATTCAGGTCACTAATCTGGTCAGAGGGTGCAATTATCTGTGTGTTTGTTCATGTGTGTGTGCACACACTTGCTTTTACACTAGAAACATGGATTTTTGCCTCTTTTTTTTTTTTTCTTTGCTTTTTTTTCCCTCTTCAATAACTGAGAAAGACCTAGAAGATTTTTTGGGGGGGGTTTGTTTCTAGGTTTAAAGAATGTAAAGTCATAATTGTTAAAAGTCTCTTTTTTCCTGAAATTAGATTTTTTATGTCTTTAAGAAAGATCCAAAGAATCAGGTTTTCCCTCTTATTCAGTGTCTCAATCCAATTGGGATGTTGCACCTGTTGGTTCTTAGGAATCTTTGTGTTTTTTAAGTGCTTCATTGCCCAGGAGTGGAGATGGAGGTGGTTAAAAGAATCTCAGCTGTGGGAAGGTTCAGCAGGTGGGTTGTCCTTCAGCCAGGCAGGGACTCTCACACTCCCTCGTGATTCCTGGTCCAGGACTTTCACCAAAGACTGGAAAGTGGTGGATTCTGGTTTCCAAAGGCACAGGAGAAGAGTTTCTCCCTTCAGCTGCTCTGTTGCTGCAGGACACAGCAAGCCTGTGGTCTCAGCACTCCTGGACCCTTGGGGTCACTGCTCTCCTCAGCCAGCTGAGCAAGGTGTGCAGTGCTCTTGTTTGTTGGGTTCTCAGGACCAGGAAGCTTTACCTGAGGAGAGGTGGTATTTTAAACAACTGTGCTCATCTTGAGATTTCTGGGAGCAGCAGGTAGGGGTATCCCCCCTTGGTGAGAGCAGGAGAGTCTCTCACCTGTCTGTTGGGGTGACTGCCAGAATCACCTGCGGGCTTCTCTGTTCATGCTGGGATGTGCTCTCTGGGTGTCTCGTGGTGCTCCTTGTCTGTGAGGGACTGAGAGCCCCTGGCTGGCACAGACCACAGCTCCCATCTGTGCTCTGTCCAGTCCTAACTGCAGGCGTCACTTCTGTGATTATGCGCTTTTCTGACATTTTCATGCTGGGTTTCATGGCCTTTGGCTGCTGTGTTGGAGGAAGCTCCTGTGAGCTCTTCTCAATACAGCCCAAGCACTTTCTGCCTCCTTCCCCCAGCCAAGAGCTGGCCATTACCAGACACCTTCATCTAACAGGAAATGTCTCCCTCTCAACCCCTGGGGGTTTTCCTGCCTTTATTCTTTTCTCAGGTGCCTGTCTCTGCAAACAGGCTCTGCTTCACCCAGCTGGCTCACCTGTGAGACCAGCAGAGAACAGTTTTGGGAATGCCAGCTGGAGCTGCAGGCTCTGCGCTTGAGTCACCTCTTTCCTGGTGGGCCACAAGTCTGCTCTGGATATAGCTGCTTCATAGCATCCTTTCTGCACCCATGGGATTTTTGGTTTTGGACTTGTCAAGGCCCTTGGGGCACCCCAGCTGTTAACCATTATCTGCATTTGGGCAGGAGTGGTCTGTGGGCAGGAATGAGTGGCCACCCTGAAGATGCCTTGGCTTCTGCGGCTGAGATACAGCATCTCAGGCAAGCTGGGATTGCCAGTTCCTACATTTCTTTAGCATTCAGCCCAGTGAGAAACAGATTTTAATTTAGGCACATCACCTGGCCACCCTCAGCCTGCTGAACCCTGTAGGGCTGTCACCTCACCCTCCCCTACACGTGGTGATGACTCTGCCTGGGCCCTCATTGCTCATGCAGAAGATTTGCACTGCAATTTGTTTTGTTGCAGTAGCTCTTGCTCTTAATTACAGGGAACCTGCAATCAAAGTGAAAGTGTCACAAGCCTTGTTGCTGTTCTTGCCTGTGACAAGTAGCAATGGCAGCAAGGCAGCTTCTATGTCCCATCCCTGGAAGTTTTCAAGGCTAGGCTGGACAGGGTTTGGGGCAATGTGGAAGGTGTTTCTGCTATTTGTATGGGGTAGAATGAGATGAATTTTAAGGTCCCTTCCAAGCCAAACCAGTCTGTGATTCTGTTTCCACTTTCCTTTGCTGGTCAATGAAAAGTGTAGGAAGATCTCTTGTCCTCCAGGCTCTCCTGGATCTGTGTCATTGGGACCAGCTGGAAACCCAAGTACACGACTTTCCCAGGGTGCTCCCACCTATTGCCTTCTCAGGGGCCTACACAGCAGCTGGGTGAGAAGAAAATCCCATTTCCCTGTTAAAAGGAGAATGCAGATGTGTGAGTGCAGATGCTGCACATCCTGCTGCCGTGTCCTGCAGCTTCCCAGGATTTGGGGTTAGAGTGATTGATGGGTTTAATTCAGCCTGGAGTTCCCATCCAAATCTCAGCTGCTGGATTGCTCAGTGCTAACCACAATGTGTGAGGACACCAAAGCCATCTTGCTTGAAGGTGGAGAACCAAATTTATCCAGACAACCCAAGTCTGGTGTGTGAAAGCAATGTGTACTTAGCTATGCTCTGCTTGCTGCCCCTGGGTATCAGCCTGCCTTGCCCTCCTCTGATGATGCCTCCCACTGGGGGGGAAATGGTAATGGAAATGATGGCTCAGTACCAGTTCTGCACAAACAAAACTTGACTGCTGGGTAGCTGCAAGGTAATGACCGGCATTTGGTGGCGGTATCATGTGGAAGCATCTTGCTGTCATAGATAAGGATCTCAGACAGCACCTCCCTGCCTCTGGTGCTGGGATCTCTTCAGCTCAGCTTGTCAGGTACAAGGCTTATCTCAATGTCAAAACTGATAACGGTGAGTGTTTCTTAAATTAAATCCTTCCAACTTCAAACACACTCGTGGTTTGTGGTGCTGTAGTGCCTTTCAGCTGAGCCAGCTCCAAGTTGTCAGCAAGGGGGGAGGCAGAGTCCTTGTGCTCCTTGGGAGAGGAGGCAGCTGTGCAGCAGGGTTGGATGTGCTCAGCAAACCCACACAGGGCTGGGGATGGGATCCCTCTCCTCTTGTCATGTATGGCTCAACACAGCAGGAGTGGAGTCATTGGATAGAGCAGATGAAGTAATTCCAGATTGAAGTAGAAATTATGAGTCCAGCCCTCAGGTACCTAAAATGACTCCAAGAGAGCTGGAGAAGGACTTTGGATAAGAGCCTGGAGTCACAGGACAAGGGGGAATGACTTCCCACTGCCAGAGGGCAGGGATGGATGGGATATTGGGAAGGAATTGTTTCCTGTGAGGGTGGGGAGGGCCTGGCCCCCTCAGGGTGCCCAGAGAAGCTGTGGCTGTCCCTGGATCCCTGGAAGTGTCCAAGGCCATGAACAGCCTATTCTAGTGGAAGGTGTCCCTGCAATGGGGCTGGAACCAGAGGATCCTGAAGGTCCCTTTCAACTTGCCCCATTCTATGATAGATGTTATGCTCTGGGTGTAGGTTTATCCTCGCTTCCCAGAGCTGAAGCTGCTCAGGAAAAGGCTCCTGAGGATGCTCTGCTCTCTCCCCAGTGACAGGACTGAGGCTCAGGGGCTGTCACTGCTTGGGGGGTATCTGCAGGTGCTCGTTCTCCCTCCTTACACAGGCTGCCTCCCTCCTGGGGATGCTGCGTGGGAGTAATGAGGTGGAGGTGGATCAGAGTTAAGCCCTGCCTGGCTTCCCTGTTGCAGGCAAGTGGATTTTCAGCTCCAAACAGTTTGTCATGACTGCTGAGACACCCCCATACTTTCTCCTGCTCTGTGGGTGCCAGAAAAAGCTTTGTCTAAAACAGCTTCACATCAGGGAAAGATGGGTTTCAGCATGGCCTCAAGCACCAGTCTGCAGCAGGACTGAGTTTTGCATTTATTTTTCATCTTCACTGAGCATCTGCTCAGATTCTTTTCTGAGATTATCAGACAGTAACTGCTACCTTCTCCAAAATGGGATCACATCCCTGCCTTGAATGTCACAGAATGTCTGGTGGTTCCAGCCTGTTCCACCCCTGCAGCTGCTGGGAGTCCCAGAATGAAGGGGGACAGGATGACAGGGGGCTGATTATGGAGGGAAATTCGCCTCCTGTAAATGAGTGCTTTGAAACCCATGCTGGATACCAGGAAATTCTTCACCTCCCTCAGTCGGGCCTTTATGAAAGCAGGTGATGGTTTTGCTCCACAGGGATCACCTGCAGCCAGCAGGGTTGGGGCTATCCGTGCAGCAGCCATGAGTCCTGGCTGGCTGGAATGTCCCCACAGCCCTGGGCTGGAGCTGTGCAGTGTTTTCCCTGTGTGGAGGGTTTTCCCAGCCAGTGCCCTGTGCTGTGCTGCAAGGGGCTGGCCAGCAGGGCTTGGGGCCAGTGAGGTCATCGGGTGCCTGGGAATGGGACAGGGCCAGATATCTGTTTTGGATGTAAAAGCAGGGAAATGTGCTGCTGCCTGCTGGACACCCACCCCTCCTGCCCCAAATACCCCTAAAAATGAGCTGGTCCTCAGTGCTCAAGGTGGGGGTGGAGCAGTGCTGCAGCACCCAGCCTGGAGCCTGGATAATTTCAGGCTTCTTTTGTGTTTCCCAAATACTTTTCAGCAGAGGTTCCCAAAGCACATTTCAAATAATAGGCAATTTTTCTTTTTACTGCCCCTTTCAGGCTACTAAATGCTATTTTCCTTCTCCACTGAAGCAATTTTGGGCACACGGGAGCTTGCTTGGCCTCTGCAGACACACACAGTGCAGCTTGGGAGAGGATTCTCTCCCAGAGAGAGGATTCATTTAAGAGTCCCTGGCTTGAGTTCTCCTTTTTATGCTGTTTCTGCCAGATTTGGGTCTATGATTCTCCACAAAAGGTAGCCAAGGCAAAATAAAAGTGGAATTAGATGGTACATGGAAGCAGACGGGGTGATGGGTCCCAGCCAAGCTCCAAATCTGCTCCTGATGCCAGGGTTTATGGATTGCTGTTTATGTGAGAGGTAGCTTTGTACATTTAATAGGTGTGTGACTGATCCTGGTGCCAGGAGATTGGCCGTTCTCATCAGGTCGTTCTTTATTTATAACCTAAAGCAGCTGGAAGTTTCCTCTCGGAGGGAGCGGAGGTGCCAGAGCCACCCTGGCAGGGACATGGCAGCGTCAGTCCTGCTGTCACCAGCCTGCTGTGAGCTGGCCTCAGGGTGACTCCTGGAGCTATGGTGGCTGGAGCTGGGATCTCTCCTGCTCTGGCATGGGGAAGGAGCAGAGAAGCAGCTCTGGAGAGGGACCTGCAGCTCCTCTCAGCCCGCGGGCTGTCTTGCAAGGAGAGGCTGTGCTGTGAGAGATGGTACTCGGGATGGAGAGAGACTCCCCTCCCTCTCTCACCCAACTCCTTCCCACCCATCCATCAGTATAAAAGTGGCTGCTGGGGGGTTTTTAATCCCAAAAGCCTCAGACTGGTGGTGAGACTGGTTGGGAAGGGGAGGGAGCGATGTGCCTGAGAGTACATTCAGTTCAATTAACCAGCACCGTGTCAAACACCACCAAGCTCCCTGTCCCCCTGCCCAGGCTCAATTAGCTCACCCTTTAATGAGAGCCTGCCTCTTGCCTCGCTCAGCTAATTAAAGAGCCCATGCCAGTAAGCCATGGCACCAGGTTGACGGTGGGGAGCTTTTCTGAGCAGGATGTGAAGGGAAGAGGGATCATGCTGGCAGCAGCTGCTTGGCTGGGGGCCCTGTGGATTCAGCTCACCCCCAACGAGCTACTGGAAATGGAATATCAGGTTTTAAACCTTGGTTATAAATACGAGTGTGGGAGCTGATGCAACCCTGGCAGACGAGAGCAAGGTGTTTGGAAACAGGAGACGCTGGCAGGGAAGGCAGAGCTGCCCCACTCCCCCACACTGGCTGGGAAAGCTGCTGAGGGGGTCCCTACCCTGCCTTCCCACCACCCAGACCGACCTGGGGCTTCACTGAGGGAATTAGCCAGGGTAATTAGTGGGCTCCATTGGCTCCTGGGTCTGTCTCCCCCTCTAATGGGTTATTCAGCCTGGAGAGACCTTTGAGACTTTTCCAGCTCCTAAAGGGGCTACAAGAGACCTGGTGAGGAGCTTTGGACAAGGAAAAGGTGCTGGGAGGGACAAGATAAGTTTCTGAAGCACTTGGGACATCTTGGTTCCCCCCTCCAAGAGCAGATCTGTGCTGAGATGGGTCAGAGAGGGGCTGGATGGGAAGCTGGGGGAAGGCTGTTCACAGAATCCCAGAATAGTTTGGATTGAAAGGGACCTTCAAGAGCATCTCATGCCACCCCCCTGCCATGGGCAGGGACACCTTCCACTAGAACAGGTTGCTCCAAACCCTGTCAGCCTTTCCCCATAGGAGAGGTGTTCCATCTCTCAGCTGTTTCAGAACATGCTGAGCCCTGGCAGCACCCACGGGTGTTTTCTGGCTGAGGTCTGGTGTCAGAGTTCTGTCTGCATCCGACTCATCACCTGGGCAAGGATTTAGGAGTGGAAGTACCAAGCCAAATCCACCTCTGCTCCCTGCATCTGTGGCTGCTCCAAAAATCCTGTTCCCATTAAAAGAAAAAATATCCTGCTCTGAGTGGGGCAAATGGGGGTCCCAGTGATTTAGCTGAGGTGAGGCCCTTGCATTGCAATCTCTCAGCTGCTTCACAGCAATGACTGTAATTTGTTAGGAATAATCCTTTGTTTGGAATTCAGGAAAAATTTTGCACCTGCTGAGGAGTATTCCAGGCTGATATAGAAGAAGCCCAGCAAAGACTCTCGAGAATAATAAACTCTGTAGGTTTCAAAGGAATGTCTTTAACAGCATAATGGTTTGATACCTGTGAAGTTCCTTGCAGGACTTTGCCACCAGGCATTTATCAGGTGTCAGAGAGTGATGGGAAGCAGGGGAGGGCAGGCAGAATCAGAAGTTTTGGGTGTGGGGGCTGCTCTTGTCTCTGTGCCCACACCTGCTGTATTCTGCACCTTTCCATCTTGCTTATTTTCCTTTTCAGCAGTAGTTTTGTTCCTTGCCTGAACTGAGAGTATGGCACCAGCCCACGGCTCTGTAGAGGATAAAAGGCAGCCCCCGCTCTGCTCCTGCAGCCTGAGCCCTGCTCCTCACCTTCCCAAGCATCCTGCACCTCCATCCATAAGCTCTGGGGTGCTTTGGCCGGGTTTGGCTGTGTCTGCAAGGGGCAGAGCTGCTGTTTCTGCGACCCCTGGGGAGGGCAAAGAGCTGACAGGGAGATGTTGGTGCATCCCTGCAGGCCCCGTGCCCTCGTCCCCTCTGCGGCTGAAAATCCCTGCTGTTATGGGCGAGGTGTGCAGTCACTCCGGGATTGAATCCCAGCAGCACGTCGCTCTGCTCCGAGCCGGGTGGGGAGCCCGGTGTTTGAGCCGCACCGCAGCGGTGCCCGCAGCCGGAGGGATGCGGTGGGAACGGGAGTGCAGCTGGGAATCCTTCCCGTGCACCCGCCCGCGGAGCCCTTTAGATGTCGCGCTGGAGCAGCGAGTCCCCCGTGAGCCCTCGGCCTCCTCCTCCTCCTGCTGCTGCTGCTCGCCTGCAGCCCGGCCGGGGACACTCGGGAACTCTGTCTGCTGGCGCCTGGCTCCGGACGAGTCACGCGGAGCCGTGACTACCACATCTCCTGGAACGTACGGAAAGGGCTGGCAGGACTCTAGTCTGTGGCTTGGAAATAGCTTGGAGATCTGCTGGGATCTTTGGGATCTCATGGGGTCTCGCAGGGTGCTGCCTGGCGCCGTTTCCCCCACCACGGGGGTGTATCAGTCACTGTCCTTGCAGAGTGTCGGCGCACCCTGGGCTCTGGGGCATCCTCCTCGCGGGGCCGGGCTGTCCCACATGCCAACGCTTTGCTCAGGGCTCTTGGCCGGCTCTGGGGAAAATCCCAGTCCATCGGTGGTGACACGGTGTGGGCAACGTTTTGGGGAACACTGGGAACTTCTGGGACAGGAACACTCATCTCCTGTTGCTCCGTGGCCCATGCGATGGAGATCAAGCAGAAATCTACCTCTGGAGTGGGATGCAGGATTGGAAGGGGTCAAAATGAGAAGCTACCCCCACTCTGCATCTGCTCCTACCCCTCTCCCCCAAGGCTGGTTGTGACATCTCTGTCCCCCTGGGATTTTTACCCCACTGTTGTGTTACCTCTCAGCTTTCCATTTTCTTGACCTAATTTTTAATTTTCTTGTTCTTTTTGCAGTCTGAGCCTTGGTCCCTTCTCCTCCCACTACTAGCTCTCTGCCCACCCCTGGGTCCTGAGCTAGCTCCTGGGTGATGCTGCCCCGTGGAAGGGCAGAGCCCTGCCTGGAGGAGAAAATGGAAGCTGCAGGGGAATGGGGGTGGGTCTCCAAGAGACCCACAGCCCAGTGTGGCACCTCTTTGAACAGAGCTGTCCAGGTGTAAAGCATCCTTCTGCTGGCACATTAAATTGCATTTCCAGTCCTCTTTGGGAGCCTGTCCAACCAAGGGAGGACAGGTTATGGACCCAGACTCTGATGCCCTGCCTGCATTTTGTCTTGACCAAGCTGTTTTTGGGCTGGCTAGTTTTGTTCCTGCCCTGGCATTTCCAGGGTGAGTGACATCAGAGGTTCCAGAGCCGAGCCACTGGAGAGGGAGGGATTTGGTTGCGAAAAGACTGGATCATTCAGTTCAAAGGTAGAAGATCCTGCTTTCCTGGAGGTAGTTCAAAAAAGCCTGGAATTGCTTCCAAAACTCCAATTACCTGACCTTGGGCATGAATGCTGTGCACCCTGGAAGACACCCCTGTCAGGCTCTGGAAGGGATCTCATCCCAGCAGGATGCAGCCCAGCCCTCAGGACATACTGGGGTGCTGTTTGAGGAGCTGAATCTGTTCCCCTGACCCGATGGCCCTTGGAGCTCCCTGGTTTGCAGCACTCCCTGTGCCAGGTACAATGCAGCTTGAATTCCTGCCAAGCAGATCTGAGCTCTTCCTCCGCCTGGGGTGGCTTTGTCTGTCTTTGGCTTCCACCAGGAGATGGATACAGGGAAGCTGCTTTCTGGAGGAGACACCTTGAGGTGTGGAAGGGGCAGGCATTTGACTTTCACTTGTAAGTGGTCCCCAGAAAAGCCACCATGGGCAGGAGGTGTCTGTGCCTGAGTGGTGACAGATGTGTCCTCTGTGAGCCAAGCTGGCTTCCTGGACCACCTGGATGTCTTCCCTGTGGAGCACGGCTAATCCCCCACCAAGGGTCAAGTCCTGCTCCTGTTCCATGAGACTTTTACCATCCCTTTCAGCAGACAGCAAGTTCTGGCCTGATGCATTTGGGAGGGGGAGGAACAGAATAAGCAAATATTATTTATGGTTCTTCTGTGGGTCATTTGCTGCTTGTGAGAAGGAAGCTGTGTTGGTTGCTGGATGGTTCCCAGGGAGAGGGGACCTCCGTGGATTCCAGCTTCTTTCCACAAGGCTGACTAAGGTGAAAGGGGAAGGCAGAGGCAAGGAGAGGAGTTGCATGGATGCAGTGCTATGAGGATGGGTACAGCACCTAATGGTGACCAGCGTGCTCCCAGGGTTGGAGCATGATCCTTCCCAGTGCTGCTGGGCCCTGCTGAGTGCATGAAGCACCAGCAGCAGCCAGGATGTGGGTGGAACAGGGAAGACATCCGCCTTCCCTTTCCCTTTCTGTTCTGGAGGAACAGAGAGAAGCAGGTTCAGTGCTAGGAATGTGGGATCACAGATGCCTTTCCCCTCCTTCTCTTTCCCCCTGACTTTACAGTATTCTGTGGGGTCTGTCCCAGCCCCTCTGCAGCCCTGCAGAGCACCAGGCACAGCTCGCAGGGCTTTGGGAGCCGCGCACTCCCAGGGTCCAGCACGTGGTCCGTGGGAAATATGGGATGGTGGCAGGAGGGCAAGAGGAAAGGAGCAGGAGGAGAAGGGTGTCCCCCTGAGCCCTCCCGCCCCAGCGAGCGTGCAGAGAATTCCTGCTGGCTGGGCTCATGTGAGAGCATTATCCCCAGGATGAGCTCATGCGCGAAGCTCGCGGGTTATCCGTGTGATTCCGGGTGCTTGGGCACCGCTGGCGGATTCCCTGGAGTTATGTGCAGTTGCCATTTCCACGCATTCCTGGGTTAACAGCCGATCAGGTTTCACTGTTCACATCCCCATTGAGTGCTCCAGGCCGTGGCTCCGAGGCTGGTGATGGAGCACAATCCCATGGCTGTCTGGCTTCTGCTTTCCCAAACCTGGCCTTCCCCCTTCCTCTTCCTTGATCTGCTCCAGGCCCTCCTTCCTCTCTCCCATGGCATTGACCATATTGCAGGTTCCCCATCCTCTTCCTCAGTTCAAGTTGAGCTTTAATTTGTGATGCTGCTAGAAGTTGGTTGGGGCCATCTCTGCATGGGATTCTTGGAGAGCTCCTGTCCGTCCCCTCACTGGTGTGTGGATCAGGATGAGCCACCACATCTATCAGAACCCTTGCTCAGGGTGTCCTGGCAGAAAACTAGAGTTTGGAGCAGGGTAATTCCCCCTGTCCCTTTGTCTCTGTTTCCTCACTCATGGGAGGACCTCAGGGAAGGTGGGCAGCTGAGGAAGGAGACCTGGCTGTGTTCGACCAAGAGACTTGGCTCTCTGTTTATGATTCAGTCTCTGGTGGGTCAGTGATGGGACCAGCCCTGTAAGGGTGTTTGTGACTACAGTGGAGGGTCAGGTCATCTCAACTACTCTACCCAGGCCATGAGACGGTCGGCCAGGCTCTGGGGTGTCTGCAGGCAGCTTTTGGATACCCATGGCGAAGGACACTCTTTGACTTGCTCAGCTCTTGTCTCTTTCCCTGGTGAGGAACGGGTGGGGAAACCAGGGCAGCCATAAGTTGCAGAAAATGATCTCTTCTAAGTTTGGTGGGTGTCCATGTGCAGTAGGAGGCTCAGGGCTGGCACCAGGCCGGACTGTGTCCCAGCCCACAGCTCACTGTGACAGTCAGGGTTGTGGCTCCTCACCTACATCCATCCAAGGGAGAATCCTGGGAGAGCCCAGGTGTGTCTCCGAAGGATGAAGCTGAAGTGGCTGGAGCCTGTTCCTCTGCTTCTCGAGGTCACCCCGGCTTTGAGAGGGAGCATCTGCATGGAAGCTCATGGCTATGCTGGCATCTGCCCTGTAACTTCAGGGCATGAATTTGCTGCCAGTCCATAGCACAGACAACTCTGCAAGCCTTGGAGTGACCTTCAAAGCCAGAGACAGGCAGGGAAATCACAAAGGTGATGATGGGATGATACTACTGCTTAGATTTCCGTGGTTCCAAGTCAGGGAGTGAGGTGGGTGAAGAAAGAGCCTGATCACCCAAAGTGCATTTCAACGCTAAATCCAAGGGCTCGCAATGCCAGGGTGGAATTGGCTTATCACTTGGGACTCTGCAGGGGAGTGCTTGGAAAGAGAACAGTGGAAGGGCTGGACCAGCTGGAGACCAGGTGAATTTTCTGCTCTGCTGAAAGTTGAAGGTGTTGGCTGAGCCTCTGGGGATCGGGCAGGTACTCTGCAAGTGTAAGTGTTGATGCTGGCTCTTACAGTCCTGAGCCCATCCCTGCTCTGCTACTCACTTCTGCAAGGATGGGAGCTGTATCCCAGTACAGCAGGGAAGAGCTGCTTTGGATGCTCTAGGAAGTAGCCTTTTAAAAGAAAAATAATGCATGAATCACCCTTTTCTGGAGAGTTCTGTGCTGCCAGTTTGTTAGGACGTGAGCAAGAGGCATTTATGACAGCAGCCTCAAATAAATTGCTGAAATTGTCTGTGCAAATAGGGCAGAGGACTAAACTCAAAGACTGATTTTATTGTTTTTCCATCTTCTGTGCCTTAAAAAGCAAAAGATGGAGTGACTTGAATAGATATAAAACATTGTAATGGCCAAATTTGGAAAAAACTTAGAAAAAAACTGGAAGGACACGGCTGTGATCATGGCAAATATGTGTGCTGCCTTCTCCTGCGCCTGTGCTGTGTGGATACGGGCACTGGCATGGTCCTGCCCTAATGGGAAGGGGCTGGACTCCCCAGAAGTTACTTTATATTTTATATACATCGTAGCTGTGCATTGCAGCTCTGTTACTGTTGTTACAAGAACCTTTTTAATTTCCTGCCCCTTTTTTTTCCCCTGTGAAACGTCAGGATGCTGTAAGCGAAGTTCCCTTTGTCGGTGTGTGGGGAAAGGAGGGCCGAACGTGCATGGTTGGAGGGGAGATGCTCCCCTGCTTGGGGAGAGGGACTCGGGGAGATGGGGATACACTGGGCTCCCACCCTGGAGCGATGGAGGGGAGCGAGGTGGAAAGGAAACAGCACTGGTTCAAACTTTCTTCTTGTTCGGCAGCAGTGACGTGAAGGGTGTTGACACATTAAGTGGTGGCAATTAGGCCAGGAATTAACACCTTATTAAGCGGGACTGGGGACAGTTGGCACCTCCAAGCCTCTGTGTCTGCAGGCTGGGCAGGGACACAACACCGAGAGACTTGTTCCCGACCATTGGGGCTGTGCCAGTCATTTCTGACATCCATAAAAAACTCTTCTGGCTTTTGGATGAGGCAGCAAACCCTCGGCAAACCCAAGGGCAAAATGGAAGTCTTTGGAAGTCCGAGGAGCCAGCCCAGCTCCAGAGTCATGGCACTCGCACACTTCCCTCTGGCCAGCTCTGCTGTGACAGCTCAGGGCAGGTGCTGCCTCGGCTCAGGTTTTCTGTCAGGACTGCCAGCACCATTCCCAGATGCTGTGCCCACTGAAATCTGGGGCTCAGGGTTCCTCGGGGTTGGATGGGGGACCTGGCAGGTGATGTCTCCTTACCCTGTGTGACTCCAGCTGGAGTGTGCCAGCAGCTGCACTGCTCCTCCGTGCTCAGGTGCAGGGATGTCAGCAGCTGCACTGCTCCTCCGTGCTCAGGTGCAGGGATGTCAGCAGCTGCACTGGTCCTCCATGCTCAGGTGCAGGGATGTCAGTGTAGCAGCAGCAGGCACTTGGAGATGTCCATTCCTCCTGCCCCACTGCAGCTGCTCAGCCCAGGCAGAGGAACCGGCTGGCTCAGGGGTTTTGTGCTTCAGAGCCCTTTGCTGCCAACTTTGCCAGGACACTGCAACCAGCTGGGAGCTGCTTCTCAGCCCATCAGCCATTCCTGGGCTTGCTGTGGGGGTGGCAGCCTGGAGGAAGGGCTCATTCCTTAGTGACTTTTAAGAGGGAGAGGAGACACCAGTCCATGAAATGCAATAAATCCTGTCATGTTACACTTTTTATTGTGATTACTGGGATGCATAAGGGCCATTCATGAGACCCAGACCCTGCCCTTTCATGAGACCTGGTTATTATACAAAAAACTGTATTTGCCAATTGGCATTTACTGCTCCTGATTCAGCCCATCAGAGAAACTCCAGGGATGCTGCTGTTGGGCTTTCTTGGGTTGTTACCATTTGGAAAGTCAAACCCTGGCCAGTCTAAGGGGTGGCAGTGGGGATGTCTTTGGAGCCCCTTGGCATGGAACAAGACATGGCCCATGGGACTGGGGATATTTTGGAGCTGGCCTCTCTTCCAGCTGGGCATGGTGCAGGAGGAGTTATACGTGCCAGGACATCCCAGGACATGGCAAGGGGAGCTGATTTTCCTACACTGGTGTTGGCTGGCATTCCCAGATGCAGCTGGGGTGCGCTCATCTGACTTCCAAGATACCTTCCAACCCCTTTTCCTGCAGGTTCCTTCGATGGAATGACTGCATGGCCTGGGGATGGGGGGAAGTTAGTTCCTGCTTGGACAGCCTAGGTTCTGCTCTGCTCCAGCCTCTGCTGACATTGCCGGTGGACTCAGCATGCCTGGAAGTGTTCAGAAAAATGTGGATATAGCATCTGGGACAGAGTTCAGTGGGGCACCTGGCAGTCCTTTGTTAGTGGTAGGACTAGATGATCTTAGAGAGCTTTTCCAGTTGTCATGATTCCATGATTCTGTGATGTCCACACTATCCTCTGCCTTTTCCCCTGCTCTCTCCCCTTCTCCCCATGCTTGGGAAGGGGGTAGATTTGCTGGTCTCTGTGAGCTGTGATGTCACTGCTGTCACTGTGGCATGGCAGGGTGATGTCACAGCACCGTGATCCCGATGAGGAGGCTCCTGGCAGGCGTGAACACGAGGGAGGGGCTGCGGGGGGAACCATTGAACTGAACTGGGATGGAGCAACCTCAAAGCCGAGTGGGCATGAGAGCTGCTCCGCTGTCAGTGAGATCGCTTTCAGTGTTTGCTTTTATGTGACAGCTGCTTCCAAAGGCTGGCGGCTCTCCAGGAGCCCGGGCGGGGTGAGTGGTGTGGCCGGTCCTCCGGCAGCTTGTTCTGCCCTTCAGAGAGACAGGCTCTGTGCTGCGGACAAGAGGCATTTTTGTGGCTCTTGTGGTTCCTTGTGTTTTTTGTGAGGAGGGAGGAGGTAACTGGAGCCCAGACTCTGGGCTGGAGCACACTCTGGGTCAGGCGAGTGGCCCTGGGGGTTTGCAGTGCCTGGCATGGTGCCCACAGCCCAGGGCTGGCAGAGAGCTGTGTGCCACGTCCCTGGGCTTCTGTGCCCACCCTGTGAGCAATGGCACGGGGTGATAGTCCCTGCCTTACCCTCTGGGCCAGGGCAAGAGCCCAGGGTAGCCCAGAACATTGGTGCTTTGCTGTGGCCTGGGGTTTCCATGTCTGCTGCTTTGGCACGGAGCTGTGTGAAGGCATCTTTTACGCTGACAGCAAACCCATGGTGACAGCTACCGCGAGGGGTGAGATTAAAACCAGATGCACCCCTCTATCTCCAACGCCAGCGAAGCCAGAAACAGCTCTCTGGGGATGGATAGTCTGGGAAGGGTTTGGATGTGCTGCTTTGCCCCTGCTCGGCCTCAGAGCCCAGAGGCACGGCTCAGCCCCAGGCCAGGGAGCGCCCAGCTGGTGCTGGGGCAGGAGCGGGCACCGTGGGGCCCTCGCCCAAGAGGCAGCGTGGCCCGGAGCACGCGCGGCCGTGGCTAATGAGAAAAGACATCGTTAATTAGAACAAGGCAGCGCGTCGTATGTGTGGCGCCGGCTTTGAAAGGGCTTTGCGTGTTGTCTTCGTTAGGGGTGTGAGAATGCAGCTCACTCGCTTTTTCTTTCTGAACAAATTAAGGACATATTTCACCCATCAGGAGATGAAATAAAATACGAGCAGGGAGGGAGCATGCCTGGCGAGCCCCCTGTGTCTGTCCAGCCTCCTCTACCCCGTGCATGGCCAGCCCTGTGCTGTGCAGGTGCTGCTGGACCCTGCCTGCCATCACATGGGGCCTCATGACCTTCCCAGCTCACCTGGGGTGGACAGAGGCACAAGGTGCAGTTTGGGGCTCCTCTAGGCTTGGCAGCGTGGAGATGCCCATGGCTGGAGCAGCTGGTGGAACCTGGAGCCTCAGGATGCTCTGGCCTCATGGTGGACCAAGGTCTGTACCATAGTGGGATTCCTCTCCTCAGTACTGGCTATACAGATGACACTCCTTAAATTATCTTTTCCTGCTGCTGGACTTGATGTCCCCAGAGAAGCACCATCACCATCATGGGGTCTGGAGTGTGGATGAGGTGTGGACTGGAGGAAGAGACAGGAAATAAAAAACAGCTGTTCCTGTGAACCATCATGATGTTGGTGTTCTGCAAGTAATGGTTCCAAGGCCCATAAAGATGCTCCGAGATCTGGAGCCTCTCTGCTCTGGAGCCAGGCTGGGAGAGCTGGGGGTGCTCACCTGGAGAAGAGAAGGCTCCGAGGAGATGTCAGCCCTTCCAGTGCCTAAAGGGGGTTATAAAAAGAGGGAGAGAGACTTTCCATGCGAGTAGACTGTGACAGGATCAGGAGCAAATGAATTCCCACTGCCAGAGGACAGGGCTGGATGGGATATTGACAAGGAATTGTTCCCTGTGAGGGTGGGCAGTCCCTGGCACAGGTTGCCCAGAGAAGCTGTGGCTGCCCCTGGAACCTTGGCAGTGTTCCAGACTGGGTTGGACAGGTCTTGGAGCAACCTGGGATAGTGGAAGGTATCCCTGCCCATAGCAGGGGGTGGAATGAGATGGGCTTTAAGGTCCCTTCCAAGCCCAACCATCCTGGGATTCTGTGAAATTGGCACAGACAGCTGCCAGCCTCAGCTCCGTGGGAACCTCAGCGCTCGAGCCGGCAGGGATGTGCTGGGCAGAGCACGTGGGCTCTGCTGGGAGAGGCTCTGCAGCCAGCACAGCTGGGGAGGTCGGTCCAGTCTGGGGACATGGGTCTGGCCAAGCAGCCATGAAGGGACTCCAGTCCCCAGCACCATTGTCCCACTCCTCGTTTCAACCTTAGAGCATCAGAACTGCTGAAGCCTGAGAAAAAAAAAATCCAGTGCAGCCATCCCTCCCCCTCAGTAATCCATTCCCTGAGCTGGATTTAGGGATTCACTGTGGCATTAAATGCAAATAACAGACGAGTCGGCTTCGCCCCAAATGGGGGAGGAAAGCGAGTCTGGGAAAGGAGTTTGTGTGTGGTAACGTAACCGTAGCTCGGAGGGGCCCACGGCTCCATGCTCTGTGTGTCTGCGTGCCTCTGCTTTACCCCTAATACTCGTGGACTGCTGGCTTGTAATGTGACGACTTTTCAACGTCAGTAATGTATTGAATAACACTGTCAGAAACGGGGCAAGCGTTAACTCTTTCCCTAGGCTGCAGCTCACTGTGGGAGCCTCTGCAGAGGAGCTGTGGTCCCATGGGCAGGGCTGGGGATATTCAAACCCAGCCCTGGGCATCTCTCATCCCAAGATTGCCTCAGGCACAGGGACAAGAACGATGGGAACGTGGTCTCTCCCCATCTGATGGTAGCCTGACTGAGGGGTGCAGAGTGTGGCGCATTTTACCACAGAACTTTTGAATTAGTTAGGAATTTACCAATTAAGTAGTGTTAACTGACAAGGCATTGCTTGCTGTTAAATTTGGCGCATCTCTGATTTTTTCTCTGTCCTGGTGACTGAGGAGCAGCTTTTAGCACTTCCAGAGTGGATGTTCCCCACATGGGAAGTGCCTCTGCCTCTTGGCTGTACCAGCCCAGCTGGGACCACTTTCTACCTCACACTGGTATGTACTCCTGCCCTGTCCTTGGTGACATTTCCTGCTCACCAGGACAGCATTTCCTTTTTCCCATTCCTTGGTGAACATAATTTTTTTCCCATCATGGAGACTCCCCTGCTATGGCTAGCAGGCAGTAGTTGCTTTGTAAGCCATTAAGCACAGAATCATAGAGTCACAGAATCACTAAGTCCAGAAAAGACCTTTAAGATAATCTAGTCCAACCATGAACCCAGCACTGCCAAGCCACAAGTGGCACATCCACAGAGCCTTTAAATCCCTCAAAGGATAGGGACTCCACCACTGCCCTGTGCAGCCTGTGTCAGTGCCTGACCACCCTTACTGTTAAGAAATTTTCCCAGTATCCAATCTAAACCTCTCCTGGTGTAAGTTGAGGCTGTTTCCTCTTGTCCTGTCTCTGTTCCCTGGGAGTGGAGCCCGACCCCCCCTGGCTGTCCCCTCCTGTCAGGGAGTTGTGCAGAGCCAGAAGGTTCCTCCTGAGCCTCCTTCTCTCCAGGCTGAGCCCCTTTCCCAGCTCCCTCAGCCTCTCCTGGGGCTCCAGCCCCTTCCCCAGCTCTGTTCCCTTCTCTGACCCTGCTCCAGCCCCTCAAGGATTTTCTGTCATGAGGAGCCAGAATTGACCCTAGGATTGGAGGTGCTTCAGCAGTGCCCAGCATACATCACTGCCCCTGGCCTGTGGCCACACTATGGATGATCCAGGCCAGGTGCCATTGGCCTCTTGCCCACCTGGGCACACCTGGGCTCAGGTTCAGCTGCTGTCACCAGCACTCCCAGGGCCTTTCCAGCCACCCTGCCCAAGCCTGGAGCTGCAGGGCATTGTGGTGACCCAAGAGCAGGACTTGGCACTGAGCCTTGTTAAACCTCATACAGTGGGGCTTGACCCACTGCTCCAACTGCTATAATTGTTGAATCTGTGCTCCTCTAATGGAAACCGAGAATTTCAGCTTGGTGTTGGCAGCAGACATCCAGGCAGGAGGATACTCAGGCTGGCAGCCCCTGCTCACCCTGCTCTCACCCCATTCTCACTGAGATCACACTCAGCTGCAGAGCAGCAGTGCCAGGGTTTGCCCTGGAGTGATCAAAGTTAAATTTCACAGCTCTGCCCACTGTGTGTGGGTCTGAAAAACACCTGTTATGGTGAGGGCACTGTGCTCAGACTCCTCTCCTGCCATCCTCAGTGTCTCTTGGCACAATGGACTAATGTGACCATATTGCTCAGCACTTGCTCTGCATGGGACAACTCAGCATTGCCCCTTTGACCTGTCCAGGCTGACACCTTTGCATAGTGCCTCAGCACCACGGGCTTGTGGGCTTTGAGCTTTCCTTTAGCAAACCATGCAGCTTCCCAAGCCAGCTTGGAGCTATTTGGGATTTGCAGCTCTGGGGCTGCTGTTGAGGAGAGGGAGCGAGAGACCAGTTTGGGGGGTGTTGGGCAGCAAGCCATGGTAAACCCTAGCCATCCCTGGCAAGGGAGGCTCCTCACTGCTCCCTGCTACTTCTCCTGCTTGGAGACACGGCTCAGCATGTCCCTGTGCCCCAGTGTTTTGTAGAGTGAGCCTGCCTTCCAGTTTCATTTCATTGTGCTCTGTAGCAGAGTTGGATGGCATGGATTTGGATGCTTGGTGACAGCAGAGAAGCTGTGCCCTCCTCCTACCATCCCATGGCTGCTAGCCCCGCTGTGGGGTGGTGTGGATAGCAGGAGCCTCTGTGAAGGTGACAGACGGGGATGGCTCATTGGAGTGGCACAAACAGGGCTCTCTTCAATCCCCATGTGGGCCATTTATTTAAGAACTGGACTCAATAATCCCTGTGAGTCCCATCCAGCTCAGAATATTGAGTGAATCTGTGTCCACTCTGCAGCCTTGAGGTGTGATTCCCTCCTTTCTACCTGGGCCACGCTTGCTGTGCTCACACCATGTAGGGGACAGCCTCCAGATCATTTTTCATGTTCCTTGGGAAGTCCCACAGCTCCTGATGTGGTCATGCGTCACATGAACATGACTGGTGTTATCCCTGGAGCTGCATTGTCCTTCCTCTCACTCGCCGTTCTCGGGGAGGTTTTCCAAAGAGGGACACCCTAGCTCCCTGTCGCTGGAACCCGGCAGTGCTTCCCCAGTTCCTCCAGGAACAGCAGTGATTTCCAAGAGCCAGGAGCAGACAGTGTGATCACTGAATGTCCCAATGCCACAGCATCACTCCACGGTGTCATCTCACAGTGTCACTGCTCGCCCAAGGGCTGCTGTGGGGACAGGGCTGCAGGAACACGGCTGGAAGTAGGGAACCGCCTGGGAATAGCTGCTTTCCAGCCAATGCAACTTCGGCTAAGTGCTGTGGGGGACCCCCTCCTCTTGTTTGGCCTCAAGGAGAAGAGGGAATTAAAAAAAAAAAAAGGAAAATGTTGGTTTTGTTTTGGCTGGGGAGCTGGAGCCACAAGGAATGTCGGGAAGCCACAGCTCGGGTTACCCTGTTCCAGCGCACGGCATGGTGCTCTGGCGAGACAGCACAAGGGGCTTCTCCCTCCCTGCCTCACTAAGACACAGCACAAAGCCCAGTCCTGGCCTGCAGGAGCTCTGTGGGAAGAGGGGTCACTGCTGGGAAGTGGCAACACACAGGCAGGTGGGGGTTGCTCCCTCCAGGTGGCAAACAGGGCTCTCTGGGAGGAGAAACCAGTGCAAATGGCATTGGGAGAGCAGTGCCTTCCCCACTGTCTGATGTGACACACGCCCTAAAATAGCCAGGGCTCTCTTTTGACTCGTGCTTTTGAGGCATTTGGTCACGGGTCGAGCCTCCCCAGGAAACCAGAGCTACGTGGAGGAGCACTCAGGCAGAGATGTTCTCCAATGGATGTGTGTGCAATCTGAGCCTCCCAAAGAACCACCTTGTGCTCAGTGGTTCCTGGAGTGATGGTTGTGCTTCTGGACACCCTATGCCAGGCTCCCCAACCTGAGCCAGAGCTTATACTAATCAGGACCCTTGGAAGGGTATAGGTGGACATTGGTACCACAGGACATGGGAACCTTTACCTGGTGTTGTCTCCCATGGTGCAGGGATCTCACCTGGCCAAACAAAGGGCTGAGGGCACTTGGTCTGTTCAGCTGGAGGGGACTGAGGTCAGACCTCATCAGTGGCTACAGCTTCATCCGGAGGGGCAGCTCTGATCTCTGCTCTCTGTCACAGGGACAGGACCCGAGGGAATGACTGGAGCTGTGCCAGGGGAGGTTTAGGTTGGAGATCAGGAAAGGTTCTTCCCCAGAGGGTGCTGGGCACTGCCCAGGCTCCCCAGGGAATGGGCACAGCCCCGAGGCTGCCAGAGCTCCAGGAGTGGTTGGGCAGCGCTGCCAGGGATGCCCAGGGTGGGATTGTTGGGGTGTCTGTGCAGGAACAGGAGCTGGACTGGATGATCCTTCCCAACTCGGGATATTCTGTGATTTTATGGAACACTCAAGAGACCAGCTACATGCAGGATTAATGAGAGCTTGTGCAAAGCCTTAGATATCCCACTGAATCTTTTCTGTTGAAGAACCAGTATTTGACACAGGACATAACAAGAAGCCTGTTTTTCTGGAGTGTGTCTGAACACAGAGACTCTGGGGAGCAGGGCAGGGGGAGCAGTGGTTGTCCCTGGTCCAGAGCCCTGCGTGTTCACCATGCAGAGCCTTGAGTTGAGGGGCTGGTTCAGTGCCAGAGGTTAGAGGAGGGTTTTACACTAAATACTGTAGGTTTTTTCCAACATGATAACCTTAATCCAGTGCAGGTCACCTCTGGCATGCCTCTGAGGCAGGTGAGGTTTTAAGGTCACAGTAACTATGTGACCCAGGGCAGGAGAAGCACTGAATTCTTGTGCTGACATGCAGGGACAGTGTGTCTCCATCCAGGCAGGCTGTGATGTGGAGAGGGACCTCATGTTGCAGGTCTGGGCTGTGTCACACACAGCACATGGTGTGACATGTCAGGTGACAGCAGTAAGCTGTAGGACAGCTCTCACTGTGCAGTGCATTGCTGGAGGGCAAAAGGAGTTTGCAGACAGGAACAGGACCCCATCCACTGCTGCCCATGGTGATTGAGCAGGAGCGGGGAGGTGGAAGCACCGGCAGGGGCCCAGGAAAGTCTGCTGAGCTGTGGGATGTGGCATGTGCCCTGGGATTGCCCAACCTGGCCCTTGTGCCACTGAGAGCTTTGGGAGCATGACAGCAGAGACCTGAAAGCCCCTTCTCAGGAACGGAGAAGCAAATTGTTTTATCCTTTGGTCTCCAAAACCATCCACTTCAGAGGGGACAGCTTGAGAGGAAGGAAGGAAGAAAGAGCTGAAACCAGAGCAGGAAGTTCCTGAAAGGCAAGAACAGCCTTCATCCCAATGCTGAGCTCTCCTCCTCAGGGTCATTGCCTGAGCACTGAGAGGTGCTAAATCTTAACTGCAAACTCTCCTGAAGTTCACATCCTCCCTCCTGGTAATAAATCCAACCGTGGGCATTGCTGAGTTCCTTATGTGGCTCTTCTGAGTTTACCATATGCTCTGACCTTTGTTTCTGTGGGTCTGTTCTGACTCTTCATCACTGTGTGGTCCCCACGGATGTGCTGGTGATGTTATGTCCCCCTGCAGGGGAGGCAGAGCAGGGTGAAAGCACAGAAGCTATGAGCTCCTGGAGGAGCAGAGCCCTTGGGGATGAGTGGTTCTGCAGGTTCTCTCAGCTCCTTGGATGCTGTGTCTGAGCACAACCCCACTGTGGGGACACAGGCTCCTGCAGCTGAGCCAGCAGCACAGACACGGCTGGGAGCCAGCGAGTGCAGGACAGTGCAGAGCACCTGTGCCCAGGGCTTGGGCTGTGCTCTGGGATGTTCCCTGTGGGGAGAGGGGCATCTGCACAAAACCATTCAGGCACATGCTCAGCGGCACTTACACAGAGCACATCCAGCTCCAGCCTCATCCACGGGCTGGAAACCATGCTATCTTTATCAAAACTTCCCACTGTCACAACTATCACAAGTGTCCTGGGGGGTAGGACAATGGTGACATTGACAGTGCCCATGGATGAGAGGGCCTTTTGGCCATCCAGGTGTGGTGTGGCAGGATGGCACCGTGGGCAGTGTCCCCACTGCCAGTGTCCCTTCCCATGGCACCAGCAGGGAGCTGAGCTGAGCTGAGCTGTGTCTCCAGGCCTGGCCAATGCCTCACAGTGTTTCTTGCTGATTCAAGGGCAGGCAGGTGGGGACGCTGGCCAGGGTGGGAAGTTTTGATGAAGATAGCACGGTTTCCAGCCCGTGGATGAGGCTGGGGCTGGATGTGCTCTGTGTAAGTGCTGCTGAGGATGTGCCTTTCCCAGTATTTTCCAAGGACAGAGCTACTGTTGAGTGACTGTGGAATTAAAGTATTGTTTGCAGTTTCTGCATTCCAGAGCGGTGTCGGGTTTTGACAGAGGGCAGCTCCATGTGTGCCTGTGCTTCCCTGCCCTGCAAGCCCCCAAATGTCCTGGAGGCCATGCACATGCCTTCGATCCTTGTGAACTCCTGCTCAGGGAGGTGTGGGACAGCCAAAGGAGGGAGCTCAAACTCTCAGCAGCTTGGCTGCACAGCCAGTTACCTCCAGTCTAACACTTCCAAACCAAAAACTTCACCTCATCAGCATCAATTAATTTTCCTAGGATTTTGAACAACAGGAAGATTGGAATCCAAACACACATTAAGTGCCCGAGGTTTCAGACAGCTCTCCCCAGCATCAGGCGGGTGGATGTCTCCAGAAAGGCTGCCCACAAATGTAGCTGAGATCCCAGTCTAAATCCAGTTAACTCCAGCAAAAAGAAAGAAGTTGTTGTTTCACAGCAACCCATCCATGTGCTGCCCTTTGGGGGAAGGCAGTGGGGCTGTGGGAGGACAGTGGGGCTGTGGATTTGGGTGCCTGCCTCCATCTGCACACTGGGGTTAAACAAACACCAGCTCAGGATTTATGTGGTGCTGGAGGGTGATCTCAGGGAGTTTGCAGGCTGGGATGAATTTGGGGTGGGATGGCACCCACAGGCTGGTTTGCTTCTCCCATAGGGGAAACTGAGTCATGGGAAGAGAAGGGATGGGATTTGCCTGTCCAAACAGAGAGCTAGTGGTGTCTGGGCTGGGTGTCTGGGGTGCTGTGGAAGGTGGTGGAGGGAAGTGGGCATCACCAGAGTGCCCATTTGTGTGGGTGGGGATGTGGAGCAAGAGAGGAGCACATTTGGATACCCCCGTACTGCCATGGACTGGAGAAGATGGGCCTGGTGGTGTTTCCCAAGTGATGTGAGGAACATGCAGCAGAAGCAGGAGTGGGGATGGGCTCTGTCGTGGGCCCTGTGTGTGTTTATTTGTCTGCCTCCAAGGAGGGCTTGGCCAGCCCCACCTCAGCTTTGAGCCAGGAGTGTCCTGGTGGTTATGAAAGGAAATTTGCAAGGGGACCTCTGTGTAGGCTCTTACATCCTATCTGGTTCCTTGTCCCACACATCCATGATGCCCACCTGGGCCTCCTCTGTTCATCTATGAAGTTTTTCCTTGAAGCACTCAAACTCAACAGGATGTGGCCTGGAGCCTCAGCTGGAGGACTGGATTGGTGGAAAAGGTGCTCCTTTCCTTCTTGGGAACCTTGGGGTTGTGAGGACACAAAGAGAAAATTTGAAGCAGGCAAACCCTTGTGTTGGTGCTGGGGCAGCTCCCGAGGCCTCCCCTACCCCGTGGGAGTGATTTGCAGGCACCAAAATGCAGTTGTAGGTTGTGAGGCTCTTGTGAAGAGCTGATCAAAAGTGAGATTAACTCACTCTAAATGAGCAGTAGTTTCTGTCTGAAGGAGGGGAAGGAAAAATGTCCAGCCCTGTCCAGTGGAGGTGGATGTGTTGGGAACAGATGTCTTGCTCTCTTCCATTAGATGAGAGAGCCATTTCCAGAGGCTTCCTCCTCACTCTTCACATCCTCTGACTTCTCCAGAGTAAGACAGAATACATCAGGTTTGGAGTTGCTCCCATGGCATTGTGGGGCACTAGTCAATATTCCAGCAAAGTCTTCAAGGCTGATTGGAGATGGAGACATCCTTAATCACCATATCCCCCAGACAGGCACCTCTGCTATTTCCCTAATCAGCTGCATGGCTTTGAAGCAGCCCAGATGGTATCTGGTACCCAGATAGTATGTCTGGGCCTGCCTGCCCTGGTGCTGGGGCTCTGCATGGGAGGGAGGTGCTGAGGGTGAGGACGTAGTTTGTGTATTTGTATATATACAAATACAGACACAGCAGTGCTTGGGGAAGGAAATGAAATCCAGCTGGACTTTCCTTCTGGTCCTCAAGTTTGGGAAGTGGTAGAATGTTTTTGATGACAAGGTTACTCCAGGAGTGTTCTCCCAGGAGATTCATGTCCTCTCCATGGAGCCTCTGTGCAGGCAGCCTCCACCTGGCCTGCAGAGCCAATGGCCCAGGTCTGCTCTGAACTGCTTCCCTCTGCTTGAGGTTCTTGGATGTCTGGTACTTGGACTCTCCTGGACTTCTCTGGTTTTAAAAAAAAGAAAACAAAGACTTGGTCTTCCCCAGAGAAGCTGTGGCTGCCCCTGGATCCCTGGAAGTGTCCAAGGCCAGACTGGACACTGGGGCTTGGAGCCACCTGGGACAGTGGAAGGTGTCCCTGCCCATGGCAGGGGTTGGCACTTGGTGGTCTTTAAGGTCCCTTGCAACACAAACCATCCTGGGATTCCATGACTCCCAGAGACTCTTGTTTTTAGAAACACTGAATAGCAGCGAGATTTTCCTCCAGAAACATCTTTTCCATGTGGATATTTAGAACCCCTCTCACGCATAACACAGTGTCTTGTCAGACATTGGGAATGTTTTCTTATCCTTTTGGTATGTCATTCATGGCAGGATGATGATTCACTCTTGGGACGTGGCTTTGGGGAAGAGCTTTGTTTATCTCCAAGCCCATGCAGCAGTTCCCTTGGGATGCTCCCTCTGTGCCTCTCCCTGGAACACCACAAGCCCAGGTCTGACCCACCAGGGTCCCTCCAAGGAAGCTCAGGAGCTCATACCCCAGGGCTGCCCTGGCTGTGCCTGGTGCTGAGCACATGTTCCAGGTTCTTGACTCATTACCCAGGACTGAAGCATGCAGCCCATGGTCTAACCCTGATTTCCCCAGTGTTCCTGAGGCTATGAGGAGAACAACAGAAAGAAAGGACCCTCTTGGCTTCCCTCTCTTGGTATTTTTCTCAGTGTTTGTAGACATTCTTGCTGTTTCTATTCTGAAATTGTTTTCTTGTGCAATCCATGTGGGTCTGTACTGCTATATTTAATGCTTTGCTAGTATCAGATTTTGCGTTCAAGGTCTTTCAAAACAAAACTAATAAAAATAAATCCTCTTGCAGGAGGTCACTGAGGTGGAATGGCTTTTTCCCAAGAGCTGACATGCTTTGGACTTTTCCCTGCTCCCTGTCCAAGCTTATTCCCCCTTGCCTCGAGGCTCTTTCCCCCCATCAGCTGTCCCTGTGCCCAGGGGTGAAGCAAGCATGTGGTGTGTGGTGCTGTGTGTGTTCAGGGCTGTGTAGTGGAGGGCATGGAGGACACTTGTGCAGGGCAGTGACAGAAACATCTGTCCTTAGACTACTGCTGCTGCAGGACTTAGGATTCCAGGGCCCTTGGTTCTGTGAGCTCACTGGTCCCTTGGCCTGAAAACATCTCTTTGTTTCTAACACTGGTGTTTTGGACCATTGTGGCAAACAGGTTGCCCAGAGAAGCTGTGGCTGCCCCATTCCTGGAAGTGGCCTAGGTCAGGATGGATGGGGCTTGGAGCAGCCTGGTCTATGGAAGGGGTCCTGGCCTGTGGGAGGGGGTTGGAGTAGGCTGTTTTAAGATCCTTCCAACTCAAATCATTACATGATTATATGAAATCTGTTTCCAGCTTCTTCCAGGCACTGTTGTTTCTGCTGGGGAAACTGATGGGTGTGATGGACCACTGAACTGCCTCAGCTGGCCAGCCCAATCAGAAGGGATGCCATTCACAATCCCAGCTGGAACTGTCCCATAAGGAGTCCCCTGGCCCACTGCTCCAGAGCTTCTGCCTTGAAGCTGGGGCAGAGCAGCTCTGGAAAGGTCCTGCTGGTGTCCTGGCCTGCAGGAATGCACCTGTGGTACCCAGCTCTCTGGGAGGAGGATGGTGATCTCGGCTTCCCGTGTGGCCGTGCGAGTTGCTGGGCACTGTGAAGTGACTGTGCTGTATTCTGAATTTCCCAAAGTTGGGTGCTGTAGGAACAGAGGCTCCTACCGCTCTGTTTTATTTCTATTAGCCAAACCATTTAACCAGCAGGATTGTTTGCAGAAGCAAAGCACTTTGGTCCCTGAATCGTTGAGCTTCCGCTTTCCATCCGCTCTCAGTAGGACAGTGATCGTGTGCTAAATCCCAATTAATCATTAAGAAGATATTTGAGGTTTAACAGCTATGTTATAAGATACAGTTTTTACTGGTTTTGACCTCAGTTAAATATGTTTTTAATAGTGGATGGTATTTAATTAAACATAAAATAACAGAGGCTTATTAAATCTAGACAGACCTTTCCTAGTGATGGATATTGAATGTTAAGTAAATATCACTTGGTCATTAGAAGCATATTCAGAGTGGTTTCACAGCCATGTAATAGGCAGGTATCTGATTACCCATCTGCCCAGGTCCAATGAATAAGCTCTTAATAATCAATTGCCACTCATTTAATATATCATAATAACTGTCCTATTAGACCTGAATTAGATCCTTGTAAGAGCAAACAGAGGCAACCTGGCGCTCACTGGGATTTTGAGCAGATTTTGTTTTATTTCAGGTTGATGGTTCATTGAGATTGGGGTAGTTGGAGATTGGATGACACTGGACTGGATGATGGACAAGGAGGTTTCACGTTGTGTTCATGTGGGACCTGCAGCAGCAGCACCACTGTGGTCAGCCCGGAGTGGGGCACGGAGGGTGCAGGGGCTGCTGGCAGCACTCAGGCTGGGACCTTCCATCTGGGATGCAGAGGCTCCCAGAGCTGCACTGGGGGTTGCTAGTGGTGGGGTGATGCCATGACTCCTGCTGTGTCCTTTGGGCACTTGGTCTTTCTCTAGAGCAGGACATCACACCAGGCTGGAAGGAAGGAGATGCAGTGCTGCCACACGTTCCCATTAACCTGCAGAACTTGCTGCCATGCAGCACCTTCAAAGCCCAGTCATTAGCTGGTGTCAGGGGAGGCTGAGACTCGTCTGGGGGTGATAGGATCAGAAAGAGGCACTTAGGGCACAGTGATGTTTGTAATTCAGGGCTGTGTTTAAGGACAGACCAGCAGCTGACCCTGTTTCTCAAGCTGATTCCCATCTCTCTCCTTCATTAATCCAGGTTCTAGTCACTTGTTTCTCCAAGATTTTGTGTCCTGTGTATCAGCAAAGTACTTTCCAGGTTGCCAAGAATGTGGCTTGTGAGTGGACAAGGACCCTAAGAGGACTTGAGATGCTCCTTCCCGACCTCAGGAAGCAGGATGTTGAGTGAAGGGGGCTTTTGCTTCATTTTGAGGTGAAATATGATTTATTTTGAAAGGTCCAGCAAGTGGTGGCTGTTCACACTGCTGTATGACAGGAGCTATTCTGGGGTGGCAGAAGGGGGCTGGCACACCTGGCTGGATTGGGACTTTCTCCATATGTGGGAGAGATGGAAAACCCTGGCAGCCTGGCAGCTAGAGATGATCTGGAGAGTTTGAGAAGGATGGTTGTCACTTGCTCTGAGACAGCACTTTCTCCAGGAATTACTGTTTTGCTCATCCTTCAAAATCCCATCTTGTACTTCTAGAGGAAATGATAGACCAGGACTGTAAGTTTGGGAGCTGTGGGAATAGCATAGGTTTGGGTTGGAAAGGACCTTAGAGTTCATCCCATCCCACCCCCCTGCCATGGGCAGGGACACCTTCCAGTGTCACAGGTTTCTCCAAGCCCCAATGTCCAGCCTGGCCTTGGGCACTGCCAGAGATGGGAAAGGTTTGGGATATCTGTGTGCAGTGCACGCACAGCCCAGCCAGGGTGAGGAACAGCCAGACCACATCATCCAATTAAGATTGAACATTAAAAATGATAAATACAGAGGTGGCAGCTTTTAAGCAGAATGAGAGCTGCTGCTGCCAAGCACAGCGCTCCTGTGAGAGGCTGGGGGTTTGGATTTCTGGAGAGGGAAGCTGGAGCCCAGAGCACTGCTTTTCTGGGACTCCGTGGGTAGCCCTATTAGCTTGCTTACAGCAAAACTTCTTGTTTAATTTCTCCGTGTTGCTGCATTTCACAGGCCACAAGTTGTGCTCGCTGCGTTGTTGCCCAGCGCAGCAGCACTGACTCAGCGCTGGAACAATGCGCAAGGCAGCCGGGGCCGGTGATTCAGCTGCCGGCTCAGAGGATGAGCCCGGCTCCTCTGCTCGATTATTAATCTCTGCTAGTGCGTGAGTCAGGCTCTCCTCGCCCCCGGGCAGGAAAGCAGCCGTGGTGGGATTTAAGCAGGGAGCTAGGAAGGGGCCCAGGGGAGGGTGACAGGCAGGGGCTGCTGCTGTGGCCAGCCCGCTCCCGGTGCTGCCGGCTCTGAGCCAGCCAGCGTGTGCAGAGGGGACGTGGCTGGGCCGGCACCGAGGACACCTCTTGGCAGTTCCAGCCTAACAATTGCCTGTCTTGCCAGCTTGGGGGTCTTGCTGCCTTCCTGTGGATTTCCCTGAGTGGTTTGCAAGGTGAGCTCATGGCCAAACCTGCTTTGTGCAGCCTGTGCCCTCCTGCTGCTTGTCACAGGTTTTGAGGCAGAGAGATGATTGTGCCCTGCTCACCCCTCTTGGGTCCTATTCCCACCCTGGACCGCTCCACCAGCCTGCAGGTGTGCCCTGTGTTTGGAAGTGTTCCCTGCATGCTGCATCCCTTGGCAGAAGCCACGGGAGCTGTAGGACAGTACTGAGACCCAGCAGGTTCATGACTTGTGCAGCAGTGTTAGAGAGTGGGGATCCTTGTGTCCCAGCAGGGTCCAGGCCTGGATTGCTGCAGGATACCAGACCTGCAGAATCAGCCCCAGCCCCAGGACAGCCCAGTTACACCTTTTTTTGTGCCAATTACCAGCAGCACAGGCCTATGAGAGCAGCAGGCTCCAGCCTGGCAGGAGGTGAAGCTGAGAGAGCAAAGGTGTGGGAGCACCCAGGTGCTGCCTTGGGCTTGGCTCTTGCCAGGCAGGCAGTGGAGAACCTGCAGGAATTCCTGCAGCCTCCAGCAGGGCAGAAACACACCTGGGGTTGGGAGATAGGAAAAGTCACCACAGCTGTTGTCCCACCATTCCTCATCCATAGAGTGGGTGCCAGGGCTGCCATACCCAGCCAGCAGCTGTAGGGTAGGCTGGGGGCACAGGGGGCAGCCCCACTTTGCAAGTCCTGGACGAGGGGCACCACAGCCTGATCCTGGGGGTTCACTCTGCCTTCTCACTTTGTTCTCCACCCTCCTCACAGAGCCCTGAGCCGACCCAGCCGCCTTGGCTGGGCTCCCCAGGGCCAGCACAGCCATAAAACCCTCTAATCCGAACAGGCTGGGGCAGAGCCGCCCACTGCCACCGGGACAACTCTCTGTGTGTGGTTCCTATTTAGTGCAGATTTATTTCCTCTGGGTCGTTGGCTCTGCCGTTGCTCACTCCTTGGCTCTGCTTCTGGGAGCATCCAGCATTTACCTTCCTGCAGCAAGGGGCTTTGGGGGACTGTAACTTCATTGTATGTGTCAATTAGGAAAACACCCTCAGGAATTTCCTTTCTGATGCTGCCTGGCTCTACAATGCTCTCTGTCTCCGTGGCTGCCGGCTCCCCAGAACCCGTCCTGCCAGAGCAAACCGATGGGGAGCTGGGAGCAGGCTCAGCTCCGCAGACGCCTCCAGCTCCTGTTCCAGCTCCCTCTGAGTGCCGAGCCCCATCTCATTTCCACTTCTCCTGCACTCCTCACTCCCTCTCAGGGCGCTGGAGTTTGGAGTTGTTTTGGAAACCGCTGCGACTCCGGCATGACGTCACCAGGGTTCTGTAGTATCTCTGTCTCCATCCTAGTTAGGCGCTTCCTGCTCCCTGGCTCTCACTCCAGCTCGCCTGGCGTGTCTATGCTCTTTCTTCTTCTCCACAATTCCCCAGGGATTTCTTTTCAACTTTTCCCCCCCCTTCCCTTCATCTCTTACACAGCGGTTTTGTCTTTTCCTTTCCCTTTTGTTTTTTTTTTTTAATTTATTTTCTTTTCTCCTCTCCTCCCCAAAAATGGCCCTTTTGCCCCAAAACTGGCTTTTCCAATTCATTTTTTGTAGCAGGCACTATGCCCACTCTGCTGCTGCTGGGAATCCCGAGGTGTTGGGATGCTCCTGGCTAGCTCATTCCCAATGTCAGGGGACAGGCAGGGGAGCAGGTGATCTCCAGCCCCAGCAGTGCCATGGTGGCATTGGGCAGTGTCTGTCCTATGATGGGGGTTTTCTGCTGCCCCTCTTGTGCCAGCTGCAGGGCTCAGGCTGCACCTCCCCTCTCCTCCCTCAGCGCCTCTCCCACCATCCCATCTCAGCCCAGCTTTTCAGACACAGCAAATCCCTTGCTCTACCCCAAATCCCCAGCTGAAACTCCCTGTGCTCTGACACCTCCTTCCCTGTCAACATCCATCCTGTTCCTGCTGTGAGTACCCACATCCCTGTGCCACCCCAGGACCAGCCCATGATTCCAAGCACCACTGTCTCCTGCCTGGAAAAGCATATATGTGGTTTCATCATGACTCTCTAGTGAGTGTTCACTAAGCACGAACAAAACACAATTTATTTCTTTAATTTCTTCCCTCACCACTGCTGAAATGCTGCCTGATTGCAGGCAGACCCCCCAGGGCCGTGGCTTTCCTCCCTCCTCTTGCTTATTCATCCCGACCCCCAGCCAAAGCAGTATGGGGCTGTGCTTCCCATGGGAGCAGTCCTGGGAACAGCACTATTAAACATAAAATACAAATTCATATATAATATGTGTGGGTGGGAGTGTGTGTGTGTATGTATATTTATATATATTTGCAAGGGCATGTAGTGATAGGACACAGGAGAATGGCTTTGAACTGAGAGAGAGTAGGATTATATGGGACATTGGGAAGGAATTGTTCCCTGTGAGGGTGGGGAGGCCCTGGCACAGGGTGCCCAGAGAAGGTGTGGCTGCCCCTGGATCCCTGGAAGTGTCCAAGGCCAGGTTGGATGGGGCTTGGAGCAACCTGGGCTAGTGGGACACCTCCATGGCAGGGGGTGGAAGGGGATGGGTTTTAAGGTCCTTTCCAACCCAAACCATTCCACGAATCCACGATTCCACGATTGCATGCTTCTGTGATATACACCTGACCTCCCCCCTGCCCTGCAGGAGCTGGGCAGTGCTGCACCTGCCCATAATGACTGGGTAAACTGAGGCACATGGGTTGAGTGCCAGGAGGGCCATGTGATCACAGCCCTGTTGTGACACACACCATTGGTTTTCTGTCCCTGGGTGTGCCTGTAGCTTGTCAGGTCACTTAATCCCTGGATTATCTTTTTAGTGTTATTTGGATTAAAGTTGAATTTGGGCAGTGGCTGTCCCTGACTGTGTGAACATGTGGTGCCCAGGGGTGAAACCCCAGTGAAGATCAGAGACTTTAACACACACTCCTTTTAAGGTTTTGGCTCTTTCTGGAGAGAAATGGTGTCTGGATGCAAGAGTTTCTTTATCCCAGTTCAGCAAGTTCCTCCACAGCCTTTTTCCTCCTCACCCTTGCCAAAGATCTATCCTCATATTTATTTCTAAATTACTCTCTCCACCTGTGGTCAGCAAGATTTGGGTGCTGTTCACTTGCCACAAGCTTGTGCTGGACCAGAGGCTCCTGCATGCTCCCTGGTGTACCACATGTCCCTGAAATACACAGGCAGACCAGCAGGAAGTGACTGCTTGCAGTGCTGCTGCCTCCTGGCAGTGGATGGACAGGACTGGGGGTCCTTCTTGTCCTGCTTAGCAGGGAGGTGTGAGGGCTTTTATGGGACAAACTGTGGGAGTGGGAGACATGGGACCCTGTTGAGGGCACAAACACCTCCTGAGGCCAGAGGCTGCTGTTTTCAAAGCACAGGGAAGCTGGAGTGAGTCTGTGCTGAGCCTTGATCTGGCAGGGCCAGTGCTGCTGTACAGGGCTGGGAGTCATACAGGGATAAGGCAAGGGGAGCGATGCCTTCAGTGGTTCCTGTGGGACAGGACAGGGGGAACAATGCCATTTGCTCCTTGTGGAGTATGGAGGGGTTTGTGGTGAGAGAAGCTGTAGGTTTGCTGTACCTTGTATCAGCAGTGTGGCCTTGGTGTCTGCTGCAGTTGGGAATTCCCAGCTTTGCCCTTCAGATGGGAGGCCTGGGCTTTCATGGTGATCACACACCAGAAGTCAGAGGTGAAGCGAGCGTTTGGTGAGAGCCACAGCCCATCGGCTCCGTGCCCCACTGCTGCCCCCGGCGGTGCCTCCATGGGGAACGGCTGCACCCTGAGCTCAGGGCTTGAGGCTTCTCCTGTCCAGGCCCTTCCCTGCCCTGCCCAGTGCCCAGCACTGACATTTCAAGTGTGGCTGCCAAAGATTGTCCTGTAGGTTTTCACCAATAACCTTTGGATGTGGTTGTGGCATTAAAGGATCACATTGTCTTTGCAATTGCTGGGCTCGTGCAAGTTTTTGGGGTGGGCACCCCAGCCCCACAGACCTGTCTGTGCTTGGAAGAAGCCATGGGACTGGGGATGGGCCCACTGGAATGATGCAGGGATCCTAGGAAATACTTATACCCTTGTTTTCTAGGGATAGGCTAGTGTAATTTCATTTCTCTCCATCCAGTTGTTTGAGATTGTCACACTGCCGGGGTGTGCAGGACGCTCCTTTTCAGGCAGGAGTTGGCAGAGACAGGTAACCCTGCCTCTGAACAGGCATTTCCTTGAAGTTGCCTCGAGGTCTGTCATTGCTGCTTACCTGGGACAGCCGCAGAGGCCTGTAATTGTTGGGAGACGCTGTGGGCGGCCGGATAGGAATCTTGGAATAGGCTGCTGCCCTCCTGGCAGGGAGAGCCTGGCCACCCAGGAGGGAGAGGAGGAAGACAAGGAGAGAAGAAGGAAGAAGAAGACGAGAACAATAGGGAAGAAGCAGGGACCTCTGTGCAGCTCTGAGTACTACAGAAATGGTGAGTGATTTCACATCAGACTGAGGGGTACCAAAGATTTACTGGGAAAAAGCAAAAATGCATTCAAGGCAGTTGTTTTTTTCCCGAGGCTCATGAAGACTTTGTGGCTCTGGCTGTGGTGAAGGCCAGATGGGCTCAGCAAGCACCCTGGGGGACTGCAGCCCTGTGGAAATGCAGAGATGAGCTCTGCCTAGACCCCTGTGTGTGGGAGGATGTGCCAGAGGAGGGGCTGTGCATGACAGGGGACACGCTGAGGAGGGACCTCTCCAGTGGCATTGCAGCAACCTGAGCTGCTGTGGCTCTGAGCCATGGCTAAGTGGGATGTGGGTTTGGCCCAATCCTTTCCCCAGTTTTGGAGGGCTCCCATGGCCTCGGAGCCGGAGCTGGACAGAACCAGTGGGATGGGGTGAGCATGAGGACATGGCAGGAGCTGCAGGGTGGGACCAGAGTAGGTGCCACAAGGAAGGGCTGTGGGCGGCATGGGGAGGAGCAGGAGCCCTGCCCAGCCCTGGAAGCTCCAGCAGGTTGGAGATGTGCCCTTGGCACGCAGGATGTGTCACCTGCCTCCTGAGCAGCCGCTGCATTTCGGCACAGCCCTTGCAACGCCTCGGCTGCCGCGGGAGGATGCCCTGCCTTGGTGGAAGAGCCCTCTCCCTGTGAGTGTTGCCTTGCCTGGGGATGCTGGGCTGGGCCACCCTCCTACAGCAACCCAGCTCAGCTAGAGCTGGTTGGGGGTGGGTCCTGTCTCCCTGGTTCCCATGTCCAGAGGGTGTGAGGACTGTCTGTGCTGTCCCTCAAGTGACAGCATGCTGCCACCGAGGTCCTTCATAGGGCTCGGCCTCTCTGGGTGTTCCCATCACGCCACTGTCTCACAGGCATTCCTTAGGTTTGTTTGGTTATGGACTAAAACCGGTTCCCAGGTCCTGAGTGGTGGAAGTGAAGGGACGGTTTGGGCTCCAAAGGGCCTAGGCAGCAGTGTGTGGTACCAGCTCTCATGCTGGGTGGCTGCAGGGAGGTGGATTTGGAGCTTTGGATCATGGCCCCTTGGCAGAGTTGGTTGGGAATTTTTCAGGAGGGGAGTGCTGGGGCTGAAAGCCCTGCACAGCTCTGACCTGACCTACTGTGAGATAGCACATGGTTTTATAAAACAAGATGTGGTTATAATGTGGTCTGAGCTCTCTGGCAGGATTTACTGAGGCTGTATCATGTCATGGGCATCCCTTCTGCTCCATCTGCAGATGGAGTTGGACACGAGCGCTGTGGCAGTGTGTATTTAGAGCTCTGCTGTGCTGCACTTGGCTGACAGCATCAAATCTCCTCTGCCTGCAGGAACAACTGCTTTGTAGTGGTGTGGGGCATCCCAGGAACCCTGTGGTGCTCCACTCCCTTCAGCCTCAGCTCAGGGACAGGAGGGCACTGCTGGGGCTAGGGATGCCTCTCCCTGGGCACTACTTCCACCATCTTGGTATGATGTTGGATGAATCTCTGAGCCTGGCCATTGAAAACACCATTTTCTGTATGCCCTAAAAGGTAAAAATTAATAAAAGGCTGTTGTGTGATAGGTTCTGGTGATACCCAACCCTCTGTATGGTGTTGGGGTCACTGGGTCCTGCAGTGAGGCATTGGGCTGCTGTCCCTTCACCTGGGCATGCAGGTCCCTCCCTGCACCCTGGCACGGAGGTGCTGCCCTGTACCTGCTGTGATGTAGGGACTGTCCCAACCAGGCAGTGCAACGGCACAGGTGCTGTAGCAGGTTATCAAATTCTGAATAAATCTGGACGGGCTTTCAAGCTCCAAAGGGTTTGTCAGTTGTGTTCTCAATCTCACATCCTTGGTAAAGCTCCCAGGAGCCTTCACGTTGAGTCCAAAAAGGGGTGTAAGGTGGATGCTCCCTCACACACACTTCATTCTCCTTGCTGACAGCAGGACTGCCAATAAAACAACTTTTTGTTGTCTGTGCTGGTTTGATGTGCTTCTCTAAGAGCATGTGGAACTCGTGTGAACATGACGTGTGGCTTTTTGTGACCAGTAAATAGCATTTGGGGAATGAAAAGAAAAACAGAAAGGTTGGTTTGTTATTTTTAGTGATATATGAAAGAGCTGTCAACTCGATCTTGAAATCATGAATCCCTGGGTATTCCTGGGACAGGGCAAAGGAATGCATCCTGCAGTATTTTTTAAGTTGGAATGACCATTTGGCTCTTCTTGGTCTGAAAAGTTAAACTTGGGCTGAGTAACAAATTAATGCCGTCTCTTAGTCACTGTCTGGCTGGGATGGAAACACTTCTGTGACCTGGTTTATCTGCAAATCCATCCTGATGACTTGGACAGGGCTGACTGCTGGCTGCCGGCTCCTTTCCAGGACGCTGCTGGCGCCGGTGCCGCCCGGTGCCGGTGGCGCGGGGGGAGCTCGCACGTGGTGCTGCTGCTCCTCAGCAGGGTCTCAGGGCATGAGAAGAGGTTCTTTCTAAAAGGTTCCTATTTTTCAGGTTTTATTTATTTTGTTTTATTTTGTAATGATTTTTCCTAGATTGGTGTAGAGCTGGAGAAAATAATTTCTTCTTTAGGCTGCTTCTTAGTAGAATGATGGAAGGAAACTTAAAGCTCATGTTGTACCAACCCCCTGCCATTGGCAGGGACACTTTCCACCATACCACGTTTCTCCAAGCCCCATCCAACCTGTCTTTGAACACTTCCAGGGAGGAGGACCTGGAAGATTCAGACCAGTTACAAGGGGTCTCTGTGCCCAGCCCTTGACTGGTTTAAAAACTGATAAAAGATGGGCTGTAGCCCTCATTTCCATCTCCTGGCCCAGATTTCCATCTCCTGGCCCAGATTTCCATCTCCTAGCCATCCTTCCTGTATTCTTACCTCCTGCTGTGAGCAGTGGCTCCACAGGTCTGACGGGAGGAATATGGAGGAGCTTGGGCCTCCCCTGAGTCTTCTGCGCAGGAATACCAAACAGGGAAGAAAACTTGGAAAGATCCTACCTGCACTTTGTGTATTGTTTGTTAGTTCAGGAGAGGAACCAGCTTGCTGTGCTGTTTCAAACATGACAATACATTCCTGGGAGCTCGGGAGTGTGTGGCCAGATTCAGGGTCACATTCTGCCTCCTGTGTGTGTCACCTGGCCCTTGCTGCTGTGTCCCAGCCCACACCAGTGCCATGTGCTCATGCTAACAGCATCCCCAGTGCTGTGTTGCATCTGCAGAAATCCAGGAAAAAGGAGGATTTTATCCACCTCAGATCCAGTTCAGAGTGAGGGGGAGCTTGAGGCTGCTCACATGGGGGTTCCTGCATGGTTGAGTGCCGTGATCAGCACCCACATCTCAGGCTGGGACTGGAGCACTTCCACAGGCATCAGGCTGAGAGGACCCTGCCTAGTGCTAGCCCTGCCCTCAGGCATCCTCACTCCTCTGCTGCTCAGGAGAGCCCAAGCAAGATGGGATGAAAATTAATTTAAAAACCCCCAAGGAAGAGATGATTTCCTAGTGCTGGCCAAGAAACGTGACACTGAGCAAATAGTAGAAAATAAAACAAAAATAAAGCTCACGTTGGATCTGGAAACGGACATTTAATTTGCAGCATGGATGGCGTCTGCGTGCAGAAATCTCGATTTCAGCTCGGGTCTCACAGCGCAAAAGTCCCTGTAAATGATATTCCTGTGTGCACGTTCTGGAGCCCTGTGCCATGTCGTTAACCGAGCGCTCCTTCTGGGAGTACATTCTTCCCTCATTTTCTATCCCCATACATTAAATTGATAGTTTGGGGGATTACTGCTCTTTCCAAGCTCACATGGGTGGAGTCCCCTTTATATGGCCATGCTGGTATGTAGTGAATTTGAATTGGCGCAGCAGAAAACTGGAAAATTTGGAACAGATAACTGTCTCCTATCTTTATATGGGAACATCAGAGTTCCTAGCTTTATTCTGGGGTTCTTGCCATTCCAAATATAATTTATTCTTTTATATAACTGTTTTCATATGATACACTCTGAAGAGCGGATAATGGTTTGGGGAGGATATAATCATTTCCCCCCCCAAGGCTGTCTTCCCAATTAATGAGATTGAGAACACGTTCCAAAAATCTATTTTTCCTCTCTGGGTTTTTTTTCTAATGTACTCAATTTATTCTGTAGTGTGTCTTGTGCTTCCTTTATGGAGTCTAATTCCTAAATATTTGGTGGTGGTTGGCCGGCTGGAGCCTGTGTAAATGCTCAGGGTATGGATGCAGTTGTGGGAGCAGTGAGATACTGGCTGTCCCGGTCCCTTTCCACTTGGGAAGGTGGACTTGGGGACATAGCAAGGTCATCATTGTCCCCACCTTACTGCTGACCTCTATCTGACTACCAGATGGAGTGGCTCTGTGGCAAGCTGTGTGCTTTGTGGGGATGGAAGTGCATCCTCATCCCCTGGCTCCTTCTTCCCTCCTGTCTGGATGAGAAATGGGTGGCCAGGACTGAACCAGTGCCTCCATCCCTCAGGAAAGGCAGTTCCAAGAGAAATGTGCAAAGCTCCTTCTTCTTAAAGCATCACTTGTGACCAAAATAGACAAAGTTCTTGTAAGTTTTTCTCTGCTCACATTGATGATGCTCCCAAAAACCTGTACCTATATTATCCTAGAATCACAGGGTGGTTTGGAATGGAAGGGACCCATCTTGAAGGGACCTTAAAGCCCGTCTCATCCACCCCCTGCCATGGGCAGGAACACCTTCCACAGTCCAAGGTTGCTCCAAGCCCTATCCAACCTGGCACTTCCAGGGATGGGGCACACACAGCTTCATATGAATTTCAGAGAGCTTGCTGCTCCGAAATGAGTTGGTTGATAGCTACAAGCCCTATTTAAAAACAAACAAACAAACAAACAAACAAACACTTTTAACTTGAGAGTAAAAGTGAAATTTTAGGCCTAGAGGAGTTACCTTGGCCAGTGATGGTGGTGCTCAGAACCGACCTTTCAGTGTTACCCAGGAAGTGAAGTGGTTCCTGCTACTTCTAAGCAGTGGGTTTGCTCTGTATTGGTGGAGCTCAGGTGCTCTCTCTGAGTCACATCTGTCCCTGTCCTGACCAAACCCTATGTTAGCTTCCGTTGGCTTGAGATAAAACTGAGGCAGTACCCCAGGAGCGTGTTGTAGCCTTCTGTAGCACCCAGCTTGCCCAGCCCCATCAGCTTCCCAGGGATGAGCACTGCAGGAGGAGCAGGCTTCCCATGCATTGGGCTTGGTGCTGGGTACTGAGGAAGAAGAGGAGGATGATGAAGAGGCCAGCTGTGAGGAGCGTCCTTGTTTTATGGTAGGCATGTCATTCTGCAAACAGCCCTCCTCTTCCTTCAGGAGCAGTTAAAATAATTTTGTGGTGGCCACACTCCTGGGAGTGGGGATTCACTTTTCCACTGATTGAGTCAAATGTTGTGTGACCTTGGGAAGTCACTTCAAGGGCCAAAAGCATGAGATATGTCAAAAATGATATTTTGAACTCTGGGTGGATGTTGTTGTTCAGATGGCTGCCTCTGGATCCCTGGAAGTGTTCCAGGCCAGGTAGGACAGAGCTAGAACCCCATAGCAGGGGATGAAATGAGATGAGATTTTAAGGTCACTTCCAACCCATTGCAGCACTGTTCCCATGCGAGGGTTCTGTGTCTCATGTGAGTGTGGGTTCTGTTTGTGTCCCTGCAGGTCTCATGTGTGCCCTGGTTGTTAATAACTTGTGGATGGGTGACCAACCAGGTCCCCTGGATCCCTGCTCTGCTCAGATCCTCCCCGTTTTCCACGTGTGTTACCCCAGGAATGGTTTATGACAGGGACACTTCCTGAGGGTGCTGTGCTTTGTTGGTCCTGGTCCTGCTCACTGAGACGAAGGCGTTGCTGCCTGCTTGGGGGTTTGTGGTGCCCAGGCTCCCCTGTGGGGCAGCAAACCCCAGGCAGTGGAGATGGGACACCCCACTGTGGTTCACTTACATCTAGTGCCTTGTCCCTGTCAAGGGGGGGGCTGAGGCTGCTGGAGGAGAGGGACATTCCCATGACCTTGGTTTTCCAGGCAGACTGGAGGGATTCCCCCGAGCTGGTGCTGGGGGTGTATGAAGACAGTGGGAAAGACAATGGAGATGCAGAGCTGTGTCTAAGGAGAGATGGGGTGGCTGGAAGGACAGCAGGGATGGGATGGGACCAGCAGCCTGGCTCTGCAGTGGGGTAGGGTAAGGGTGGGGGTATAGTGGAGGCCTGCTCCCTGCCCAGGTACCCCTGGAGGTATCAGCACCCTTGGACACCCCCTGACAGTCTCCTGGAGACTCATCCTTGTGCTGCTCAATGGTCCCCCTGGGTGCCTCAGGAAAAGGTCTTCCCCAGCCTGAGCTGCAGCCCTGCATCCCAGTGGAGCAACCAGCAGGGAGGGGAGGGAGGAGGGCGGAAGCAAGAGAAGAGGAGGGCAGGGAGGGCACCCTTGTTTGCTCCCCATGCTATAATTAGCTGGGCTGGTGGACAGAGCTGCTGCCAGGCTGCTGACACCCAGGCAGGCTGCGGGCATGCAGGGCCACGTGTGAAATGCACACTGCAGGACAGGGTATAATTAATTAGCTGCAGGCCCTGGGACCTGGGAGCTTGCTACTCGGATCCAGCTTCCTTTACTGCCTTTTTTTTAAACCAATGATGAAAGATAGAAATTCACCTATAAACCAGTATAAATATGTAAGAGGATGGAAGTGTTCAAGGCCAGAGTGAATGGGGCTTGGTGTAACCTAGGATAGTGGAAGGTGTCCCTGCCCATGGCAGGAGGCGGAATGGGATGAGCTTTAAGGTGTCATAGAATCATATAGGTGATTCTATGATCTGGTGTTCCCAAAGATTAAAAAAATAACAAAACTATTTGTAACTACCGGGCAGCACACGAATGCAATTCATGATTAGGCAGCTGACGTCCCCAAAATGAGGCAAAATAAAAAACCCACCAGGTTTTAGCAGGAACACAGGCCCGGCCATGCTCCTCTCCAGTGCGTGCTGTGCTCAGGGCTCTCCGCTATAAATAGCAGTGAGTTAGCTCCACAGCTCAGTCCTGATCCTGCAAACACTTAAGCCCGAGCACAGCTCCTTCCCAATGTGCTCCAAGCTGCTGTAATAGTTTGCAGGCTGTAATCATGAAAAAGAAGGAAAAAGAAGGTGGAGAAGGGAGGATGTGCAGCCCAGTACGGGTGGTACTGGCGATGGGTGACTGTGCACCCTGTGCTTGCGGCTGCCCCGGCACATCCTGCAGCTCCCTGCCGCTCCCGAGGCTTGCATGAATGACATCAGGGAGCCAAGATGCCCAGGTCTGTGTGTGCATGTCACTCTGGGTGCTGTGGGGCTGGCAGGTTTACAAGCCCCCGTGGTTTTGCCAGCAATTTGACAAGTTCTTCCATCCGAGAAGCAGCAAGTGCAGGGTTTGGCTGTGCCGACCCCGGCAGGGCTCCGGGAGCTCCTTCCACAGGAGACTCCAGCACAGAGCCTGTGCGTGCCTGCGTGGCTGTCTGAGCATGAATGAGTTCCTACAGGCATGCAGCACTACAATAGCACTGGGGAAAGCAAAGTTTCCTGGATGAGCTCTCAGTAAAGAAATGCTTTGAAGCTTGGGTCAGCCTTAGCGTGGTGTGAGCTGCGAGGGGTTTGCGGGTGAGCTCCCCTTGGCACGGGGAGTGTGGCTGGGAAGAGGCTCAGCTGGGGAAAGCAGGGCTGGGAAGATGCTGCAAGGGGTGGGAAGGCAAGGAGGGACTGCAAAAGGACTTGTTTAATGGGGGTGCTGGCAGATGCTCACAAGCAGACTCACTTTTCCTCCTGCAGGAAGGCAGGCTGGCATGGAGTTGTTCCCCCTTTCAGGGCTGATGAGATAGCCCGAGTCACTGTGAGGGTCTGTGTAGCAGCCAGCCCAGTTGTGTGGGTGTCATTGCTGAGGGAGGGAGATAGTGGGGGCAGGGGGTCCCTGGAGCCATGCTGGCATGGCTTGTGGAACCAGGGCCTGGCTCCCTCCTACTCCAGCACACATCCCTGCTCCACTGTGCAGTGCACCTGTAGGGGTGAGCTCCGAGCTGCAGGAGAAGGAAGAGGAAGCAGAATGAATGATGTTGGGAAATTTGACACTGCTCTGTCTTGGCCTGGCCCTGAAGAATGTAACAACCTGCTGGCAGGGCCAGGCTGAGCTGCAGAGACATACTTTGGAGTGTCCCAGAGACCCATCCCATCACTGCCATGGGGCTCAGGGAGAGGCTGGGTGGAGATCACAGAATCATGGAACTTTGGAATGGACCCACAGGGACTGGACCCAAGTTGGACATAAGAGCTGGACCCAAGTTCAACCCCTGGCCCTGCACAGACATCTCAAGAATCCCACCCTGTGCATCCCTGGCAGCACTGCCCAAACACTCCTGGAGCTCTGGCAGCCTCGGGGCTGTGCCCATTCCCTGGGGAGCCTGGGCAGTGCTCCGCCATCCTCTGGTGGTCACTCCATTTTTCAAAGAACCAGGTTTATGCTTGTGTTTAAGGCCCCAGCAACCACCAAGGACTGCCCTCCTGGGTCCCAGCTGAGAGGGTGGGTGAGCAGCCAGAGTTGCCATTGAGCTGTGCTGAGCTGAGCTGGGTGGTGCCCACCTGACCACAGAAGGATGTCCTGGCATTGTCAGGGGCTGGGGTCAGGTTGGTGTCTGAGCAAGGCTGTGGCATCAGGGAGACACTGAAACACAGCCCCTCTTCCCTGGTGGGTCTGTGGTGTCCTGGGCAGTTGTCTGGAGGACACCAGGGGCTGCCCAGCTCCTGAATGTGGAGTTCGCTGCCCTGCTGGGAGGTGGCTGCAGGGCCTTGGTTCTGTTCTCTGGATTATTTCAGTCCCGTGTGTGCATAGCCGTGTTTCCCTTCTCCTTCCCCTCTCAGTGGCCTAAACCCCCTTTTCTCTGGTTTCCAGCTTGTTTTTCACCTTCTATTGGACTCAAAGCCCAGCTTGGATGTGCATCACTGCCCCATGTGCGTGCACAGGGTCAGGGCTGTTTGCAGACAAGTGTGAGAGCTGGGTCAGGCTCCTGCTCTGAGCTGGCTGGGATGAGGCAGCTATGGAAGAATGAATGTGCTGGAGCCATTGGCATCCTCCTCTGGCTGGGTTGGGTCTGGGGGGGATCACCACCCCCTCCTTGGATCCTTTGCAGTCGAGGCAGGAAGAGGCAGGATCATGATGGTGAGATGCTGGGTCTGATGGTTCACACCCCTACTCCCCGTGGTCCAACGGGTGCTTTGGCCTTGCCAAGGTACCATCCTCCCACAAAGACCCTTCTGTGATTCCCATGGGTTGTGTTCTCTTCCCTCCTTTCCTTGAGCCAGCTATTCTCATCTGGGCAGTCCTGCCTGCCTCACCTGACCCTTCCACTGCCACCAGATTTGTTTTGCTGCATCACCCACCCTTTATTAGACACCCCAGTTCTCCATTCCTTGTTCTCCATACTTCAGCACTCAGGCAGGTCTGCTCTCCATCTAGGATGGCCTTTGGGAATCTGGGCTGCCCTCAGCTTGGTGGCCTGGAGCTCCCTCCAGGCTGGGACCCACACTGAGGGCAGGAATTACCTCTGTGATTTTCAGCTCTGTGATCTAGTTCATCCAGCCTGAAATTCAAGTTTTAGGATTTGAGGGTTCATCTAGGCCTCAGCTGATGTTGTGGGGCTGCTTGGGGCTATATTAGCTCAGAGCCCTGGCAGTGCTGGGGCTGTTTGAGGAGTGCAGTGTTGGGGGCAGGTGATGGCAGGTGGGATGAGTGCTGGAGTCCACAGAGGGGAGGCAGCCAGCCCTTGCCAGAGGGCTGGAGGGAGATGGGGTGCATGGAGTACCCAGCCTGGCCCTGCTCCAGCCCGTGCTTGGAGGGATGCTGTGAGCTGGGGTGGGGGCTGCCATCTCCTTCCTCCTCCTCCCAAACAACCACTCACATCCCAGGCTCTGAATTTTATTCCCCTTCCGACAGTCAGGCATCACCTCCTGATTACTCATAACTGCAGCATGTTGCAGATACATGGAGTCTGAGGAATGGCTGTGCCTGGAGCAGAACCACAGGATCCAGGGGGACAGCCAGGATGGGAGGGACAGGCTGTGCAGCCCTAGTCCCCAAACCCTGCCCTGCCCTGGGGGCCAAGCACCTCCTGCCTGTGCCCAGATCTCCTGCAATCTGTCCAGCCCAGCTTCAAGTGCAGCTCAGGGACACTGAGGTCCCGGCAGGTGAGCAGGTGACAATGGCAGTGTGGCGGCACGGCCTGTAGCCAGCAATGGCTCATGAGTTTGTTTTGCAGAATCCTCTTTTAGCATCACTCATCCCTCAGTTTTCCTCTGGTTTGTTTGTGTGGGCATTGATTACGCTGGGAGTTACCGAGCCAGATTTTATTGGAATGACTTAGAAAGCTGCCACCTGTGAGCAGCCACCGGTCTTTGGGGTTTATTTTGGTGCAGTTGCTAAATAATTGCATGAGGCTTCTTCAGCCTTGCTAATAACTTTGTTCTCCCAGGGACACTGCCTAGAAAAAAGATGAGCCAAGATTATGCTTGGCAACATTTACGAGAGGAAAAAGTACAACAGGATTGATGTCTGCTGGCGGGAAGAAATAAATAAAACAATACCTCTGTCCTAGCCCCTCCATGAACATCCTTGTTTCCAACCCCAGATCTGTTATCTCCCCAGCATGGTTGAATTTTGGAATTCAGCACACTCCTTTAAATCACTCATCATTTCTGTCTGCAGCATGTTGTGCTAATTCTGACTGGGACCAGCAGGGCTGGCTCTGGAGATGAGCCGGCCTTGGGAATCTGGGCTGCTATCTTACCTACACTGTGTAGCTCACAAAATTATTTAGTTAGTGCTTGAAAAGTGAAATTAAACAAACAAATTCAAGCATTCGTGTTGGCCCAGATTTATAGAATCAAGGAGTGGTTTGGGTTGGAAAGGACTTTAAAACTCATCCTGCCCCACCCCTTGCCACGAACACCTATCACTATCCCTGGTTTCTCCAAGCCCTGTCCAACCTGGCCTTGGAGACTTCCAGGGAGAGGGCATTCATCACCTGGGACAGCACCCTTGTGTCCCACCTTCCTCTCCTGGCCCTGCTGGGGCACTGGAGGGATGGAGCACATATCCTGGGAGCAGCAGGGGCTGCTCCTGCCCCCACAGGTGCCTCTGTGCTGCCCATGCCCATAGTTCCTTTGCCTCGGTGTCTCAGGAGGAAAGGGTGGAGATGGATGCAAGCCTCGCTAGAGGTGTTTGTTTTAGAAAGACAAGCTAATAAAAATTATTTCATTAAGGGCCTTAAACTGTGCTTCCTCAGCCCTGAGTCATCAGTGGAGTGAGCAAGCGAGGAGCAGCAGTGGGTCCTGCCGGAGGGTGACTCACACTGCGACGTGGGGCTCACAGGGACTCGCAACTGGGTGATGCTCCTCTCCCTCTGTCTCAGGATGGCTGGGGGCTCCCAGCACCGTGAGCAGCAGCAGGATTGATCTGGGAGCTTAGCCACGCTGTAGTTGCACCCCTCTGCCATCCCTAGCTCTGCCTTGATGCACAGGAGCCACGAGCAGTCCCTCCTCCAGAAGCCTGGAGACCATCCAGGAGCAGAACGTGCACACATGTGGCATTTGAGCTTTTATTGTTTATTTGCATTGATGGAAGCCTGCAGATTCCCTCTCAGTCCAGGAGGAATTCATCTTTCCTCCCAGAAGGCACAGGAAAACAGCAGGCCACTTTTTGCTCCTCTGCTTCTTTCAGTTCCCAGGCTTCAGGCACAGGCAGGAAAAGAAAAGCCAGTCCCAGCTCCCAGTAAGGTCAGGTTTGTTTAGTGAGTGCTGTAAAACCTGCTCTATCCCTCCTACTTGGAGGTGTTGAAACTCTGTTCAAGCCCAGTGACAGAACATTTTTCCTAAGATCCAGGATGTTTATTCCCTTTGCCTGACCCTGCTTCCTTACATCCCACCCTTCCCTTGGCCACTTTTTGACCTGTGCATTTGCCTGCTGGGCATGGTCCTGTTCTCTTCTGGAAAGACACTAAGGAGGCAAAAGGCTGTGCATGGGCAGTATGGGGATGGGAAGAAATGGCTCAAGGCCAGACTTTGGGCTGGTGGTAGAGCCACCAGCTGATTCAAAGCTCCTGGTCTTGCTCCAGGCCCAATTCCTTGGACATGTTGCTGAAATTCTGCTTTTCCTCCTTATTTGCTATTTTCTTTATGAACTTTAAAATTAGTAATTTTGGCTCATCATTGCTGTAATCACTGCCTAGTTCATTGTTGGTGTTTTGTTTTTTTTTTTTTTAATCTCTCTGCAAAGTTAGTTCCTCATTGTTTTATCCCAGATATCTAAAATCTTTGTTTTCCACTGGCTGTGGCATTGATGGGAGCTTTTCCCATGGACCTCAGGTGTGGCTGGGTGGAGGGTTTGGCTATGAGGTGCAGGTTTTCCAGATGTCATTTCAATAGCATTGAGAACACTGTTTGTGAGTGATTTCTCCTTAAATATCAGCAGTTCTTCATGATCCCCACTAGCACAGAGAGCATAAGGAGCTGAACTTGTTGTGGCTCATGAACTTTGTTGAAACCAATCCATAGTTTGGGAAGTACCACTTCGGGTTTTGGGTGCAAGTTTAAGGAAGTAAGGAAATACCACCTGGGAATGCTGTGCTGGAAGGAGTGGAGCTGTTCCTAAGTGTGCTGTGGGCTTGCAGCACAGCTCCCATCACTCAGATCCCATCACTAATCCTGAGCTGTTACTGCTGTTCTCATTTTTCTGCTATCTCAGGAATGCATGGAGTGGTTTGGGAGATCTGGGGATCTCCTGGAGATCTCTCAGCCCAGTCAGTGCAGGATCACCTACCCTGGATTATCCTGGACACCCAGGACCATGTCCAGTGGGTCTTGGATGTCTCCAAGGATGGAGACTCCACCATCTATCTGGGCAGGTTGTACCAGTGTCGGATCAGTCCAATTTGGTGTCTGGTCATTGATTCATGGAGCTTTGCTGCAGCTTCTTGCTGTTGTGGGGTCAGAGGAGCAGCAGGGACAGACAGAGGCTGCTCAGTGCTCTTGCATGTTGACAGTGGGCACCAGGGCAGGTGACATCTTAGAACCACAGAATCACAAAATCTCCTGAGTTGGAAGGGGCCCACAAAAATCACTGAGTCCAGCCCCTGTTCCTGCACAGACACCCCAACAATCCCATCCTGTGCATCCCTGGCAGTGCTGCCCAAACACTCCTGGAGCTCTGGCAGCCTCGGGGCTGTGCCCATTCCCTGGGGAGCCTGGGCAGTGCCCAGCACCCTCTGGGGAAGAACCTTTCCTGATCTCCAACCTAACCCTCCCCTGGGAGGGCTCCAGCCTTTGCCAATGAACTTCCCACCCCAAAGGGGAAGCTGCTCTTCGTGTGCTCCCAGTTCTACCCCCAGACCTCGGTGTGCCCTGGGCTGAGCACGAGGATGTCACACATGCAGATGTACCCTGTGCCCTGGGTGCCTGCAGCCTCCCCACTCTGTTGGTGACAAGCCCACATCTCCGTGCTGTGGAGAGTTACCCACCACAGAACCACATCCCCATTTTGCTGGCTTGGCCAGAGTTCCTGTTCGGTTATGTTTTGGTGACAGTGGATCCCTGCCTGCTCAAAGGCTGTTGTCCTCCTCTCCCTGCTGGCTTTGGTGGGAGCTCTCTTTGGCTTTGGCTGGCAAGGGGAAGCTTTGGGATCACTCTTGTGGGCCTGATTAGCATTCGGCCCCTCTGCTCCCGCTGTTTTGAGCTGGAGCTCGCCATTGCCTGGCAACCACAGAGCAAAACTACAACAGCAGCCCCGGAGCCCTGAGGCCGAGCGGTGCCCGCCAGACTGCACACACCAGCACAGGGGACAGGGCCACCCCGCTGCTGCTCACTGCCCCCCACCCCACAGGGTGCACGACAAGGATCATCCCCAGGACAAGGAGAAAGAGGAGGAGGAGGAGGAGGANGACCAGGAGAAAGAGGAGGAGGAGGAGGAGGAGGAGGAGGAGGAAGAGGAGGAGGAGAGGGCTGTGGTGGTGCAACAGCTTTGGTGACACCCAGGTCTGGTGGGTCTGTGTCTGTCTGTCCTGGTGCCACCTGCCATGAGCATCCCACAGTGCTGGCACAGCCTGCCCTGCACATCCCTTGGTGCAGGTACCATTGTGTGCTCAGGGAGCTCGTGTCATGCACTGCAGCTCGGAGCAGGGCTGGGGGCCATCCCTGCTGTGGGTGCCTCTGGGACAAGGTGTGTTGGGGAAGAGACTGGGATGTGTGTAGGGCACATGGCCCTGTCCTTACGGCGTGAGGACCTGCGCACACACTTTCATGTGTGCCATGCACACACCTGGCCACGCACTCCAGGTGGGGTCTGTGCAGTGCCCCTCGTCCCCAGGGGCCCCTTGGGGGGCTTGGCCTGTGAGACTGGGGTCTCACAGGGGACTGTGGCACGGCCCATCTGTGGTGCTCTCAGACTTCTACTCCATCAAGGTGGGGTAGGAGTTGGAGGGATGGGAACCTGAGCGAGCATGGGGGCTGTCTCTGCTTCCCAGTTTTGCATGTGCTTGGGGCAGAAGAATTGTATTGTCTTGCTCCTGGCAGGAACTGTGTGCCTGAGGCTCAGCCCCTGACCTGCCAGAGGGTCTTTGCAGTGGTGGTGGCTCAGCCCCTCCACCAAACTGTGCACTTTGTCCTCTTTCCAGTTGGGCAGACTTGAAAGGACTCGAGTCCCCTACTGACACAGGGTGCCACACTTCTGCAGGAGACACACACCTGAGTATATTGAGTTCAGATCTAATGCATTCTCTCACCTCTAGTTTAACTCTCTATTTTTACATCTTTGGCTGCTATGGGCTCTGCCTATGGCTGGAGGTCCAAGCTGTCCTGTCCAGTCAGCACACTAAGATCCATCGGGCAGGAAAATAACAGACATGTGCCTTTCAGTGCTTCCCCACACATCCTCATCAGTGATACTTGCTTGGCAAAGGATTAAAAAAATAAATACATCTGTCTTTTGTGTCTTGCAGAGCCTGGGGTCGGCGGACAAGAAGGACTTTTACCAGCCAAAGTAAGTGCCAGTAGCAGCAGTGAGTAATTGCATGGAAATTCCCAGCTGGTCCATATTACCCAGCAGCTCCATGACTTGCTAAGATTAGACATTTCAGTGTACAAGAATAGCTGCTGCAATTACACAAGTGAGGATAACAGTGGAAGGGCTGTCAGTCATGCTGGCTTCGGGGCATATGCAAATCCTTCCGTCAGGTCAGAAGGAACCATGACAGCTTGACTGAGCCTGGGGGATGGAGCTGGGAGAGGGGGGTGCACAGGTGACCTTTCTCACCTCTGGCTCCCTCTGCTCCTGGTTTGCACAGCTGAGCTGCTTTGGAGGATGGAAGGGTTTTGTTGTGTGTCACAGCGGGCTGGTCTCAGCTCCCACAGCTGTGTATGACCGCTGTTCCTGTTGTCTTCATCTGCTGTGCTCGGTACAGCACTGTGAGCTGCAGGGGGAGAGGAGGACAAGGGGTTTTTAGAGCTATGGACATGAGAAAGTTACTGCAAGCCACTCCACCAACACAAGCAGTTGGTTACTTGGTGTGTGGATTAGATAACAGAGCCTCACCACAGCATGGCACCTACCAGATAAGAAGGTTGTGCTTGCTGGAAGGACAGGTTTGTTCCCATCATCATTTGGATAATGGCAAACTCTGTTGAAAGCCCTGTTGAGAGGTTGGGTTCTGCCCTGGCACTGAATTACGTGTTGGGTTGCTGAGCACGTCACCTGTGGGACCTCATGCTTGGGGAAGTGAAGGTCTTCAGATTATCACCCTTCTTCTGAAAAAAAGCCCAAAAAAGCATAGGTGGATTTGAAGTTGTGGGACAGTGCTCTGATGGGTAGGATTGTCAGGGGAGCATGGCTTTGGAAAATTCAGAAGGAATTGGGTTGAGGATATTTCTCCTCCAAAGCTCAACTGTCCTTCTGCTCTTGCTCACTCTTTGCTGCTTTCCCAAGCATTCCTGCAGAGCTACATCCCAGAAGTGCAAGCAGCATGGCAGCATCCTTGGTCTGAGCTAGGCTTGGCTCAGAGGGAGCAGGTCCAGGGGTAACAGGCTGTGTCAGGGAATGCTGTATGGATCTGCCTGCTCCCTGTCCGTGGTGGGAGAGCAAGTATGGGGTGTGTGTATGTTCTTCAGTTATCTGCTGATTCCTCTTTATGCCACCAAGAGTTTTTAAAACTAGGTGCTGGTTTCTAGGTCCATACTGAAAGTCTGATTTGAGGGAACTCCTCTGCCTGTTCACCCCAAGGCAGTGTGGCTCATTAGCTTTCCAAGACCTCAGGCAGATAAAGACTTCTGGAAGTGCAGAATATCTGTTTAACGCTGCATGGCTTTCTGCGAGCTCAGAGGAATATCACAGGAGGTCATGGAATCATTGTGGATTGCCACAACAACATGAACACACATTTGGCAAAGAGCTCATGGCTGTGTTGTGACCTTTCCCAACAGCTGTCCAAGATTTCGGTGCTCCTGAGTGTAGTGCTGTGTTTGTGAGGAGTCTGTTTTGACAAGCAAGTTTAGAACAGATGGAAGCATCTCCCATGTCTCAGTTCCAGCTGAAGCTTTGGGGAGGCTTGAAGTAGAAGATTTGGAGGAAATCTGTAAAGAGCTCTCACTGTTCAGATTTCCTGTTGTTTCCTGTGGTTTTGGCGGTTGGTAGTAACAATTTGTGGTGCTGGATTTATAACTCATCTCCTCTGAGAAATAAGGACTGTTTCTCTACCTTGAATGAGAGAACATGGTCTTCCCATCTTGCTGAAGGTGCCGAGCTGCTGGCTCAGAGTGGGGGATGTTGTTGCAGGAGCTCTTGTTAGATACAGGATGTTTATGGGTTTTTGTTTCTCTGTGCCACAAGGTCACAGGACCTCCACAGTTTGGCCCAGCAGCTGTGAGTTGGCTGAGTATAACACTGTGACTTTGGTTAATGCCCTGCCCATTTAAACTCCTCAGTGGCTGTTTTAGTGTTGTGAGGAATAAGTTTGTGGTACCACTGCCCCCATCCCATCTGGCTTTTTGATCCACCAGCTGATGCCAAACTGTGTCTGTTGGAACCCGTCTGCAAGGCTGGACCAGGTGCTCTCTATGGAGCCCTTCAGTTGCTGGCAGGCTGGTGCTGGTCTTCCTCAGCAGAGAAAGGTTGCTGGAAAATGCCAGAGGTCAGGTTGCCCTGCCAAGGACTTGAGACAGCTCAGGTCTTCTGCAGCAGCTGCACAACCCAGATTCACAGTTCCCTGAGCCTTGGACAAAGTGGTGGCGAGCAGCCAGAGCATGGGAAGAGCTGGTTCCCAGAGCTGAGCTGAGCTGTGGTGGTTCCTGGACACATCTGTGCAATGAGGCTGGTGAGCTGAGAGAAGTCTGGCAGTGTGTAGCTGGTTCTACAGTTCCCATGTGCCAGAGCAAACTTGACTGTGCCTCTGTTTTTCCTTTTCTGGCTTCTGAGGCATTGGTTCACCTGCCACCAAAGCCCTGAGCTGTGGGAACAGGGTGGGAGCCACCCTGCTCTTGTGTCAGGCTTTGGGGCTCTCCCACAGCAGATGTTGGTCCTGAAAGCAGAAAAAGGAGACACATGCCAGAAGTCTCAGCAATGAGTTTTGTCACTGTTTGTCCTCCTGGGAGTGACTCCTGCTCTGTTCCTGCTGTGTTCAGCTTTCTCTAATCAGGTGCTCTCTTCCTCAATGGACATCAGATAGTCCACGTGCTGAATTTCTTTGTGTCTCCTGGAGTCACTCCTTTCCTTCCTTTGTTGCCTCTTCCCCTCAGAAATGGAAAGGCTGTCCTCACCCCATAGTTCCCATTAGTCTGTCTCAGCCAGCAGGCAGGTGTTTCCTAAGCTCCTGGAATATCCCAGTGCTGATCAAGGGCATGGAGAAGTGTCCACCCGCATCCATCAGGCTCTGATGGGCCTTACCTTCCTCCCAGTCCGTCCATGAGGTTTTGAAGTACAGATGTCCCATGGAGTTGCCCCAAGATGCAGCAGAAAGCACATAGGGAGGTGTAGTGCCGGTGGAGCTTGGCTATAGGAAGTCAGAGGTGCCAGAATGGAGCTACTGGAGCTGAAACGCTGCTGCTGCCTGCTCTGGGACACCCTTCTGCTTGCAAGAGCTTCAGTGATGGTGCCTATGGATATCCCTGCAAGAGCTGGCCCATGTCAGGAGCTGGGTCTCCTGGATTTTAGTCTGGGAGATAATGTTCCCTCTTCCCAATGGAAGGATGCAGCCTGAGTCGAGAACACTGAAGCATTAATCTTAGGAAAAGTTACATCAACTGAGAACTGAAAAGAGTAGAGACCAGCCAAGGAAGGACCAACACAGGTACATAACAAGCTCCTGTAGCTGAAATACCTGAAAGAGGAACCTGGCATGTTGAGAATGGCCGCAAGTGCAGCTGTTAGTTAACATCTGCACAGGTATCCTCACCTGCACTGACTGCTCCAGCCGTCCCACGTGAACAGGTACAGGTGCCTCCCTGTGCTTCCAAAATGTTCTGATGTCAGCATGGTTTATCCTGACCTAACAACTCTTCATCTGATGCAGTGTGGGCACATGCCTCCCCCAGTGCAGCCCTGGCTGCAGGTCTGCTCTGTCTGGGATCTGACCAGAGTTTGTGGGGATCGGGCAAGAAACACGGGCTGGTATCAGTCCAGCCCCTGAGCTTCTCACTGCTTTGTCACTCCATTTTTGGAAGGTGCTGATACAACTGTAATGCTGTCAGAATATTCAGGCTTCCACAGGTACTTCCAAATTTCTAACACAGGGCCCTGACTTCTCTGTCAAGGCAGTGAGGAGCCACTGGCTGTGGACCCAGGGGCAAGGACATCATGCTCAGAGACAGGAATAGGCTTTCCTGGGACAGGAGGTAATAGCTCTTCTGGCAGGGCTGGGTGGAAATGTCTTGACAGGAACTGAGGTTGTCCGGTGTGTTTGCTAATTGCCCCTGGCATATATTTGCTCTTTGGTGTCAGGAACTCATTTTCTTTAGAACAGAAAGAAATGTTGGTAGTAATGACACTCATAAACCCCCTAGCAAGTGCAGGCTGAAATACCTGGGCTTAATAAAGTGTCAGTACTTTGGAGTGGAGCTGCCCTCATGCCTCCCCTGCGCTGCCTCTGGTGCCGTGGGCGATGCTCAGCTGTCAGGGAGCTGTCACTCGGGAGCAGGGGATATCTGCTATGCACTCTGACGTGTCAGGAGAGGCTCAGCTGTAGTGACACCAAACGCTCTTCACGGATCTTCTCCTGCTGTCCCCTGGGACGTGGTGGCCATGCGGGAGGGCCTGGCTGTCTCACAGCAGCAGATCCCTCCGCCCTCGCAGGCAGGCACCTTGTGGATCTGTCTCCATCTCGGATTAAAGGCTGCCCCGCCCTATGTCCTCCAGCCTCAGATGTGCAAACACACGAGGAACCTTTGAAACCTCCTCCCAGAAAGCAGCAGCTCCTGTTTGTTTTGCCTCAAAGTCATTACACAGAGCTGTCTCTGCAGCTAATTCTTTGTCACCTGGCCCTTACAGCAGAACATTTAATCTCCCAGACTCCAATCTTGCCGTGCAAGTGCTTAGATGAAAGTATTTCCTTGCTGAATCATTATCTCATAAAACGTTGGTGGTTTTAAGGCTCTAGAAATCAGTATTTACATTTTGGAAGCATTAAGGACCATCTCATAATAAGCGCGATGTGTTCCTAAGCCAGGTTTTCATTTCAGTACCTCCTTCCCTCAGACATTATTGCTGTAGTAATGATGATAATCACACACATAGAGGCTGTGCTTGACTTCTTCTGTGGTGGCTGAGAGTTGTTCAGCTGGGAGCTCAGGTTCCAAGTGCTGAGCAGAGGGAGGAGGACACACATGGGAAGTGGGGAGGAAGAGGTGGTGCCAGTGACACAGGGGAGCTGTGGGCTAGGAGAAGCAATGCCAAGGCCATCTCTGTGTACTGAAGGATACTCACTGGGATACTCAATGATGCAAGAAACTGTCTCCAAACCACCTCACTGGTTTGGAGAATGCTCCCAGCTTTGGTTGTAGAAAAGAATGAAGCACCCTCACCAACATCTCAGGCGGCAGTGGGATGGCAGAGCTGGGGAGGGTAGAAGAGCAGGTTGGGGTCTGTGGGGTGGGTGCTCTTTGGGTGGGTGCAGGTTGGAAGCTGAAGGGGAGTGTAGCCCTCCAGAAGGGATCATGAACAACCCCAGATCCTGGCCAACGCAGATATCTGGAGAGTCATTGAGTGATCTCCTTTACACATAACATAATTAAAGAAGATTCTGGTGCTGATTGGGGTACCCTGGCAGTGGGGCTGAGCCATTGAAACTGTACGGCAAAGTTATAAAATATTTCCCCTGGAGTTTGGCCAGTGGATTCAGTCTGCGCTCCAGGCAGATGGAGGGGCTTTAATACCATTGAGTGCAGAGAAAGGGAGGGAATCCTGGGAAGGCACTTCAGAGTAATGTAGTCATTCAACAAATTCCAGTTTGGGAATGGAGAGCAGAGCTGACTCTGAGCAGCCTGGGAAGCTGGAAGAAGCAGGAATGAGCAGTGGGAAGCAGCAGGGAGCTGGGAATTAGCAGAAGTGGGAATGAACTGGGGGGAATCTCATGGCATGGCAGAGGATTGCTCTGGATTTTTGCAGTGGGTGCAGGAGTTCAGCTGATCTACTGCCAGTTCAGAACAGCCAGGTCCAGGGTGTTCCTCTGGGCTGTGGAGGGAACGGGACAGGGCAGGGATCCTGCAGGAGCTCAGGCATAGAGGAGCCATCACCCCACTGGTTTGCACTGTGGCCTCTGGGCTCCTGCCCAGGCTAACACTGCTGTTTGCTTGGGAAGCTGGAAACTGGTACCAGTTTGTACCCAGGGATGAGAGCAGGGCCTGGCTGTCCTGCTCCTGTCCCCTCCCCACAGCAGCCTGACAGCACTGGCAGCACTGCAGTATGTGCCTGGGAGGTGCTGCTGCAGACCACGGTTCTGGGGAAGTCTGGATGAACACAGCTCTTACTCGTTTTCTTTTTTATTGCTCCTTGGGTGAGAGGCTTCAGCCTGGGCTTCTTTGCCTGCTGGGCCTGGAGGATCATAGTGGGATGCTCTGCACACAGAATGGGTCCAGAGGAAGCCACAGAGATGCTCCCAGGGCTGGGCCCTCTGGTCTGGAGATGGACTGGGAGAGCTGGGGGTGTTCAGCCTGGAGAAGAGAAGGTGTCAAGTGGCACCTCATTTCAGCCTTCCAGTACTAAAGGAGCTTATTAAAGACAGGGAGAGTGACTTTTTTACATGGACAGACAGTGGCCCTGGCACTGTTTCCCAGAGAAGATGTGGCTGTCCCTGGATCCCTGGAAGTGGCCAAGGCCAGGTTGGATGGGACCTGGAGCAACCTGAGATAGTGGAAGGTGTCCCTGCCCATGGCAGGGGGGGGAATGAGATGGGCTTTAAGGTCCCTTCCAACCCAAACGATTCTGGATCCATGGTTTTTCAGGACACATGCCCTGGCTGGGATCAGGACCCTTGATAGGCAAAATGAAATATGTTGGCCCAAGAAACGTTTGGACAAGGATTTGGTTTTAGTGGTCCCTGGAGCCCAAGGGACAGCAGGAGGAGTTGTTGGGGCTGGCTGAACTTATTTCACCCTTCACTGGCTGCACAGGCCACAGGACCACTGGACCAACCCCAGGCCCTGTGCCTGCTCTCCTGTGCCTGGTATAAAATAAAGTTTTGGGTTTCATTGTTTCTCTGCAGCTTTTAATGTGTTAAGTGAGGTTGCAGTGTAGGCTCTTACTGTGCCAGTTGTCATAGAAACTTGCAGGACTTTTTCCCTGATACCCCCAGCCCTTTTCTTTACACCAAAGCAGGGTTGGATTTTGTCCTCCCTGTAATTTCAATTCCATTCCAATTAAAAACCTGCCTGGGCCTGATTCCCTGTCTTCAGCACTGCCACACAAGGACTCAAAGTCTTTCTGTCGTGCTTCCTGTTGTCCCAGCTGAAGGGCATGTGTTCCTCTGCACTGTGCACTGAGGGGATTCTGTCCCCATGAAATGCCAGCAGGGACTGGGGCTCAGTCCTTGTCCCCCTGCAGTGCCTCTGGGCAGCACAAGACTCCTTGCTCATGATGAGGTCTCTCTCCTTGCTGCTTTTTCCAGGAGGAGGGAGCAGAGTGGGCACAGCCCCTCTGTGCCTGGGCACTGGGACTCCCCGGGCCACTGGTGGGGACATTGGGATGGCATCTGCCTGCCCTGCTGCTCTGAGCCTGGTGCTGCCTTCCCCTGGGGTGCTGGGAGGATGATGCTGTCAGCTCAGCACTCAGACTGGCACAGGAGCCACCTAAGCACCAGCTGCAGCCCTGCCACGACTGCAGTGCCTGGCATTAATCATGGAAAGGGAATTGAGCGTAGGAAGGTGGACAATTTTTAACAAATAACCAAGCATGCATTCTCCCCTGAGCAAGAGAGCAAAATGTTTGCTGCAGTGAGTCAACACACAGATGCTTTAGCCATGGGAGGTACTGCTGCCATCCATAGCAGCCATCGGTCCCAAAGACAGCCAGGTGCCAAAGGGCAAGTGGGGAGAGGTGGTTCCTGAGCTGCTGAGCCAGCAATCCCTGCTGGGCTTTCTCCAAGACAGAGGGATCCTTTCCCTCATGCTTTGCTTCTGGCACAAGACTTGATGGGGACTCCTCAGAGGTACCTGGACTTGTAACTCAGAACTGCTTTGAGGAGCTTGGTGGCACCCCAGCTCTTCATGGCTCCAAGGCCAGGACTATCTCATAGGATCCCAGAATGGTTTGGGTTGGAAGGAACTTGAAAACTCATCCAGTTCCCCCCCTGCCATGGGCAGGGACACCTCCCACTATCCCAGGTTGCTCCAAGCCCTGTCCAACCAGGCCTTGGAATTTCCAGGGAGGGGGCAGCCACAGCTTCTCTGGGCACCCTGTGCCAGGCTCTCACTACCCTCACAAGGAACAATCTCTCCCTAGCATTTACTCCAAACCTGCTCTCTGTCAGTTTAAAGCCATGAAACACCCCTCCTGAGCCTTCCTCCTGTGCATGGCAGCAGTCAGCCCCGGAGCTCCAGTTGTCTGCTGGGATTCCTTTGGGTGGGATTTACGTCCATTAGATCACTCCTTTGGCCTCCCATCTGCTGCAGGGCATAAATTGCCCACAAGCTCCTGGAGAGGTTTTGGTTGCCTTCTGAGAGTTACCTAATTCTCTGAGCATTCCCTGAGATGTATCTAATCCTGACTTAAACCTTGCTAGAATTTGCTGGGCTCCACTTCCCAGTCCTTGTCTCCTGGCATGTCTCACTGATAAAAGCAGTTGGCACCACTCTGGTTTTTAGTGAGTGGCAGATTTTTATCAATAAACTCAATATAGCTCAAATCTCTTGTAGCATGATATTTTCTCCAGCCGTCAGGTCAATTTTGTGACTCATCCCTCCAGGCTCTGCTGTTTTAGTGTCCCCTTTAAATGTGGACACCTTAATTGCAGGACTGGCAGTGGCAGTCCCAGCAGTGCAGTACGTGCTGCTCTCCTGCTGTCCCCCAAGAACTGCATCAGCTTTTTTCATCACAGCATCACATCAGAGCCTTGTGCTGGGCTGTTCACCCGTGGTGACCCCTGACCCATTCTGGAGGCTCCCTCTTGTCTGGGATCCAGTCCCTGTTCAAAAATACAGCCTGAAATCCGTCTCTAGAGCTGCGTTATCCTGTGCTGGGCTGCATTATCATGTGCAGTGTTTGAATGGGCTCTGCATTACCAGGCAGCCCACATTTCCCTCTCTCCTCATCAATATTTACCATTACATCAATCTTCCTGTCATCCACTAATTTTTTGAGTGAGGATTTTGTATTTTCACCATGATCATTGATGGAAATATTGACTGGTGTGTTCCCCATGGAGCCTCACTAACGATTCCCCATAGACACCTCCTGTGTGAGACCTGTCAGCCGGCTCTAAATCTGTTTAAAGTACTTGATTTGGGCTGCACAGCCCCATCTTCTGAGATCAGAATGTCAAAGAGCACTGAGAGCTCTGCCTGCGCAGCCGGCATGTGCACAGGGCCTTTTCCTGCCAGCAACTGTTCATTACAGAGTGACACCAGGCTCATTTGATAAGATCTCTTCCACCAAGACACAGTGACTGACTTTAATTAGAACTTACATCCTTTAATTATTTCTTAATTTAATTCCAGATGAGCCCTGCCTTCTGGGTCCTCTATCAGACTGACCGTTTGGTTGTTAACTAGGTCACCCTTACTGCTGGGTGGGAATGTTGGGGGGAAGGAGCCATTTCCATCTGGATGTGGTGGCCTGAACTTTGCTCAAAACAAACAGCAGAGCCCAAAAACCTCTCCCCAGCTTTTGGGTATGTGTTGACTGTGCTGGCTGCTTGGTGCTATTTGGCCACTTTTGATACATGTGGATGCTAATGATTTAGGAGAGCTTCATCTCTCCTGGGAATTAGTTTACTCACTTTTTTTCCCCAAACACAGAATAAATATGGACTGTGTTTTCTTTTTCTGCATCATTTGAGCATCCTACAGACTCTGCTTTAAAATAGCCCCAGTGCTCCTTAAAACGAGACCTATTGCTAGCCTTTGTTTGGCTCCCAATAGCAGATTTTCCATGTCCAGCCATGCATTTTCCCCTTCTTTAGTTTCCCTAATAATTTTCCTATGTATTGTAATATTTAATTTGTATTAATCACTCTATTCTGCACTCCATGGCAGGAGGTTGGAACTAGATGGAACTCAACCCCTCCCATAACTCCATGTTTTATTGCTGACTCTGTGAGTCTCCCATTCTGCTAACACATTATTCCTTATCCATTGGGAAAATGCATTTAAGGCTGAGCTCCTGCAGCTGGCTCAGGTATGATGTGCTGTGCCTCATCCCAGTCCTTGGTGGGAAGGTAAATACGTGTTTATTCAAGCATCGACTGCTAAAAGAACTGTAATTGCAAAGAAAAATGTATAATGGTGTGTATTGTAAGTGTGCAGTGCCCTCCTCTTCACTCCCTGCCACCCTCCCACGCAGGCACTGCCGATCACGTACAGCAGCAGAGCAGTTCCAGGAGTGTGGAGTGCCTTCAATTTCTGTTCATGAGGGAGAATTTCCCATTCCTCATTCTCTGTTCTCCACCTTGCTGCCTCAAATCATCTCAAGAGCTTTGTCCCTCAGCACAGCATGAGCAGAGCTGTGATATGGTTTCTTGGAACAGCCACAGATTAATCTGGGTTTTTATTCAAATGCCATTGTGGTATTTTCTCTCCGTGCTCCCACCTGCAGTGCCAGATTGACAGCTGGGCTGTGGTACTGGAGAATCACACAAGGGCTTGGGTTGGAAGGGACCTTAATGATCATCTAGTTCTACCCCTCTGCCATGGGCAGGGACATCTTCCACTGTCCCAGGGTACCCCAAGCCCCATTCTTGGAGCACTTCCAGGGATGGGGCAGCCCCAGGTTCTGTGAGCAATCAGCCAGATCTCCGGGAGCTCCTCTGGCTCTCTCTGGAGAGGATGGTCAGCAGGACTGGGCTGTGCTTGGCAGACTGTGGGCACACATGGAGATAGTGCTGATTTGCTCAGGGAAAAGTGCCACTAAGGGTGCTAAAGGAGGAAAAGCGCTGCCTTTTCGGCATCCTCACAAAGCCGCGTGCATGGAGGGTGATCCAAGGACTTCAGCTTTCCTACAGGTTTCTGGCATTGACAGACACAAGATTAAGGGTAGTGCGGTGGCTGTGCAGTGGAAGGGATGAGGGTGAGGGTGCTTATTTGTCTCTTCAGGCTTAGGAATCATGTGAAAGGTCATCACAACCAGCATTCCATCTAATATATAGGGAAATGAATTCTAATCTCCCCACAGACTGCACAGAGCCTGGGCAGACAGTGCAGAGCTCTGCCATCAGTGCTGCCACTGGTGGCTTCAACACATCCTGAATGTAGGATAAGCTGATAATAATCACTGAAGAATCATGAAATCCCAGAATGCTTTGGGTTGGAAGGGACCTTAAATCCCATCCTCTTCCACCCCCTGCCATGGGCAGGGACACCTTCCACCATCCCAGGCTGCTCCCAGCCCCATCCAGCCTGGCCTTGGACACCTCCAGGGATCCACGGGCAGCCACAGCTTCTCTGGGCACCCAGTTCCAGGGCCTGGAACAATGAATAATGGTATTTACACCTAAATTAAAGACTTGACTGAATCAAGCTGTGGACAGCCCAGGCAGGCTGACTTCAGGCAGACTTTGAGCATTTTACTAAGGGATTGTGGGAGATCAGCTCAATCCCCAGCCACAGGAAAACACCACCTTGTCCCACAGTAGATGGAAATATGTGTGTTGCTTTAAGGAAACAGGCTGGAGAAGCAGATGAAAGGAACTCTAGGACCTGCAAATTCCCATTTTTAGAGTTGAAATAGAAACGCCTTCCCAGTGAATGCTTCAAGAATACCACTGGAGCTGACGATTCTCAGGCGGGCTCTGTTGGAGATTTTCCTTTGCAATTTGAGGTAGGAAGGAAAAAGCACCCAAGTAGAGAAAGCTCAGCTGCACTCATTGTCCCCTCAGATGTCAGAAGTGCTTTGTTTTCCAGAAGTGCTTATTATTCATGCAGTGTCTCATCAGGCAGCTGGAACACAGCTCCAGCATGAAGCTGGTCCTGGCGTGGGCTCTGCCATGGAGCTGTGCTGTGGCTTCTCCCTCCTCGTGGGACATCCCACCAGAGCCAGCAGTGGTGCTTGGTACCTGCCTTTGGCACCACTGCTAGGGGTGGTTGGATCATCTTTTCCCCATGGTGTTCCTCTTTTGTCCCCCTGCATCCCAGGCCACCATGTGGCAGATGTGGGGGCTTAGTTTTGCTTGTCCTGAGGGTGCTCCCAGCAGCAATGTTCCCGAAGGAGGCTCAGCACAAGAGCTGCTGTCTCCAGACAAGCCCCTTCACTTGACCCCTTGGGTCTCAGTTGTGCCAGAGCCCTATTGTGCAATTCCTCCACTTGGCTTTGCCATTTCCATCCCAGCTGAGGATGAGGAGGACTCTGCTTCTGGGCTTCTATCAGGTTTCTCTGTTCTCTCACCTCCCCTCAGCTGGAGTGTGTTGCTGAAAACTCGGGTGTGAGCTAGAAACCAGACTCAGACTCCCAACCGCTTTCTAGCCATCTCAGACTGGTTTCTAGCCATCTCAGACTGGTCTCTCACCATCTTGGCTTTGCTGCTGTAAATCAATGTTTGCATGAGCCATGAAGCTGATCTCCGAAGGCTGGGAGGAGGAGCATGGCTGCTTCTGCAGACTTTGGCTCTGCTTCATTACGAGTGCCCTGTGGATTCAATCCCACCTTTCTTTGGGATTTTGTTGGCTGGCTGGAGCCCCCAGTGCTGTCCCCAGGAGGGACTACGTGCATCCTAGCAGCGTGATGGATCCCACCTTCTCCCAGCAGAGCGGAGCGTGGCCCCGGGGGATCTCCTGCCCCGCGGGGACACCGGAGGGGGTGTTAGCCACAGCGAATGAGACACTGTCAATATTTGTACACAAAGGCCACGCTGAAATCCCTGTCCCAGTCCAGACATCAGAGGTGTCAGTTTTGATTTCCCAAACATAGAGAGAGCCCTTTCAGCCTCAGCCTGCTCAGACACTGCAGCTTTAATGTCCAAGCACCCAGCGTGTTTCCACTCCCCTCAAATGCATCAATCAGGTCTCGGTGAGGCTCTGAAAGAGCCAGTTTGTTAAACAAACACACTTAGTGTAAAAAGTTTATTCCAGTTAATTGGGACTTCATTGCAATGGAAACAAATTACCCAGCTGTCATCTGCCAAGGCAAACAGCAGCGGGGGAGCGGGGGTCCTGGCCAGGCAGGAGACAAACAGCCATCTCAGGCAACCTTATTTATGGCCTTTTTATGTATTTCTGTATTTATTTGGACATTCCTGAGCTGGATAGCTGGGCTATTGCCGAGCTGCATGCCCCAGCACTTGCACAGTGCAGGTTATCTGCCTCTGGGGCTCCACTGGGCTCTGCCATGGGGACCCCCGGGCTGGGCTCTGTGTCCCTGGCCACATCCCTCCAGGCATGTCCAGGGCTCTTGCTTCACAGCCAGAGAGGAGATGCTGGATGGGAATGTCAGGGCAAGCTGCTGGTCCCTGGAGGTTGGGGATGTGAGGAATGTGGAGGTCCCTGAAGGGAACCGTGGGGCGGGGAGGCACCCAGGAGAGCAAGGGCTGGTGGCCACTGGGAAATTTGCTCCTGTGCTTCCATAGTTCCTTGCCCAGCGCTAAACCTACTGCACCCTCACAGGGTGCCCTGTCGGCATCAACCTCAGGGGCGAGTCCCCAGCCCCACCCCAGCCCTGCTCTCCCCTCCCAGCCCAGGGACGTACTTTGTGGCAGGAGAGCTGGGAGCACTGCCTGATGAGTGTCCCACTCCTTCCCAGCTCATTTGATTTAACAAACACCCTGTCAACACCCTTTTTCCCCTGGTGGAGTTTTTATCGCAAAGGAGGGAGCGAGGAGCTGGGATGGGGAAGCAGGCAGGGAGGCAGGCAGGGAGCAGAGCTGGGTGAGCTGGAGGCTGTGCAGCACCTCGGGAGCCAGGCAGGATGTGACAGATCAAGCCGTGGGATTAGCAGGGTATCGTGTCAGGAGAGTAGCATCCCCTTTCCTGCAGCACTTGTCACCCGAGCTGAGCTGGGCTGGGGAAGGCAAGAACAACACATCGAATTACCTCCTCCCGGGCTCCGGTCCCTGCTCCTGGGTGGCCTGTCCTTGCCTCATGTCCCCCCTCTAGATGTGGGAGAGCTGTGCCATGGCTGGGGTGGGAACAGACTGAGGATGTGGTCCCAGACCATGGATGAGTGCAGCCCTCATGACACATCTCTGCTGGGCTGTGGACGTGCCATCCTGTTGTAGATGTGGTGGGGATGGGGGTAGCACCAGTACGGGGTGCTCTCCCAGTCCCCCTTGGGAGCATTTCTCCCCTGCTGGCCTTGGGGATGTGGAGGACAGGAGCAGCTCTCTGCCTATGTGCTGGGAATTCTCTTGTGTGCCTGGTGAAGAAAGACAGGGCTCTTCACCCTGATCACTTACCACATCCAGGCCAGATTCTTCTGGTCCTGTGAAGTCCTAAAATTCACAGTTGAATTTCACATTGCAATTGAGTTGCCATCCAGAGCCTTTTATCCACTTTACAAGAGGGTTTCTGTTACTTTACAGTTGTGAGATCATCGTGACCCGCACTCTGAGGGCTTTGTCTGTGATGGCACACTCAGTGGTGGAAGGCCTGGATTGGGATGTGCATCCTTGGATGGGTCTGGGAGGGGGAAAATAGCAGAGCCAAGCACTGACAGATACAGAGATGAGTCCTAAGATCAGACTGATCTTATCAGAGAGATAGGGGAAAGATGTTGACCAGAATTGGAAAGGACATGAGATTTGGGTCCATTTCTGGAGCTTGGAATGGAATGGAGGAGGGATTGGGGAGTTTGGCCGAAGCATCTTGGTTCCTTGGAGTCAGCTGGTCCATCTCAAGAGACAATCTTAAAACACAAAGGTAAGAAACAACAGGGAAACAATGCCAGGCTTCCCTGTATGGGAGCTGGTGTCTGTTGGAAGCAGAGCCCTCAGTCCCACATTCCTGTGCCCCACTCTCTGCAGGATCCTTGGTGGGCAGAGGCAGGGTGCAGGGTGCCAGGCATCTCCCTCCTCCACCTGGCAACCCTCTATTATTAGCAATTTTAGCTTTCTGTTTCTAGATTGATTTGTTGGTGGTGGTTATTTTTAGCTCCTCCAGTGCCTTGCAGATTCCTCGAGGGATTCTTTCTCTGCCTCTCCCTCCCACAGGTTTGTTTGCAATGGAGCCACGTTGATTTGAGCCACAAGCAAGAGGTTCCAGTGCCGGTGGGGGCAGGGGAGCAGATCTCCCTCTGTGCTTTAACTCAGCTTGATGTGTCCATGGGGTGCTTCCCTGTGCTGGGAAAGAGCCTTGCTCCCCCTTACAGCCACTGGTCTGTGTGCTGTGCACTGCCCACCCAAAATCTCTGTCAGAGCACACTGGGTGGCTGCTTGTCCCCTTGCTCCTCTCAGCGCTGCCCTCCCTGAGAGTTCTCTCTGTTCACCACCCATGGGGAGAAATTCAGATCAGCATCACTGTACGTGGAAACAAACCCCAGGCTCCTCCTGCCGCTCCACAGCCAGGCTGGATGGAAATTTTTCAGCATATTTTAAAGTCCAGCACAAAGTAATTCAAAACAAGTTGCGGGTGTATTTTGGACTGTGGCAGGGCTGTTGTTATCACCTCGCTTCGCCCGCTGGCTGTCCCAGACAAGGGCTCACTTTGAGTGTACCCTTCTGCTGAGCAGGGGGGCAATGTTTGCATTCTGATTTAGAGCAGCTGTCCCACGGGGGTCCAGTTCCATCTCCCACTGAGCCCAGCACAGCCAGGAGCCCAGGGCTCACCTGTCACCACCAGCTCCAGGGCTGCATTAATGTTCCCTAGAAAATGTGACTCTCTTTGGACTCAGATGCTTCTGTGTTGACACTTGGTGGGGCATGTGTGAAGGTACAGTTTGTGCTCTGTTCTTTCCAGGATTTTTGTTATTTTGTAGAGCAGAGTGAGTTGTGGTTGTTTTTAAACACCTTAAGTGTAGGTTGATACTGAATATAGGTTTGCTGTTTTTCCTAAGGAGAGGCAGCCCTGGGAGGTCTCACTCAGGTAGGCCATTGGTGGTGGCATCTCCATCATATCCAGGAAAGTGTTTTTCTGAAGCACTGATCTCCACAGGCTGCTCTTACCTGGGAGATGAGCACATGCTGAAGTATTTGGTTGGACTTGCTCCTGTAAAAGCAGTCCAAGGAGCAGTGGCCAAGGAGACGAAGCCTGAAAACCACTCAAGTTTTCAAGCAAACCATTCAAGCAAACCTGAAAGCCACTTGCTAGGCCACAAACATCACGGTGTGGTAGCTCTTCTTCCTCTCTGTGGATTAACTAGCTCCAAGGAGGCATGAGGAGAGAGGACACCAGGACCACTCACCCCCAAGGAATGTACTGAAAGAAAAGACAGAGATCCGTGCCTGCATGGTGTTCTTAGTGGCTTGCAAAGCCCTGTTTCAGCTATCACCTAACTGCTTTCCATCAGGATCAGGTGGTGGCTGGCTGGAATCATACCCAGAATTAGCAGAGGGCCCTGGGATACCTCTGTGATGAGCCTAATGCCAGACTCTGTTTTAATTGAGCAACCTGGTGCTGGAGGTGAAAGTTCTGGAATGTGGACCCAGAATCCACAGTGAACTTTCTTCTTTTTTCGCTGTTTTCCTTGGGGTTGAATGGCAGCTTTTCTAGGGTTGAAGTTGTCATTGAGGTTTTCCTGATCTTTAATTCTATAACGTTCATTAGCACAGTTCCTGTCAAAGAACAGCACGTTCTCTCCCTGTGCTCACTGTCTCCCTGGTTAATAACCCTTTGCTGCTTTGACTCCTTTGGAAAAAGATACAGGAGCTTTGGCAACGACAGACGTCAGCATTGTCAGTGAGATCTGAAAAGCAGTGTTAATTCAAAGGGAAATGACTGCAGAAGGCCTGAGGTATGTGTTGGGGAGCATTGAGCTAACCTGTCTCAGACCATGGCAGTGCCTGTGTGTTCCTCCCACTGCTGAGAGGTGTTCTGAACCCAGATGGTTGCTTTTCCTTTCAGGAATGGCCTGTAACAGCAGCTTCCTGCTCCTCCCTTCTCTCCCTGAGGTTCTGCTTTGAAGGTGTCCGTTCCTGAGGCTTGTGGTGAAGTGAAAGGGCTCAGTCAAGGCTGGGCAGTACAGGAGAAGACCTGCAGTGCAAGAGGGGGATGTAGGAGGCACATGCTGTGCTTTGGCTGGCTTGACTGGGAGCTAGTCCTGGCTTCTGAGCACCTGCTCTTCTCCTGAAGCCCCCACTATCTTCCTCAGTTGGTTTGTATCAGCTCTGAGGAGAAGGACTCGGGCTCCAAACTGAGGTTTGAAGTGAGCAGGGACAACCATTGCAAGACCACAGTGCAGACTTCCCCCTTGGGAGAGGTGGAGCAGATGTTGGCCCATGGCCTGTGGGTATTGCCTGGAGTTTGGAGCCTTGGAACAAGGAGCTGGCTGTGTCCACTGGGCCGGTTCAGTCTATCTGGATTTAGTTCCAGGGGAGATCAGGATTGCTGTGTGAGTTTGGCAGTCAAGGAAAAGGAAGCAAGAGGCACCAGCATCATGTCCTAAATCTTGGTAGGTCTTCAGCTTATGTGCCCTGGCTTTGACCATTTCATGGTGCCCTTTCCACTGCCTCTGAAGGTACAGCTGGCCCAGAAACATTCCAGCCACTCTTTTCCAGAGCAGAAGGCTCAGCTCTGCAGAACCTCCAGAAACGCAACTCTGGGCTGCAGTGGACTGTGGACCTGCTGGCTTGTCACACCAGAGTGGTGCTGAGTTGAAAATGCCTGCTCTGTGACAGCCTGGATGGAGTGGCAGAAAGGTATGAAGAGTGCTGTTTCCTGGGGACCTGCCTCCTGTGGTGTTCCTACACCATGGGCAGTGTTTGGCGAGCACCAACGTGTGGTTTTGGCAACAACATGCACCATGTTCTGCTTTGGAACGGGGAGATGCCCCAGCTGGAGACTGTCCATAGAATAGCATCCGTGCTGCTATTGCCAGTGTGAATGTTCCACCTCTTCTTTGTTCTTCAGGGCTACAGGTTTTCCCCAAGGATAAATTCTCCTGTGGTTAATCTTTGCTTTACACGTGTTGGAAATTACTTTGGAGACCTTCACAGGTTCACAGCTGCCAGCAGAGCACACCAGGCCGGGTTGGTTACAGTTGGTGCAAAGTCTGATGCTGTGGGTTTGTCCCTGCAGTTCTGTGTTGTGGTGTGTTGGTGGGCAGGTGTTGTCCTGTGTCAGAGAGGGCCTTGCACAGCCACAGGGCAATCTCATGCTCTGGCCTGTGAAGCCCAGGCCCATGATAAAAAGCAGGTAATGAGAAGGTCACCTGCCTGACTCATGTCTCCAGTCCTGGCTTTACCCAGGTTGCGGTCTTTGCTTCAGGATTCCTTGGTTGGAAATGAAAGTATCTCCTGCGTCACTCCATGCTCAGTCCAGGACGATACACAGCCTCTCACGTCTCTGTTCCCCCACCATTGCCCCTGCACCCCAGGGCAATTCAGGTGTGGCAGTTCTGCTGATGGGCACTGCCCCATCTGGGGGCTGTCACATCACATGCTCCTGGCTCTCCTTCTGGGAGGTGGTTCTTGCATGAAGAGTATCTTGTGTGGGAATAAAGTGCCTTTCAGCAGCCTGGCTGGTACAGCTGTCCTTCATGGGCTCAGAGGAAATGGGACTGGAGGTGATTTAATGCTGCTGGTGCCATGTGAACAGCTGGCTTCTGACGAGTTCAGCTCCCCATGAGTGTTCAAACAGCAAAGGCCAATCCTTGCACCCCTTGGGAATAGGGGGATTATAAAAGTTTATGGGGAAACTGAGGCACAGAGGTTTTAGCTCACAGGCGAGGCCATGCTCCAGCCAGGTTCCCAGCCCTGGAAATGGCTTTGGCCTATCCCTCGTGGCATCTGCTGCAGTGCCTCCCTCTTCCCAGTCATCAATGCCTGGTTTTTGGGTTACCCTTCCCTGGGTGCCTCTCACTCTCCCTTGCTGTGGTGCTGGAGTTCCTTGTGCCCCAGGCACCAGGAGCTCTCCTCTCACTTGGCTGCAGAAATGGGTTCAGCATCCCAGAAATGCAGGCTTTCGTGTGGGAGCCAATAGTCACACAATGTCCATCCAGAAACCATCATTATCGGCTGCTTGCTTTTTCTTGGTTTCTTTGAACTACAGCTCCCAGGATGCCTGAAGATATGCAGACATCCTGAAGACAGTGGTTTCCCATAAACTTTTGGGGTTTCATGCTTTGCAAACAGGAATGTTTTTATTGCGTCGCAAATCCCTTCAAGTCTCAAACGTCCAGGGCAGCCACAGGACCGGAGCTGGCTGGGGGGAGGCACGCCAAGGGCTTTTCTCTCCTGCATTTTCCCCCTTCTTGCAAGAGGGACCTTTGTAACTCCCTGTCATGCCTTTTCGAGGGAAATTTTGGACTGGGGGGAAGTTTGAAGAAGCCGTGGTTTGCCTGTAGGGATGTGTTTCCCATTCTCCTGGTCCCCATTATTTCAAGGCTTGCTAAGCAGTGTCCTGCGTCCCCATGCATGTTGAAGTGCCTTGGGAAACGTGTGGAGGGGTTTTCACTGAACTTGGAAGAATAGGGACACAGGGGAGAGAAAAAGATGCAGATTCCTGCACCAGTGCAATGAGTCTAGCCAGGACATTGGAGTTTGATTCCTGACGTGCTCACAAGTCCTGAGGGAAAACCAGAGAGGGAGGTTTTTGTTTAGCATGGACAGATGTGGTTGGAATTGTGGCCTGGAGTATCTCCACCTCCCAGCCCCCAGCCAGATCCACCCAGGGGCCAAGGCACAAGTTCCACAGGTGCCCCCCCAGCTCTGCATCTTTCTGCAGCCTGTCCTGGGACCAGGAAGTGCTGGCAGTGGAGTGGGCTCTGTGGTGTGGGCCCAGCTGTCCCTAATAATCACTTACTCTCTGTAGGAGAGGAACCTTAGAGGGTAGAATAATGCTGTGGTAATACAGTGGCATTTTATGGTCGTGTTCTTCTGACCATTAAAATACTTCAATGGGTTTTTCTTCTTTGGTGCTGGTGAACACCAGTGTTACATCTCATAATCAGACTTGTGGAATTTTGCCATTCTCCTTTTTCCCTTTGGTTGCCCAGTATCCTCCATAGGTTGGGATTTAATAGGTCTTAATTTCTTTGATAGGTCTTTACCAGTTTGAGGAACTGCATGAGTGAAACACAGAGGTACTGGGTGCCCTTGGGGGTCACCAGGACCCCCAACTACCCAGATCTTGCATAGACAGCACAGCCATGGGTCAGGCTGTGTGTGCCATGGGATCAGGGAATGGTTGGGGTTAGAAGGCACCTCTGGAGATCATCTTGTCCAACCCCTGCTAAAGCACAATGTCACCTACAGCAGGTGGCTGTTGTATTGTGCCCAGGTGTGGTTTTGATATATCCAGGGAAGGAGACTCCCCAGCCCTCCTGGGTAGCCTGTTGCAGTGCTCCATCACCCAAAGGGACATGTCCTGGCCCTGCTTTGTACCATTCCTGAGCACTGAGGCCAGTGGGATGCTGAGGGTCCATTTCTGGGCAGCTGTCCTGGTGCCTTTGGGGTCTGGGCTTGTTCTCTGTTACCCTTGTCCCATCCTTCATCTCCCTGCAGGGCCGTGCAAGCAGATAGGAACAGGAGCCTGTCAGGGTGCTGGTGTCACCTGCCTGTCCCACACAGGCTGTGTGGTCCGCTGCAGGAGATGGTACCAGCCAGGAGCTGAAGCCATGGAGCTCTGCGGCCGGCTCGCCTTAACCACATCAGTGCTCTGTGCTCTTGGAAGGGCCTGGCAGCCCAGCAGCCCAGAATAACAAGCATTTCCATCGCTGTGGGATGTGGGGCCATGGAAAACAAGAGACGGCTGCAGCGCCAGGGCTGCGCACAGACTAAACAATGGCACATCCCCCGGGGCGTCCGTCCCCGCACACCCAGAGCAGGCTGCAGGCGCACACGGGCTGCTGGGGATGCCTGGGGACTGGGGACAGCATGGCAGGGCTGCCAGCATGGCCGGGGGCTGCTCATGTGTGGGCCCAGCTGGCGGGACTGGAGGGAGCTGAAGGTCTCAGGAGGGCTGAACCCCTCAGGAACTGCCTCACCCATCCTCGCTGTTTGCACGCGAGCAAAGACACTGGTTGGATTTTGTCCTTTTCTTTATTTTCCCTAGTATCTTTTTAATTAGGATAAAAGCTGTAATTGGTAGTAGGGGAATTCTGAAAACTGGCTCCTGGCAAGACAGGGGTAAGTCTGCACGTTCCTCTGACTTGGCACGTGGACAATCCATCATGCTCACACAGCCTGCTTGAAAGAGCCCAAGTGCTCCGTCCTGCTGCTCAGGAAGAAGTGATAGATATCTTCATTAAAAACAATCACAGAGGGAATTGATAGAATTCTTAAAAACAAGCAAAGTGATGGGGATTTTGCCCAAGGAAAGGAATTTTTGGCCATGTTATTTTGTAGGTTTTATTTATTTGTTGTCTGTATATGGATGGATTTTTGGGTTTAAAGTGAGTGAAGCACACTGGTATGTGCCAGTCATGCAATGGTCCTTGTCAATGATCTGGTGCATAGTTGGGAGTCAGAAAAAGATCTTTGCTTACATACAGTCATAGGATTGTGGAACAGTTTGCAATGAAAAGGATCTTAAAATTCATCTTGTTCCACCCCCTTCCATGGGCAGGGACACTTTCCACTGTCCCAGGCTGCTCCAAGCCCCATCCAGCCTGTCCTTGGACACTGCCAGGGATCCAGGGGCAGCCACAGCTTCTCTGGGCACCCTGTGCCAGGGCCTCCCCACCCTCCCAGGGAACAATTCCTTCCCAGTATCCCATCTGTCCCTGCCCTCTGACAGTGTCCTGTCCCTCCATCCCTTGTCCCCAGTCCCTCTCCAGCTCTCCTGGAGCCCCTTTAGGCCCTGGAAGGGGCTCTGAGGTGTCCCTGGAGCCTTTCCTTCTCCAGATGAGCACCCCCAGCTTTCCCAGCCTGGCTCCAGAGCAGAGGGGCTCCATCCTTGGAGCATCTCCATGGCCTCCTCTGGATTCACTGCAGCAGCTCCACATCACTCCTGGGCTGGGACTCCAGGGCTGGAGGCAGCTGTGCAGGTGGGTTCTCACCTGAAGGGGCAGAATTCCCCCCTCCCCTGCTGCCCACACTGGGGCTTAGCCCTGACTTGGGGGTTTCTGGGTGCACATGGCTGGGGTATACCTCCAGCTCTCAGCCAGCAGCAGCCCCAAACCCTTCACCAAATGGTGACAGCAGGATCTTCATGTGACAGTGGCACAGGTGTGAAGATCCCAGTCTAAATATTGCTTAGAAGCTGGAGAGAGGGGAAACTTCCAGTTTGTCTTACATTGTCTTCAAGATCCCACCTCTCCCAGGGTCCTGTAGTCCCTTTCCAGGCCACATTCATACTCCTGGGCTCTCAGCAGCACATCCTACTGCCTCCTTGCTGTGTCCACCCTTGGGATGCTTCCTGTGGGGATGGGTTTCCAGCTAGAAGGTGTCTGCTCAGGGGGGAGATGCTGCAGCTCCAGTCCCCCAAGTGGCACAGGCACGTTGGGTGCAGAATGACTCACCAGGCTGTGGTCGATGTGCCCAGCATCTCTGTCACAGCACAGATGTTGGTCAGAGAGGGGACAGTTGTTATTGTCAAAATGCAAATGAGTAAAATTATTGTTTTGAGAGAGAATTTTTAGGGGAAGGACATGTAAATTTACCTTCCATTCAGATTGTGCATTAGTATTAAAATGGAATGTTTGAAAGCCAAAACAAAGGAACATTTTAATTTGGGGCTTATCAGATGGTTCCTTCTGCTTCGATTAGCATCAAATACTTTGCATGAAATGCTCTAAGTTTGACAAAACTCTGGTTTTCAAAGAAAACAAAAAGATGTTCTAAAAATGCCAGCCATTTCCATGAATTCTGGCTGCTGTCAACTGTCCTTAAGTTATTGGCCTGGTGCTGAGCACTGGACAGGCCAATGGGAATAGGCTTTGTGGAGTTCAAATAGGATGTGTGGTTGGGTTTCTTCTTGGATGCTGCTTTAATCTGGCTTCTAAATAGCTTAGAAAAGATTGGATGTTAAGGAATATTTCTTCACTGGAAGAAATGGAAGGGTGGGTAGGCATTGGAAAAGGCTGCCTCAGGGCAGGGTGGAGTCCCCATCCCCAGAAGGATTTAAAAATTGTGTGGATGTGTCACCTGGGGACATGGTTCAGTGGTTGCCTTGGCAGTGCAGGGGGAATGGTTGGATTTGACGATCTGAGAGGACTTTTCCAACCCTAACAATTCCATTAAAAGCTGGGCCAGGCTTCTGCTCTGAGGCACAGGACCCCACAGGTCTGGTGGACCCAGAGCTCACCTGGAGGTGCAGACAACCCTCACCATCGTGGGGAACGAGCAGGTGCAGGGTCAGAGCTGCCTGCAGATGACTGACAGAGGCTGTGCTGAAGGGATGGCTTGTGTTTCTCTCCTTGGCTTTCCATATAAACAGCCTCCAAATAAAACTCGCCTTTCCACAGCACTCGGAAGCAGCTGTGCTTCTTATTTAAACACACTTTGAGGTATCTCCATCCTGCTCCCCCTGCTTCCCTTCTCCTTCTTCCTTAGAATACCAACCTGCCTCGTGTTGCAGACCAGAAATAGAGACTGGCCACTGACTTGCTAATTGTAATGCAGCCTGATAATGCCAGCTATAATTAGATCAAGGTATCCAAGTGCTTTTGCTGGCAGACATTTCTGTGACCCTGTTATCATACTTTAAATAGAGGATCCTGTCTTCTCTGCCTGGCTTCTGGCTGCAGAGCCAGGTCCTGCAGAGTCCAGCTTGGTCCCTCCAAGGGAAGCCAGCCCAGCATTAGTCCTGGTGTCTGCATCTGCTCAGCTTGTGAAGAGCCAGGCTTGGCACAGCAATGCTCACTGGCAGGCTTTAGGCACTGATTATGCTCCCCAACATCTGGCAAATGTCAGTGACCACTGAGACTTTTGTTGTTATAAAAATCCCTTCCTCGAGTCCTCAGTGACCACAGCTGTGTTGGGCCAATGAAAGGGGCTGCCTGGGCTGTGGTTTTCAGGGGCTTGCACTCTGACCCATCTTTCCTTTACTCTTTTGGGGTAATCAAAGCAATGGCTCATATTGGGGTGAGCTGTGGCAGGGGTTGGAATGGTTCAGGGTCTCAGGATCAACTTGTATAGAGCTGCAGCCTTGTATCCCAGGGCTGTCAGAAATCTCTCCTTGTTCCCTTTTGATGAACCCTCTACATTCTTTCTTTGCCCTCTCATGCTAGTCCTGTCACTCCTTCCCCATCTGCAGTGTCCCCAGGGTCCCTCTCCCTGGCCTTGGGAAGCCTCAGGCTGCTGCCCAGCCATCCTGCCCTTGAGCACCCTCCTCACTGGGTCAGAACAGGCATCCCTCTGCTGGCTCCCATCAGACAGGGTGGTTTGGGTGTGGAGCTGTCCTCAGCAGGTGGGTGAGCCAGGGCCCTCACAGAGATCATCCCCTCAGCACTGCATGAGCCTTTGGCTCCTTCTCTGCAGCACCACCCAACCTTGGCACATCACACAGATCCACAGCCCTCTGGGATGGAGAAGTTTGGTTGGGTGGATCTACCCAAATTCATCACTTGCTCTTGGTGTGGCTGCCCACAGTTGCTCTGACATGTCTGATCTGTCCTGAACTTGTCAGGGAAGAGAATGAGACCCCCTTGAACACCAGTGTGCCCTAGGGGAGGAGAGGTTTCCTAATGTCATATCCTGCAGGCAGACCCGGGGCTGGCACAGCAGCAGAGCTCACCAGCTAATCACAGCTGAGTCAGCTTGAGAAGTGGAACACTAAAATCCCAAAGGAAAACCAGGAACTTGGAGACACTGGATAAACCAATGCCCCATCCTTTGGGTAGGAGCCAAACCTCCTGAGATGTTCCGCTGCCTTGGTAGCCCAGCTGAGCTCCTGTGCTGTTCCATGGGAAAGGCACCTCACTGCTGTGTTCTGGCAGGACTTCCTCCTAGATTCCCATTTCATAGACTCCTAGAGATCATGGAATGGTTTGGGTTGGAAGGGACCTTTGTGATAATCTTGTTCCACCCCTCTACTATGGGCAGGGACACCTTCCCCTATCCCAAGTTGCTCTAAGCCCCATCCAACCTGGCCTTGGACATTTCCAGGGATCCAGGGACAGCCACAGCTTCTCTGGGCAACCTGTGCCAGGGCCTCATCACATTACAGGCAAAGAATTTCTTCCAAGCATCTAAATCTAAATCTCCCCTCTTTTACTTTAAAACTGTTTCTCCTTGTCCTATCACTATTAAAAGTACCCAAGTAAAAGGACATGCTGCCTCCGATTCAGTCCTGGGCAGTACCTGGAGAGTGGGAGGTGAGTGGGGGTTGAGCCTCTGGAGGTACAGCAGAAGGGCAGTGTCCCATGCAGAAATGGGGGTTTCATCAGCAGAAGCCCTGGGTAGGTCACCCTGGCAGGCAGCACTGGCCATATGCAATCAGCATCTGTCTCCAAGCTAAGGAGACACATGGGGGGTCCTCAGGCAGGGTACTCAGCGCTTCCCAGCTCACCTGGAATGAGGTTTGGGCTTTTTGGCAAATCTCTTCAGGCAGTGTCCTGTGCCAGTCCCCAGAACAGTGATGGAAGAGCTGAGTACATGGTTTGTGTGCCCCAGCCATGGGCACTGCTCACAGATTTGGGAGATTGAGTAGGAGGAATGTCAGCAGAGGAATGTTTGGCTGCCTTCAGCTCACCAGATTGCCTGCATGGTCAACCATGAATCCATGAAGGTTGGAGACCAGTGGCCCAAAGCACTTTCCTGAGCGCTGAGGGCAGGGGTGGGACAGTCTGGCAGCTTGGGGCTTCCTCCTCCAAAGCTCACCTGGGGACCCCGGTGGTTTTGGTGGGATTCAGAGTAGTTTTCAGCATCCCTGCATCTGCTTTGTCCCCTTGTGAGGCAGGGCCATTCAGGGTGAGGCTCATGGGGGTGCCATCAGGGTTTGGTGACATATCATTGCATCAGGAGTGTCACAGCAAACCCAAAGCAAAGAGAGGTGAGGCATCACTGCCTTCTGCCTGGTAGTCCTTTCAGAGCTGAGCCTCGTACTCCTCGCTTGAGCCTGATCCTGCTCTCCTGAGCCTGATTCTCCCTGGCTGAGCCCTGTGTCCCTCATCCGAACCCGGTACCCCCATCTGAGCCCGCACAGGCTCCTGGTTATGTAAAGCGCAACCAGGAGATCTCTTCAGTGTCGGAATCTGAGTCACATGGGGCTGTTTTATTTCCCCCTCTGCTAATCTCGTTTCTATAGAAACAAGATTGGGAGGAAAAAAAAAATAAAAGAAAAAAAGAGCCAAGCACAGAGCAACGAGAAACCTGAGGTGATGGGTGAGGGAAGCGGAGGTGGCAGCTGAGGAGGTCAGGCGACGCGGATGGGAGCAAGGGACCCCCGTTCAGGATGGGAGCGTGCACAGAGGGGACAGGGACTCTCCTGAAGAGACGCTCTGGGATGAGCTGCTGCTGTGGCAGTGGGTGAGCCGAGCACCAGGAGCACAGGGAGCAGAGGCTGTGCAGGTGAGTGAGCATCGCTTGCGGGCATCTGTCCCTGTCCCTGCAGGGCACAGCTGGGCACGGCTCACTGGGGTGCTGGCCCTGCAGGGGCAGGCTGCTGCTTTGGAGACACTCTCGTGAGCGGGACCGTGGTCAGTGGGAAGCGTGCCGCCGGTGAGCGGGGCTTGCCGGAGCAGTGTGCGCAGCCAGCGCTTGCCTGGAGGCTAGCTGCATGTTGGGGTCCATGAGTCTGTCCTTTCCAAACCTTGTCTCTCCCAAAAGACTGCTCCCTGCTTGGGAAGAACCTTTCCAAATTTGGTTATTTTCCATTTTATCCTGACTGTACCTGTGCAAATAAGCCACTGGCAGCAGGCGAACCCCGCAGCTGCAGGGAATGCAGGGCTGTGTGCTCCCAGCACTGCTCAGCCCGGGCACTGCCACCTTCCCAGAGTGGCTGCAGCCGTGATGCCGCTGGGGGTAAGCCCAGCTCAAAGCTGTTTGTGCAGGGGCTGCTCCCCAAGGAGGGAGGACCAGCTGAAACGCTGCTTTGTTTGCCCGGGCTGCCTGCAGCCCATGGCTCATCCCGGGACTGTTGTCTGTGCTGATGGAAGAGGCTGAGAGCTGCCTGCCCACATCTGGGTTACTTCAGAGCCACAGGCACGTGCTGGCTCCCGAGTCTCAGACTAAGGAGTGTGCAACAAGTGGGAGCTTTTCGTGCCTGGATGTGATCCCTTGTGGGATGGATGGCTGGTGCTGTGTGGTGGTGAGGGCTGTGGCTGGGTGCGTTGGTAGAGCAGAGGTGTTGCTGGTGCTGGTCATCCTGTGCCCCAGAGTACCTGGGCTGGCACTCTCGTGACCTCGGTCATCCCTCTCCCGTGGCTCTGGTGTCCCTGCAGCTCTGGTCACGGCAGAGTGGTGCTGTGCTAGCAGGGGCTGAGGCACCCAGGTTCCTGCGGGCACACGCTCACCCCGGCGGCTGCAAAGTGCCAAAAGGCTTTTAGCGGATCGCCACAGGGGAGGGAGGGAAGGAGAGAGCAGGATTTTGCTTGTCATCACTTCCCAGTTGTTGTGTGGGGAATGCGGTGGTGATTGCGAGCCCCTGGCCGGATTCACACCTGTGTGTGGCGAGTGAAGCCAGAGGGATGAATCTAGTGCCTGTGTATTTCTGTCGTGAGCTTTGGGAAATGTCACTGCCCATCCGCCTGCCTGACCAGCAAGGGGGTGGAGAGCGGCGCTTCAGCCCCTTGTCCTCATCCCGGGGCAGCTGAGGGATTTGTGTGCTGGGGTGCCGTGTCCGGTGCCGGCTCAGCAAGCTGCCGGAGGCACAGGCAGGATGGGGACAGGCTGCCAGCCCACCACATTGGTGCTCTGCCTGCCTTCCCACTGCCTGGGCAGGCTAGGGGCTTTGGCAGTCCCCCCGTGGGGTTGGGCTCCCAGAAAACCTGTGGGGTGAAGGGTACAGACTCATGTCACACAGCACATTGGGGCAGCAGGAACTGTGCCCTGTGCTTAGCTGACTCTTCCCCTTTGGCCAGGCTGCCGTCCCAGTGCTGCTCTGGGCACTCTGCTCATCCTGGTTGGACACTCCTGGGCTCTCAGCACACACCAGGCTGGGGACAGCACTGTCCCTGTCTCTCTTTAGCAGCAGCCTCTGCCTCTGCCTATCCCTGCCTGATCTGTTCAGGGCGCTGGGTGCCATGCCTGATGCCAGGGGGGAATTTGCCATGCCAGACCCTGCCCCTCCGTGTGCCTGAAGCAGTGGGCTTAGGGGGGACATGTCACATGGAGGCTGTGCATCACTGTGCCACAGTGGTGGTCCTGCCCTCTGGGAATGCCAGCTCTCTTCTGTCCAGAGCTTTGGAGGAAAGGGCTGAGGATGGCTATTGCTGCAAGAGCCTTCAGCACTGATAATTATTTCTGGGAAAAGATGCTGTGTTCTGACTTAAATGCTGACATGGGACTCTGAACACGTGTAATCTGGCTGACAGATGGCAAGTCATAGAGGTGTGATTTATGATACAGCACAGTAGCTGAACAACCTTCTCTGGTTGTCAGGAGACAATTCTTCCTGGTGCTGCAGTTGATGTTCCAATTGATGGCTTTTCCCACGTGTCCCCTTGGTGTGTGAGGACTGCCTTGGCAGGGGCCAGCTGTGCCCATTGTGTCAGCCCTGACTGCTTGGGTACTGAGCTGCTGCAGAGATGTTGCCTCTGATGGAGGGCTGAGCAGGTGAGCCCAGATCCTGCCCAGATGGACCTGGAGCAGTACCCCAGGGCTGGGGGAGCAGTGCTGGCCTTGTCCCCATCCCATGGCTGGGATGGAGCTGGCTCAAGATGACAGTGGCACCTGGGGCTGCCTGTCCTCCAGACCAGCACTTGTGGAGCTGTGTGTGGTCCTGAAGGAGGGAAGGCACCAAAATCTTACCCTTCAGATAAGTGCACAAGGGGAGGGATGCTGACAACCACGGAGTCTGTTTTACCTGCATGCCCTCTCTGTGCCTCAGTTTCCTTGCTTCTACCTTAAAATCCCTAACACTGATCCTTCACAGGGGACAGGGACATCCATTATTGTTTGGAAAGCGCTTGGGAAGTAACAGTGTGGTGTCAACAGCATCTGCCTCCCTTTGCTAGAGGCTCACCCCCAGTGCCACATGCAGAAGCCAGACCTGGCACAGTGCCCAGTGCTGGGGGAGCATCCCAGCCCTGGACACACCATGTCTGGGGGAGCATCCCAGCTCTGGGCACACCATGCCTGTGGGAGCATCCCAGCTCTAGGGGAGCATCCCAGCTCTGGGCACACCATGCCTGTGGGAGCATCCCAGCCCTGGGAGCATGAGTAGCTCAGCACAGGAACTCAGAGGAGCTGAGGAGCAGCAGGGCCCTGCTGGGGTGAGGGGCAGTGGGTCGGCTGTGCTCCCAGCGCAGCCACGGCAGAGCAGGTATGATTCATTCCCCCTTTTGCAGCACGGTTTATGTAAAGCAGCTCTGGATAAATCACCAGATGATCTGTAATGTGCTCCTGGCTTCTAATTGGTGATGCTTCTGCTGAAGCTTTGGGGTCTGGCAGAGGTGAGGGAGGCTGGTTCGTGGCTGGATGAGCTGCTGACAGCTCTCAGAGGGGAGGTGTTGGGCTGTCAGAGCTGTCACAGCCATTCCTTTACCTCGGCTGTAAAAGCTGGAGGTTGTGGCCAGCAGGTCTGGGGAGTGAAATCAGCACCCCAAGATTCTTGGTCAACTTCTGACTTGTTCATGGACTGGCTTTGGCTTCTCTGTCCTGTGTCAGGCAGATCTGGGCAGCACCTCCCCTGGCCTGGAGAGCATCCATCTCCTGTTTCCCTGTGCCTTGCCCTTGATGCCTTGTCTAGCGACTCCCAGCAAGGCCACATGTTCCTGAGCACCCAGCTGGCTTCTCCAGCCCCACCAGCCCACCCTGCCCCAAGGACTAACTCTCTTTCATCCCTAACCCTGATGACATGTGGCACATTGCCCTGTTTTCACCCACCAGCTCTTCTTGACAGATGCTTTATCCAATCTGAAGGATGCAGTGGCTGCTCCTGCCATGCTGGGGAAGGTGGATACATCCAGGTAAAGCTCCTGGGTGTGTTATTGTCCCTGTGGTGGTCATTGCAAAGGCCATGTACTGGCACTACAGAGGCTCTTGTCGCAGGGGCTGCTGCCTTCCTGCATCTGTGCAGGGCATCTAGGATTTCCCAGCCCTTCATCCCTGGAGACCAGTTTGGGAGGGGTGGCTGTAATGGTGCAGGGAGTGTGGTGGAGGTGGGGTCAGCACAGCAGACAGGGCAGGATTCTCTAGACAGTCCCAAGATCTCAGGAGATGAACACCCCCAGTATCCTTTCAGCTGGGGCTGGAGCTCTCATTCCTGCAGGGTGGCAGGAGCTTCTTCTGGGCGGGTGGGAAGAGACAGGAACAGCCAAATGCCACTGCGGAGGTGCTATAGGGAACGAGAAGCAACTGTTCCCACTGCCCAGCCCCATTCCTAGGTCAGCCCTGATCATCCTGCTGTCCACACCATGCCTGGAGCTGCTGCAGAGCCCTGGCTATCAATGCCCACCTCTCACCCCTCCCTAAATGGGATCTTCTTCATTCCAGCTGAGCTTTGACACTGGATTAAAGGAGAGTGAGGTGGTGGGGATGGTGTTGGTGCTGGGCTCTGCTCTATGGGCACCAGGATCACTCCTCGTCATCACCTCTTCCTCTGGCTGTGAGTGGGGGAGAGCTGGGGTTTGGGTTTCTTGTTGGGTTTCTTTTAAGGCAAACCTCATCCTTTACATCAAAGTAGGATTTTTTCTCAAGAATGTAAAGAATGACCCTGGAAGGTCTGAACAGCTCTTTGCCAGCGGGGACTGGAGACACAAGAACCCTTTCCAGAAATCTGTCTCCACCCCATGCCCAGCAACAGCAATTCATAAGCTGAAAAATAAATCAATAACCAGTTAATGAATTGAAGATGTCTGTGATTAAAATGTATCGGGGAAAAAACTGTTAGCTGGTTGGGGCTGGCCTAATTACTGTGAGGGAAGGCAGGGAGTTCTCAGTTCTGAGAAATAGCTTCTCTTTTTCTTTGGAGGTATTTTGTTTGGTTGAGAGAGGAGAGAGGATAGAGGATAGAGGAGAGAGGAGAGAGGAGAGGATTTGCTTTAGCAATGTGTGTAGGTTCAAAGTTGCCCCCAGCTCTGTCCCTCATCCCCTAGGGCCTCTGTCAAATCCCTCATGTCCCCTTCTATTCCCAGCCCGGGGCTGGCTGAGCAGTGGGAGCAGGTTGTGCTGGCACATGAAAGGAGGACAAGATGCAGTGGATGCGACAGCGTGTGTGGAAGGGCTGGCACACAGCCCCAGTGCCTGGTCATGTGCCCAAGTCTGGGTGTCCCAGCTCCCCAGGCTCATCCCCGATGCTGTCAGCAGAAACAGGCTGTGGTGCCACGGCCAGGCTGGAGGTGCCACCCTTGGCACAGGGGGCTCCGGGGCAGGGGGCTGAGGGTCTCTAGGGGACAGGCATCTCCCCAGCCAATCTCAGCCTGCTCTCCCCTGGACAGGGCTGGGATGGATTGGAATGTGCAGCACATTCCCAGAGCCTTCCGATGTGTTTCTCTCCGTCCCAGAGGCTGGGAGTGACACCGGAGTCCCCCACCTGGTGGGGAGGGGCTTTGTCAGCACAGACGAGTCCTTCAGTTGAATCCATTTGCTCCGACACATTTCTGTTTCCTCCTCCAAAATCCCTCCGATGTTGGCTGATTTCCGTGTTCATCCTCCTCAGGGAAGTGGTTCCAGTGTTTGGGAGCCCCAGCTGGGAGGTCACAGGCGCTCCAGGGTTTCTCGGAAGGAGTTGTGACCTTTGATTCAGTCTGCTTTGGTTCTTTTCACCGATGTGTCCCTGGCTATTTCTTAGGGCGCTGGCTGTCACCAGTTGGAGTTTGGGGCGGGATGCACAGGCTGGGAGGTGATTTTGCTGCACAGGGAGCAGGACCTGGCTCTCTCAGCCTGCCAGGCTGCAGCTCCAGTTTGGCTAACATGGACCTGTGCTGGTCCTGGCCTGCTGAGCAATACCAAACCTGCTGCTGCTCCTCCACTTCCCAAGCCCCAGACTGGTGGCTCTGGCCCACTGGGAGCCCCCTCCTTTCAGCACTGAGCACTCCTGGCGCAGTGCCCCGGGTGTGCCTGGAGCCAGGGCTGCAGTGCCATTAACACCTTTCCTCTCCCCTCCCCAGGTCGGAGAGCAGCCTCGCTAGGTTTGCCCACCGCTTGTCGGTGAAGCAGAAGCAGGAGAAGAGAAGGAAAGCTGAGTATGGCTCAGCCGAGCTGTCTGCCTTCCGGCCCAGGTCTCTGAGCATTGAATGGTAAGAGCTGCAGGAAGAAGCTTCTGCCTCTCCAGTTGCCCTCCTGTCCCCTTTTCCCACTGCTGCCATTGTCGAAGCAATGTCCCGTGGGAAAACACCCCTACAAAACCCCTCCACAGCACAGGCACCCCTAAGGTGTCAAACCAGAACATCCCCCAGCTGAAGGTCTGTCAGGGCTCGTGTGGGTAATGGAAGTGTCTGCTGAGCTGGGGCACATGAGCAGCCTCTGACAATCCCCACCACTGTCCCCTTCCCCCAGGAGCAGGAATAAGGAGCCATAGGGAATAGGAGCTGCTGGAGGATGCATCCCATGGTCCCTCACTGCCCAGTGCTCCTCTGTGGGATCAGACAGAGCTGAGAGCTGCAGTGGGGTGGCCTCAGCCACTGTGGGAGCTCTGGGATCTGCAGGGACACTTTCAGGGGCTGCATTGTGTCCCCACACCCAGAGTGAGCAGTGAGAGGGTCCCAGGCTGTTCCACTTGAGCCACCCTGGGGGCAGCCCCAAGGCCCAGAGGGATGCAGTGCTCCCTCCTTCCCCACTGCTGCACTGCCTGGGGCCCCTGGTGTGAGCACAGATCTCAAAGGGCTGTCCCCACTCCAGCAGGGAGTCATTCATCCTGGGCTTCTGAGCTCTGATGCAACAGTCTTGGAAGCAGATCACAGCCAGCCATTGCAGCGTTAGAGGTGACCTGCTAAGGATATTTAAAAGAACTGAAAATTGCATTGCTTTCTGCTTCCTTAGATGGATAAAGGAGGGTAAAACTTAAAAAAAAAAAATAAAAAAAGAGAGAAAAATGCTTAGAAATTGCAAGAATGTTGAGTTTGGTTTTCAATTTCCCTGCTTTTTTTGGAGGTCTTTCTGGCATTTATTGTGTGTTCTAACACTTCAGTGTGAGGCTGTGGAACCCTCCTCAAAGGCTTCCTCTATCTGTGAGGTTTCTTGAGCATCAAAGCTCACCAGGTATTAATGAACCAGACAAAGAATTCTGGGTATTTGGGGACAGACTGCTTTCTTCTCCACTTACACAACTTTCTTCCCTTTGCTAAGATGATGTATTGAGGAAACCTGGTCTGCAATTACTCTCAATCTCCCAAGGAGACAAATATGTGAATTTGTAATGTAGCAAATAGGGACACAACAAAGAGCTCATTAAAAACAATCAGAGTTTGTCTTTATTTATAACAAAGAAGCATGAGAAGCCAGCAAATCTTTTTCCTCTCTAAATGTGTCTTTGAAGCCCCCGGGTCCCAGTTTAGCCCTGTTGGGGGATATTTGTGGTACATTTTCCCCCACTCCATAGTGTTTTCCTGGGGGAAACCATCTGTCTTGCATTTGGCGAACCACCTTGTGCAGCAGCGACTCGCAGCAGTGGTAGACGATGCTCTTTTAGAGGGATTTTGTGAAGCAGCCTAGAAAGGAGCTCTGGATGAGGAGAGACTGCCTTTGCCTTTGTTTTGCTGTGTGCCATCGTGTCAGAGCTCGGGCTGTGAGGCTGAGGGAGACAGACCTGATGTCTCCATCCTGCAGGGACACAGGCACAGCCAGGCAGGACTCTCACCCTATACTGGGGGTTTTATCCATGGCTTGGAGATGTCTTGAGCTGGATCAGACATCACCCTGGCAGCCAGGATCGGGTGGGTTGGGCTGCTGGAGCTCAGATGCTGGCAGGGCACAGAGGAGTCACCCCAGAGGGTCACAATGATGAGGGGTGGCAGTGGGCTGGAGACCCTGCCCGCTGCCTGCTCCCATCCATCTCGCATGCACAGGTCCTCAGAGAGGCATTTGGAGATTTTTCCAGCCTTCTCTGCAGACATGACCTGCTAAGGGACCTCCTGGCCTTTTCCTTGGTGTGAAACAGCTTTTCTCTGCGTTCTCTGTACATCACCAGGGATCTGTGTTCATCACAGCAGGATCAGCACCCTCAGTCACTCCAGACCATCCTGAGCTGCAGGTGAGGCTCTCCTCAGTGCTCTGGCTGATGGGAAACTTGGTTCATATTCTGGCAAATCTACAGATGCCTAATTTGTCTTCCAGAGCAAATACCTACCCACATCAAATCTGCCTGTATTTACAATCCAGGGTTACCACTGCATCCTTTCACCTGCCTCAGCACAGAGGTGAACACCCACACTGGATGTGACTGGTTCAGCTCATCCCACATGGGTAGGAGTGGCATGGAAGAGCAGTTGACCATGTTTTCCCAAATCAGCAGCTCCTGAGAATCCTGCCCATCTTGACCCCAAGGCTTGAAGGCAAAGGACAGCTTCTCAACCTGCTGTTGCCTGTTGCCAAGGAGGAGGTAGAAAAGCATGACATCATCTGTGTTCTTTGCTTTGAAAAGCTGGGTGTCAGTCTGGGGCAGGGATTAGGGTTTCCTGCTTGAAATTCCTACCAAAGCATTATCAGTACAACCCATCCCCACACAGGGCATGCTGAGGCAGTTTTCCAGTGTTCCCAGTTATCCAGGTGCTCAGGGTAGGGTGGATGGAGCAGAGGTAGAAGAGAAGGAGCTGCACAGGGTCACAGAGTCTGCACTGAGCACAGCCAGGCAGGACAGGACACAGATGCCTTCACCTCCACTTGGCCCTTCTTCAGTGCCAGGAGCCCTGGGCCAGGAGGTGCAGTTCTTTGCTGCCATGGTGAATAAAGGGCTGGATGTCCCATGCTGCTGCCAGCCCAGGGATGCTCCCAAGGCAGCTCTCAGTGTCCATCAGAGCACATCTCCCTGGCTCAATGGCTGGGACATGCTGATGAGTCGTGCTCCCCCAGGCACAAGGCAGCTCTATTCCCATGGCACGTGTTCCTATGCTGCACCAGGCCAGTGCAGCACGGCCCTGCTCCCCTGCCAGGCCAGCGGCGAGCAAAGCCCTGTTAGTTCCACTTATTAAAAACAAAATTGCTGGGGGGAAGGGAGAGAAGGTAGAGAAAAAGTGAAGTATTGAGAAAACACTTCTTTCATTCATATGTTGTTTACTGAAATAAATACTTCATTATTAGGCCTTTTTTAGGGTATTTTTTTTAGAGCAAGCACCACAAAGTCCCCAGTGTTCAGGCCTGTGAATGTGCTGGATCACCTCAGCCCATGGCTCCCTGTGCCGGTGTCCTGCTGCTGGGAGGTGCTGGAGAGGAGGTTTCCCAGTCTTTGGGAGAAGCCTGGGGAGCTGCACATGTCTGGTTTTGCCCAGGTTTGCTGATTCCCTTCTCCTCTTTGCTGGGTCATCAAGGCAGCTTGTGCTCCAGGTGAGGCAAAACCTGGTAACTAAGGCAAGGAAGAGTTTGGGATTTCATTTATATTAAAGCTCTGCTTTCTGTGGTCTCTGGTCCTAATCTAGCTCCCAAGCCTAAACAGCACAAGGCTACTAAAGCATTCTTGACTTGAAGCCCACCACATTCTGTTGTTGAAGAAGGTGAAAGCTGGTGATTCCAATGGAGACCTCACACTGTCCTACAGCAATGCCAAAACTGCAACAATCCCTGTTCTCCCCACTTAGAGTGAGATGAGGCCTCCTCTCCTCCAGTGCCTGTTACCTGAGATATGCTCCACATTTATCTTCCCTCTTAAGAGAAGCTTAATCCAATGGAAGGGCTGCGATCCCTGGTTTGCTCTTGTGTGGGCAGAGCTGGGAGCCTCTGTTCCCTCTCACATCCTCTCAGCTCCATTGCTCATTGGGAACTTAAGCCCTGGCAGGTTTGTCCTTCTGAAATCCTTTTGTCCCTTCCTTTTCCTTTTCCTTTCTAGCTCTAGCTCTGGTTTTCCTTCTTTTGTTTGTTCCTGGGTTTGCTTTTCCCCCACACTCCTTTTCCCATACTCACCACTTGTTCACCCTGATTTCCCTCTGTTTTCTTCTTCATTGCTTACTCACTGCTTTTTCTCTTTGAGCTGCTCATGTTTTCCCTGTCAGACAGCCTCCTTATGATCCATGGTCGGAATAGCCTATTCCCATGGCAGCTCAGGAAAAATGCAGCGCATTCCTGTCTCCCCCCATGCCGTTATCTCAGTTCTGCTCCTTGGCTGCCCACCACGAGGCTGAAGCCATGCTGGCAGCAGCGTGTCTGTTCTTGGCAACAGGCTGCTGCCTCGGGCTCAGCCCTGCCTGCAGCTTGTTTTCCTGCCTGACCCCTGGCACGGCGCTGGATCCCAGCTCCTCGCTGCCGAATGCTGGGATGTGCCTGGAGCTGCCTGCCCAGCAGCCACCGTGCAGACCACACAGGCCCAGGTGAAAGGTGCCAAGTGAGCAAGAGCCACCAGACATGGCACCCTCGCTGGCACCGTCTGCTTAGTGGAGGTGGCACATGTGATACTGCTGCACTCTACCTCATGCTTCAGGTTTGGTTATTAAGAAGTTTTTTGAGGGAACTGTTTTCATGAAGGTTATTTAAAGTGTTGTAGTGTAATGTTTCCTCTTTAAGTGGTCTCAAGTGGTGTGGAGGTTCTCCCTGTGTGGCTGGGCATGGAATCCCTGCTGTCAAAGTGGTTCCTAATATTGGTGCTGTTGCTGCTGTGGGCAAGCAGCCAGATGACCTGTCCCCATCCATGGGGTCCTCACCTCTGGCACCAAGTGCTGTGGTCCTGGTGGAGCTGCAGGGCTTGGGGGAGATGCCGAGCTGCCGACTGATCCATCTCACTGTTCCTGATGCAGTGCATAGCAGTGCTGCTGTTGCACAGCTCACTGAGAGCCTGGTGCTGTTCCCACAACTGTCCACAGTCGTGTGGGACTGTCCCCAGGACTCTGTGTGACATCTGTCCCTTTGTCAGCCAGCCAGCACAAAGTGAGTTGTCATCAGCTTTTTGGTAGGCAAAGAGTAGCAGCATGATGAAGATGGTGGGCTTAGAGCTCCTCCAGCTTTCACAGCGCTGCTCGAGTTGTCTCAGTCCAAAGTAGTCTTGGAGCTCTCTCTTCCCAGACCAGGAAACTCTTAGGCTGAGTGAGGGAAAACAAGGAAAATGAGGCCCAGAGCCTTGCATTGGAAGGGGAGGAATGTGAGAGCTTGGTTGCTGTGGGGGCATGCAGGAGCGAGGAGATGCTCTGGGCAGCCTGAGCTGCGGGCACGGTGTTGGCAGTGCCTTCTGTGGGTGACCGGCCCCATGCTGCCGGTACCAGCTGCAGGCCCAGGTGAAACACAGCCCCCAGACTGGGTGTGACCTGAGGTGGATGGAGCACAGCCCCCAGGCCGGGTGTGACCCGGGGTGGATGGAGCACAGTCCCCAGGCCCAGCCCGGGTGTGCTGAGCGCAGGTCCGGGCTGGGCCGGTGCGGCGCTGAAACAAAATGCGAGGCGCTTTGTCTCAACTGGGAGCGCTTTAAGCCCTCACTGGGGAACAATGGCCAAGCTATGGGGTCATTTGTTCTGGTATTTCAGCAGCTCCTCATGATTTATGGGATGTTTTGTTCTGCTGCTTGTTTTAGCTTCCCCCTCTCCACCCTCCCAGTCTCCATCCCTTCTCCATTTCAGCTCCTCCTCCCCCTGCTCCCAATTCCCCTAATAGCTGTGGAGCCTCTGTGCTTTATGAAGTCATGGTATCTGTGACTTATTGAATTAGCCGGATGGGAGCTGGACTTCCACCCTGCGCCGGGCTCTGCCGGGGTGTCCGAGCTCCCGGAGCCAGCCCGCGGCAGGGCCCCCTGCCCGGGGCTCCGTGCAGCCGGAGCTTCCCCCGTGTGGCACATGGACCTGGCCATCAGCAGGACGCTGCACAGTTGGTTTAGAGGCATTAAATGTGGTCAAGAGGAGCTGTAACCCCAGCGAAGAAGGAGGGCTCTGTCTGCAGAGACAGTCTTGTGCCAGGGGCTCTGCTGCTGTCCTGGTGCTGCCATCCCCTCAGCTCACCTCTCTGTGACTGTGGTGGGTGCCGGGCAGGGAGCCCCAGAAGTCCTGGTGTTTAACTACACGTGAGGCAATGTGGTTCAAGAGCTTGGTGGTGTCCCCAGCAGCCTGTGAAGGCCATGGCCAGTGCCTCTGGATGTACTGGGAGAGCAGGGGTTCACACCCCCTCCCCAGAGCTGTAGGCACAATGATTTAACAATGACTGACTGTGAGGGACATGCTGATGGGGGTGGGGAGGAGCGATCGCTCCAAACATCTCCCTGAAAGTCGGGTTAACCTCAGGAAAGCATTGCAAAGGAATAATTTACTTGTGAACGATCACTTTTTATCCTCCTTTTCTGAGTTGCCTGCAGGCAGGCAGGGGCTGGAGGGCAGCTACTGGTCCCAGTGCGACTGAAGCCAGTGCTTAGCCCAGAGGCAGCTCTGGCAGAGGAGCCTTGGTCCTGCATCCTGAGCTATGGGTGAAGATGGGAAAGGAGAAATCTTGTGCCTCCCCTCCTGATGCCACAAGCCTCTGGGAGCCCAGTTTTTCTCCTCTTCTCACGAGAGGCAGCTCAGCTTGTGATTACAATGAGACTGGAGAGCAGAGCGAGGCCTGGACCCTCTCTGTGCTGCTGCAGGCTTCAGCAGGTCCAGCACTCTCATCTCCATTTGTTTCTCATGTCACTGCAGTGGGAGAAATTGAGCCCTCTGGGGAAGCAACTGAAGGAAAATATTCAGAGAAGACTGATGTTCAGGTTCTTTCTGTCTGGGACCTGAGCCCTCAGCTAGATCCCTTCCTCTCTGAGAGCACAGGCAACAAATAACATTTAAAAGACAAATATAAAATATTGTGCTGATTTGGTGCTCTGGCCGCTTCCCTCTACTGGTAGCTGATACCTCCAATAAGATTATTTCTCAGTCCATTACCCTCAGCACACTTTAATTTCTCTCAAATAGCCCAATTGCCTGATTTGTTTTGCTTTATTGTCATCATCCTCTGCCATTTCCCATGGCCAGGATCTGCAAAGCAGGATGAATACCTTGGCCCCTGCTGAAGAGTGTAGAGGATGGTCTGCAGCATCTCCACTGGTTCTTCTCCATGTACATGCCTCTGCCTGGAAGGTGCCAGTGGATTTCCACAGTAGGCAACCCAAGCCCCATGGATATAACTGGGGAAATTGCAGAGATGTCACAATCCTTGTATAAAAGGGAAACCTCATGGGTATCAAAATCAGTGCAAGTCAAGCCTTTCCATACCACCTGGTATTCCCATGGAATCATAGGAAGGTTTAGGATGGAACAGACCTTAAAGCTCTTCTTGTTCCATCCCCTGTCATGGGCAGGGACACCTTCCACTATTCCAGATTGCTCCAAGCTCTGTCCAGCCTGGCCTTGGACACTTCCAGGGATCCAGGGGCAGCCACAGCTTCTCTAGGCACCCTGTGCCAGGGCCTGCACACCATTACGGGGAGCAATTCCTTCCCAACATCCAGCCTAAGCCTTTTGGTGTGAAGCCATTCCCCCTTATTCATCACTAAATAGTGCCAGTGCACTGGATTTGGAAGGTCTTTGGTCTCCCAATCCCCTTATCCAGTACACAAAAGTATCTCAGTATGTTTCTTTTAATGGGAATATCCATAAAAGTCTTGGTTTCCTACAAGTGATCAGCTCTTCAGCTCTCCAGCCATGACCCTCCTTCTCCATGAGCCAGTTTGGACTTGGGGAAGGGCAGTGTGGAGGAGTTGCATGTCTAGAGCAGCTCCAGCAAGAGCAGCAGCTCACTCCCATTCTGGAATGCCAGGCTGCATTCCCTCCATCCCCGGGAGCAGAAGAGATCACTGGTCCTGCTGCTGATGCTTCTGGAGACACTGGGTCAGGAAACACAGAAGCATGGACATACCCAGATGGTCCTGGCAACTGACACTTCCAAGGTATTCCAGTACTTTTAATCCTTCCTTGTTGCTTGAGCAGTGGCAGTCACTGTTGGGCAGGTTTCCTCTGCTCTTGGGTAGTTTCCTCTGGCAGAGACAATTCTGCCTGCCAGGGCTTCTGGAACCTCCCGTTTATCTTCCTGGAGAGTGTCATACAGTGCCAGGTTGATATTGGATCTACTGGCTTGGATGCTGGCAGGATGGGCAGCACTCTATGGGGAGGCCAAATGGGAGGGAGGAGTTAGCCCAGGACATTGGGACAAGGAGGTCCTTGGATGTGCTAGGACCTTTTTCCACCTTTGATGGAGTCTTACTGGACACTGACTCTTTCCCATACCTCGTACTCATCCTTCCTGTTCAGGCTGGATCTTTTCAGGGAAGTTGTGAGCCCATGGCCTCTGCATCCTCTGAGCCTTGTGCGTGGTGGAGGTAAGAGAGGGAAGTTATATTCCCTTCCACTTCTGACTTCCACATTTCCTCCTTTTCTCCTCAAAATTAAAATACTCATCCATCTACCCCCACAGTTCCTTGCCCAGGGACATTCCTCTCCCTGTCTCACTTTGCCTTTGCTGCTTTTATTTTTCTGGTAACAGGGAAGGTCAGACAAGGATGAAGATCTGCCACAAGGAGCTGCTGGGCAATGCGGATGAGAATTTTCCGCACAGGCAGTGCCAGATAGTGCAGATCTGATAGATTTCAGGCCAGGAAAAAGCAAGGTTCATGCCTGGCTGTGTCCAAAATGGAACTGGACACTCGGCAGTGTCGCCCTGAGAAACTGCATGCGGTCTTCACCCTGCCCACTGTGCAGAGGTTCACCCAAGCCCCCTCTAGGTCTGTTCAGAGTCTGGTTTCCATCCAAGAGGTGTCCCAACAGGGCCTGCCAGGGCTCATCAGGCACTAACTGGGAGACAAGTCTTCTGCCTGTAGTCAGGGCAGGGTTCTTACTAATGGTTTCATACAATCACAGAATCATGGAGTGGGCTTTGTTTTGCCCATCCCTTCCCTAGAGAGGTCTGAGCTCTCCTTAACCTTCAGTCATAAGATCATGGAATGGTTTGAGTTGGAAGGGGCATTCAAGATCACCTCGTTCCAATCCCCTGGTCTTGCCTCTCCTCTGCGCCCCCAGACTCCACATTTAAGATCAGAACCCAAACTGACTTACCAGAGCTTCTGAGCTTCACCCACTGCAGAGAGGACTGGGGTACCTGTAGTACCTATGGCTTCTCCTGGCCCACTGAGCAGCTGAGGGCAAGAGCTGGCCCTCCTTGTCCCTCAGCTTCTCACTCTTTAAAAGGAGCATGGCAATGCTGACCTCCCTTTTCAGGCACTTTGGCATTCCTGCTCATGGAGAGGGACTGGAACAAGGTGATCTTTCAGGTCCTTTCCAACCCAAACCATTCCAGGATCTTCTGATTCTGTGAGAACTGCTGGTGAAGGAGCTGCTGTTGCTCTAGGACACCTGGCATCTGGAGTCTTGTGTTGGCCAGACCCACAGCTGATTTGTGGGCTTGCTCTGAGCTTGCAGCTCAAGTTTTCCTGTAGGCTTTGTACATCAGCTTGTGCTGGCACTGCGGCTAAGACCTCCAAGGTCAGGGTTTGTGTACTGGAAGTGATGTCCAGAGAGGCTGAAACTTCTGCCCATGGAGCAGGGTCTAAAAAAAGTGTCTTTTTTTTCATTCCCAAGCAGTGTTCTCATTCTTCATAAGCATCTTCTCTGGGGAGGAGAGGGCAGTTACTGTGGTCAGAGGCAGTGACGGGAGCAGAGTTAGTCTGGGGAGATCCAGGTATGATCTTAACCCAAATTCTTTTGGGTGTATGTGCTGGTTTGAAAGCAAAACCAGTGAGAGGCTCCAAGTCAGAAATACAACTTAATAGGAAAAAAGAGAGAAAATGAAATGCATGCAATATTACAAAAGAAAACCACTGACAGAGTCAGAATACAGCCTGACAGCCTGCTAGTGAGGGTGGTGGTAGCAGTCCAGATGAAGTGGTCTTGTTGAAGTGGTGATCCTGTAGAAAGGTCTCCTAGCTCTTATCCTCTGGAAACCAGTGGGTAAGAGCAACTTTGGTGTTCCAAGTCTCAGTTTTTATCAAGGTTGGAAATGCTTGGCTCCTCCCCCTGGCTGGAGCATCTCCAATGGGATGATGTAATTTTATCAGTCATGCAGTGAGACCCAATGGGATGATGTAATTTTATCAGTCATACAGTGGGACTCAATGGCCCATTAACAGACGATATCTTCCAGGAGGAAGGATGGGTTGTGGAAAAGATAAAGAACACTGCCCCACCTTGTTTTTAACAGATGACCCATTAATAGAGGATATCTTTCCCAGAGATAAGGATCACTGCCCCACCTGGTTTCAACAGATGGTGATAGAATACATACTTTTGGGCACATCTTTACATTGTAACCTAAGACAATTTAAATGTCATTGTGCACCAGGCCCTGGAGTTGTAGGGTGCTCACTCCCCCTGTGTGCTGGAGCCATCAGCCTCTGAAAGCCTGGCCTGTGTCAGAGGACATGGGTCCTGAAGGAATGACCCATCAGAGACTCCTGGGGAATCAGTCCCTGCTGTCCCATGCCAGGGACCAGCCTCAGGCGCAGAGGCACCTGGTGAGGCTGGGCTGGGTTGTGGTTCCCTCCAGAGCAGACTGCTCTGCCTCTAGATCTCCTTGGGAAGTGGGACTGGGCGAAGACAAGGCTTTGCTGGTGCAGGTTCTTCAAACTCTTGACATGTGCTTTGTCCCTGCCTGTGCCCCCATCCTGCATCCTCCCTGCACGAGCCGGGCTCCAGAGCCAAGTCGTGCTGTGCCCATGGGTCTGTGCAGGCAGGCGGCCTGGACTGGGTTTTCTGTGCCCTGAAATAGTGCACAGATAAGCTGCTGTGGCATTTAGTCAGTGCTCCTGCTTTCCCTGACTGTGCCTGATGTCCTGCTGCTGTCCAGCTGGGATCTCAGTGATGAGCACATTCCTGGAGTTCTGGGAGCCAGGAGGTGGAATTCCTGCCTGATCTCTGCAAGTGGAAGATGGATTCTGCCAGGAGATCCCATCCTCCCAGCACAGTCCTGGCCCTGCTCTGCCCCGGTCATGAGCTCTGGAAGACTCGTGGCAGGCAGGAAAGTTTTGCTTATGGAGAGGAGTTCAACTGGGTGAACTTCACATGAACTCGAAGTTCCTTTGGCTGTTTTCTTTCCTGATGATGCAGGCATGTCAGGATGGGGATCCTACACTGCACAGGGACCCAAGGCTGCCTTCCTCAGGCACCAGCATGATCACCTCATCCTTCTGAAGGACAGGGGCAGCTTCAACTTCTGCTCTCTGTGACCAGGGACAGGACCCAGGGAACGGCTGGAGCTGTGCCAGGGCAGGGTCGGGCTGGATCTCTCACAAAGGTTCTTCCCCAGAGGGTGTTGGGCACTGCCCAGACTCCCCAGGGAATGGGCATGGCCCCCAGGCTGCCAGAACTCCAGGGGTGTTTGGGCAATGATCTCAGGCAGAGGGTGGGATTGTGGGAGTGTCTGTGCAGGGCCAGGGGCTTGACTTGTGACCTTTGTTGGTCCCCTCCAGCTCTGGCTACTTCAGGATTCTGTAGTTCTTGGTGTCCAGGAAGGAACACCAGTAGATAGGTGGAGCTGTTCCTGTGTTACACTGGGACTGTGCTGCTGTAACTTTTGCTCTCTGTGGTCCCAGGGAATAGTAGTCACCCCATCGCAGCACCAGGGCTTTAGTGGCCTGCTCAGGGTCACCCAGGTCTGTGACAGAGTTAAATTCCCCTCATCATGATGCTCTCACATTTTACTTAGAGATCACTCTTACTACCTCCCTTGTCTGCATTCAAACCACAAAAAAATTGGGGTAATGGAGCAAGGGAGGTCCTTAGGGCTGGGGGCTCATTGGGTCAGTGGTGGGAAGGTGTGATTGCAGCATGAGCCACCTGTGTGAACACAGGGACAAGCTGTGGCATCCTAGGCCAGCCTGTGGCAGGGTGCAGCGTGCACAGTGGGGTTTCCCAGATCTATGAGCATCCTGGTGCTGAGGAAGCTCTTGTAGCATATGTGAAAAGCACAGTGAGGAGAATGGCGGGAAGAGCTGGGTATCTGAGAAGCATGAGGGTATCCCCCCCCCTCACCTCACTGCTCAGGGGATGAGGAGGGGGAGGAAGGAGGAAGCAGCACCCACCATCTGCTCTGGAGATGTTTCCCAGCCTCTTGATGATGGAGAGACCCAAGCTGGCTGTGTGTGGCTCAAAGGTCCTGCTTGGTGTTACTGTGTGAGCAGGGATGTCCCAAGGCTTTGGGAGATCTTGGAGGTGCTGTCTCCTCTCACCCTCCCTGCCACCTCCTATCTCCAGGACCACCTGCAGCCATTGGCCCCTGCCATCCTTGCTCTTTTGATGTGCAGGGAAGTCATCCTTGTGAGCTGCATGGAGGGGCAAGGAGGGCACCACAGCTTACCCTTGGTAGGGCTGTACAGCACTTCCCAGTGGAAGTTTGTTTGCTTTAGCAAACTTTGCCAGGCTTTAACTGTTTGGGCTAGACTGTTCCATGCTTTTCTGCCTCAGGCTGGACTTTCTCCTTTTTTTTCCTCTATTTATCTCAATTTTCCGCAGAAGGTTGGGGAAAAATGGTAGCTTTGCCAATTTCTTTTTTTTTCCCTCCTGTCTCTTTGAGGCTTCTGGTGTCTCCACTCTTTGAAAAAGAGACTTGAAATTTGGCAGAGATGATGCATTCCTCCTGGAGATCAACATGGATTTGGTCAAATGGTTAGCCACTGGAAAGTGTGGCTGGGCAAGCCTAGAGGAGCTCTTCAGCAAAGGGACTCTGGCCACTCTGTGTCCTCCTGTCCCTTTTTCTAGGGACACCTCCTTGCCCACACAAGCCCAGGTCAGGAGCCATGGCTGAAGGAGCTGTTTCCCAATAACAAGTCTCAAAAGCAGTTTACCCAAGACAACGTTGCCTTTGTCCCCATTTTTCCCATGCGTGGCATTCACTGTGGGTATCACCTGCCTCTCACCCTCAGCAGAGAGAAGGAGCAGAGCTCAGGCCAGCTTGGGCAGTGCCTTGTAAGGGAAGGAGATGCTGAGGAAACACTCCTGTCATATGAGACCTGGGAAAGGGTGTTTGTAGACCTGCCTGTCCCATGGGTGAGCTCAGCAGCATCACATCTGTGCATGGAAGGACAGAATCACAGAATCATTACAGCTGGGGAAAACCTTCAAGGCCATCAAGTCCAGGCTGAGCAGGTCCTTGTAGCTAGAGATTTGACCTGGTGATCCCTATGTTTTTCAAAGTTGTTCTTTTATATTAGAATGGAAACTTTTCTGAATTGCTGTCCTGGGGGCTTTGGAAATTCCTCCATAGACTCCGTTATCTTCAGCTGGGGTTTCTCTACTTGGTGGTACCTCACAACTTTCTGTAGGGAGAGGAATGACACATGAGCTGGGAAAGCTCTGGTCTGATGAAAGAGCAGGCAAGCCACAGCTGGAAGGAGGCCCTGCTGGCGGTTACTGTCCCCTGTTAGTGTGGTTACAAGAGTGCTCGGGCACTCTTAGGCTGTTTTCTAGCAAAATGGTGGAAAAAACTGGCTTCTCCTCTTGGACTGCAGGCTTTGGACCCCGACTCCATGGAGGTGCTGTTGTAGTTGGGTGGCAGTGGCCCAGCCCCTCTGGTATTGCTCATGAGTTGGGTGGTGCTGGCATGAGACCAGCCCCAGGGCAGCGTGGTGGGGTGGTTAGGGAAGATCTCTGTGAGTGCTGGGCAGGGAGCTGATCTGGAGCAATCTGGGAGCAAATCCTGGTATGAAGCTGTGGCAGGCAAGGGGTTTGCCAGGCTGGGACATGCTGGTCCAGGGAGATCCCAGTGGAGGTGTCTGTTCTTGGTAGCCGTGCCAGGGACAGTCCGTGGGCAGTGGCCAGCGTGCCCAGTACTGCTGGCTGGCTCCTGCTGGATGCCTTCCAGCGGGAAGCGGGTTTCTGACTCCAGTAACATTTACCAGCTGGGCAGCAGCTCTGGAGCCGGGTGTGTGCATTTGTCTGCTCTTCCATTGTGACTTGGCCGATGTCTCCTCCTCCCCGCCGAGATCAATGGCTGTGGGCTCCCTTTTGTAACCCCTTTGGGTGCAGCTCTGGAAGTCTTCAGCCTGGTTTCCATCAGAGTGCTGGTCCCATCTTGACTGGGTGTCTCGTGTGGGACAATGGAATGGAGGTGGGTTTCCACCAGAAGAAGCATTCCAGTCATGTGCTGGAGGACTAGAAAGTACAGGTGGGATGTAAGTGGCTGAGTATGGAGCTCAGCCATAGGCATGGGGGAGTGACCTCAGGGGACCTCCAGAAGACCTTCTGGGGCCATTTCTCTACAATTTGATGGTTCTGGAGAAGAGGTGGTTCCCGCCGGGTGGCGCATCCTGGTGGCACGTCCTTCCCGGGGGCACCAGGTGGCGCAGGAGGTTAAAGGATTTGATTCTCTGCAGGGCTGGATGCAGATGGATTGCCTCCCACTGCTGTGATGAGTCTGCAGGTCTCAGCATCCAGCATGCAGAGCTGTGCCCCCATGCCAGGCCAGCCTCAGACCCAGGGCGAGGCAGTGGTGATGGGGCTCCCTGAAGCCCTGTTTCCAGCAGAACCAGGAGCTGACCCAACCTTAAAACCCTAGTGGGGGCCCTGAGTGTGGACCCTACCATGCCAGGAAAAGGCACAGTGATGTGAAGGAGCCACACGCAGGGGGAGAGCCCTGGTTGTGTCAGGGAAGTGAGGAGACAGTGGAAACTTACCCTGGAGTGAGGCCATGACAAAACACATGACACCCCTCTGGCACAAGCTCAGACAGGTGAGTGCTTCTTCCTGGAGCCTGGAAGGTCCCCGACTTCTTGGTGGGGTGCAGGTACATGGCAACAGCCTTCACAGCAGCTGGGACACTGCCATGCTAACCCCCGTCCTTCCTCCCATTGGAACAGCCTCTGGCCCCATGGGCTCTGCCAGTCCCCTGCTCTGCTTCCTCCCCAGAAGTGTGTGCCAGGACCCAGGAAGGGGACAGGACCAGGCTTGGTGAGTGTGACTTTACATCCCTTCTCACTCCTCCTGGTATCCCAGTTGTGCCCTGGGCATCTCTATGCTGAGCATCTCCCTCCTGCTCTTGTTGGATCTAAAGTGGGCCCCTGTGATGTGAACCCGGAGGATTACTTTTTCTCCCTTCATTTGCCTTCAGTGATCTTTGATTTCAGTTGTTCTATGACTCAGCCCCTGCATTTGATCCCCTAGAGCAGGGTTTGCACACATGCAGCTGTGGCAGGAGTGCTGCTCGTTCCTGGCAGGCCGGGCTGGGATAGGGTTTCCTCCTGACAGAGGGGCAGCCAGTCCCCACAGATCATCTGCTTCCCCATGTGGAAGTCTGATTTAATCAGGGAGGTGTTAGTGCCTTGGAGGTATCTCCTAGAGCTCTGCTGACCTGGGCTTGTGAGATCCTGGCAGGACAGGAGTGAAGCAGAGCAGGTGCTCTCTGGTGCTTCTGTCTGCTTATTCACCCATCCCTACTTGCAAAGGTCTGGCTGTTTGCTGGTGCTGGAAGCATCAGGCACATTTGGGTGTGGGGCTGAACACATTTGAGTGTGGGACATGATCAGTGGAAGGTGATACCATGCAGTTCCCATGAAGGGCAGTCTGGGCACTGACCTTTAGGTCCTGATCCTTCTTGCTTCCTGTTCCCTGTGAGCAGCTCTGGTCTGGAGCAGCTCCTGACTCAGAAAGGAGCAGTCAGCAGTGGTGCTGAGCTCCCTCTGGGGTGCTGGGCTCTTTTTCTTAGGGGGCTAGGCAAGCACAAGGTCACAAACCCCTGCAGAGGTTTGCAGGGAAAGGGTTTACAAACTGCAGGGATTTGCTGGGCACAGATGTTTGTAGAACATGGCTTGTCAGGGGACGGCATTTTTCAGGAGACAGGGATTTGCAGAGGACAGGGGTTTGCAGGGGACAGGGGTTTTCAGGGACAGAGATTTGCAGGGTGGCTGCAAGCTTCCACGAAGCCAGGCCCCAGGGCTGTGCGCTTGGCTCTTGGCACCAGAGTTCTGGCTCTGTCTGCCTCTTCCCTGCCGGTTCCAGGGTTTTTGGGTGGCCACAGGGCTGTGATCACAACCAACACTGCCTGTTATGTCCTGGGTACCTGGCACTGGGCTGACCACAGTGGACTTCCCCAGGAACTTTGATCATGACTCAGGGCAGCTGTCCTGCTCTGTCCTGTCTCCATCAGGTTCCAGTTAAAACCAAATGCATTCTCCAGCCTAAGCTCACAGCCATTTGAGCCCTTCCAAAAATGAAACAAATACCCACGGACTGCAATTCGAATTGCAGCTCAATTAGGGCTTGTTCCCAATGCGATCATAAAACCTCCAGTACAAAAACAAACAACCCAACCAAACCACATCCAAGCCTGACAGCATCCTCTGGAATGCCTTTAAAATAACAAGGAGGGCAGAGGAAGATGAAAGCAGTGTGGCCAGTGGGAAGAAGGCTCTTTGACTCTGAGGGGCAGCCTGGAGGTGGGCTGAGCAGGTGTGGGGCAGGGCGGTTTGGGATGGGGAGAGCACAGAAGTGAGGGATGTGATGGAGACAGGCTCGATGGGTGCCATGGAGATGGGGGCCAGTGTGGAAATGATGAGCACAACAGAAATGGGGCAGCCTGAGGCCCAGGGTTGGGCTGTTCACAGGAGGATTTCGCAGGGCAAGGAGGAGGAAGGTGTAGAGGTGGTTTGGAGCGTGGTGGTTGTTCCCGGAGAGGCTTCGATGTGTGAGCAGGGCGGGGGGAGCGCGGGCCGGACCCGGTGGCTGGAATGCGTGTCCCGCGTAACCCTGGCTTGCACCGCGTCCAGCCAGTCTGGTGCCGCGGTTCGGGTTTCACGGCGGACTTTAAACCCGGCCTTATTTAGCGTGAGCCTCGCTGGCCTGTCAGGGAGGGAAAGCCGCAGCACAACTAATAAAAAAAGCCAAACAAAAACAATGTAATTAAAGAGACTCAGCACTGTGTGTTCCCATAGCAAGAACATTTACCCAAGACTTCCTTGCTCAGATACTTAATGTCAAGCAGCAATTAAAGGCTGTCTTTGTGGTGAGGCAGCGAGGAAGGTTTGCCCTGGCCAGGAGATAGGAGCCCAGGGCTGAGCCATCCCCAGTGCCTGTGCCGGTGGCAAGGGACCGGTGACTTTTGGCACCGGGAAGTGCCCCGGGGACACGTGTGGGTCACACAGGGATGCTACATCCTGAGCAGCAGCTCCAGAAGCCCTCCAGTTAGAGAAGCCCTCAGTCTGTAATGCACAGACCCACTCAGCTCCATCCCCACAGAAGTTTGGCAGCACAGAAGCAGAAAAGTGGATTTTCTGTGGATTTTCTAGGTAGGAACCTCTGGGCAGGACATGCAGGACCTCTGCTGGGGTCAATCCTTGTGAAAACAGTAAAATCAGCAGAGCTAGACTGGATGTAGAAGCTTCCAGCATCTCCTTCCTGACACAGATCTGTAGATGGAGACTGTGTGAGCCTCTGAATTGTTGTGCCTCCTCCCTCAAGGGATGGTTTGGGGTGCCTGGAGCCAGGCTAGGATGCCAAGAGCCAGACTGTGCCCACTGGTGCCCCCTTCACTGCAGCCCAAGGTGGTGCTCATGGGCTGCTGTTGTTGGGAGCATCCCCTGTCTTGGCTGGTGAGACAGTCATTGTGCCCTGTCCCTGAGCACAGTCCCAGGGAGAGGTGCCCCCATGCCCCGGCAGTGCTGCCTGAGGTGGGGTGCAGGGTGGTGTCTGTGCATGGCATGGCTGGGACAGTGTCACTTTGTAATGGCAGCACCTGCCTGGCAGCAGATGCCACAGGGACACTGCAAGTGAAAGTGATTTGGGGTACATTTCAATGGGTGTTGAACCACAAGATGCTTCTGGTCTCACTTTTAAGCAGTGATCGGGAGGTCTAATTAAAAAAATAAAGAAAAGCAAGAAGCGGCAGCATTATTGTGTTGCAGCAGAGTTTGCTCAAGCATCTGTGATCCCTTCCTCCCCAAAGGCACTGCTGAGCCTGCAGCAGTGGGGTGTTTTATGGGACTCTGTCAGCGAGTGATCTACTTGGTTGGCTCTGAGCTTCTCTTGGAGTCCTGAAGTCTCCGTCTTTCCCAAATTCAGCCTTTGATTTAAGAGGGAGATGCAGTGGGGGTGAGACATTTGGGCAGGCTCTTTTATGCTGTGCCAGAGGACATGGCTGTGCCTCAGGAGGACACTGCCAACCCCCAGCTGGCCCTGTGGTGTGGGATCTCATGTGTCCAGCCTGTGTGAGTCCCTTCTACCACCGCTGAGTGAGGACTAGACCTCACTGGACCTCAGGGGGAAGGGGAGGAGATCCTTGCCATGTTCTCCCAGCACAAGTGTTCCCCAAAGGCTGCAAAACCCCTCGGATTTGGGGAGTAAGTAGCCTGGATGGCACAGGGGGAATGCTCGGAGGGGAAGTGCTCCAAGGGGGCATGTTCCTCTTCATCCCCTGGAGAGGTGCAGGGTGCTTGGCACTGCTGGGCATTGCAGGTCTCACCCAGGATGTGCTTTTCATGTGGGTACCGAGCTGCTGGGAGTCAGCTCTCCATTCCAGAGCCGTGCTGTACCAGGGTGGGCTGTGTGTCCAGGGGGTGTTCTCTGCTGCCAAGGCCATGAGCTCCTTGGACAGCACAGACAAACCACAGTGTGCCTGGCATGCGGACAGCAGGGACCATGTGCTGCCACCGGTGCTCAGGAAGTTCTGCACTGACCCAGGGTCCTGAGCTCCTCCAAGCATTGGGGTCTAACAGCACTGGGCTTCTGGAATGCCAATAAAAATGTCCTGGCAGGAGCAGCATCTATATAAGTTAGTTGTTATTGCTAAACAAAAGAGGCATGCTCACTTCAGCTCCACTCAAAACAAAACCCAGCAGGTTTGCCAAGTAGGAGAAAAGAGAAAAGCTGGAGGAAATGAACAAACAAACAAACAAACAAAGTCTGCTTTGGTGCCTTTCCTTGGACCCAGGTTGCAATAAGCAAGTGCATTTTCTAGGCACACAGATGTTTCCATGGAGCAGGAGTGTTTTGCTCGGTGTCTACATGGCCAGGTCACTGCCCAGCACCTAAATGCCTTGGTGGTCTGCACAGCCCAGGGTGGGTAACTGCTGTGCCTGCTGCTTCATGAGCTCTGCTGCCTTGCAGGGATGCTGATCATGGCATTTGGTCCTAGTTCTGAGCATGCTTTTTGGTGGATTATGAAATCCCATCTTTGGAAGGGCTCCCCTACTCATGTTCCATTTTTAATCCAGCCTCTATTTTGCCAGTCATGAAAAATTGCTTATGCTTGGGCAAAAAGAGTGGAAAATACAAATGCATCAGCAGCTCCTCTTCATGTCAGACGTGGCACTTCTTGTTCCTGTCCCCATGGCTGTAGAGGAGCTGCTCTGAGTGTTGGTCTCTGCTGTAGAGTATTGGTGTCTGACTGTCCATAGCCATAAGTTGTGAATTCCTCCTGCACAGGGGTGAGTGTATCTCTGGACCTGGGTCAAGTGTGGTCAAGTGTGGAGAGACCTCTCACACTCAGATTTTTTATTCAGAAAACACTTGTATGTTGATCTTGCCACTTGATCTCATAGGATCATACAGTCATGAAACAGCTCAGGTTGGAAAGAACCTTAAAGCCCACTCAGTCCCACCCCTGCCATGGGCAGGGACACCTTCCACTATCCCAGGTTGCTCCAAGCCCTGTCCAGCCTGGCCTTGGACACTGCCAGGGGTCTAGGGGCAGCCACAGCTTCTCTGGGCACCCTGTGCCAGGGCCTGCCCACCCTCACAGGGAACAATTCCTTCCCAATATCCCATCTAACCCTGCCCCGTGGCAGTGGAAGCCGTTCCCTGTGTCCTGTACCTCCATCCCTTGTCCCCAGTCCCTCTCCAGCTCTCCTGGAGCCCCTTTAGGCCCTGGCAGGGGCTCTGAGGTGTCCCTGGAGCCTTTCCTTCTCCAGGTGTGCATCCCCAGCTCTCCCAGCCTGGCTCCAGAGCAGAGGGGCTCCAGCCCTTGGAGCATCTTTGTGGCCTCTTCTGAACTCACTTTCCTGTGCTGGAGCCCAGATCTGAAGGCAGCTCTGCAGGTGGAGTCTCACCTGAGCAGGGCAGAGGGGCAGATTTGCCCCCTTGCCCTGCTGCCTATGCTTGGTGCTGCAAGCTCCCAGCTGGGGTGAGCTTGGCTGAATTGGGTTGTCTCTCCCTGATAACTGGTTTTTAGGCTTCTCCTGTCTTTTGCCTGTTCCATCCTTGGATACCCCTGTGGACTGAATTGGAGCATGGCTCAGAGGACCATGCCTGGCATCTTGTGCTAATGCACCACTGACATCCACGTGGTTGTGAGGCTTCAGCAAACTCTGCAAGGGCCCAGTCCCTCTTCTGCTCCCAATACCAACCCTTGTCCTTTGAAAGTCATCAACACGTTTCATCCCCCATCTTTCAGGCTCCTTTTTTCTCATACATGGGAATGCACTGCTGCATCAGGCTGGGAATGGTGGGAGCAGTGCCCTGGAGTGACAGCCACCTACACTGACCCCAGGGACTGGAACGTAGTGCTGAGCTCATGTCAGCTGCTGTGCCTGGAGCCTGCCCTCTCCCTGCCACCTTGGGCAGGCACCCGGGAGCTTTTCCTTCCCACAGCCAGCCTGGGGGGCAGCAGGGACCAGGCAGCCTCGGGGTGTGGCTGGAAGGTCACTGCTGCTAGCAGCAGCACCACTGGCACACAAGATGTTCCCAGCCCAGGCTCCTGGGGGTGACAGGGCTATGGGATGGCCACCATGGTCCCCATCAGCCAGAGCATAGAATCATGGACTGCTCTAGATTGGAAGGGACCTTAAAGATCGTTTANTGTTTACAGCCAGGTCTCCATCTCAGAGTCCTCAGGAGCTGGAGCCACACAGGAAATAATCATGGAATCACAGCATGGTCTGGGTTGGAAGCCACCTTAAATTCCATCTTGTCTCCCCCCCTGCCATGGGCAGGGACCCCTTCCACGGTGCCAGGCTGCTCCAAGCCACATCCATCCTGGTCTTGGGCACTTCCAGGGATCCAGGGGCAGCCACAGCTTCTCTGGGCACCCTGTGCAGAGCCTCCCCACCCTCGTGGTAAAAAATTTCTTCCTTATGTCGGGCCTGGTGACCTGTTGGCAGAGTGGTCATTCCCTGCCTGTTCAGATACTCGCTGGGCTCAAGGTGGGCTCTGTGCTCTGTCGTAGGCACAGCAGCCCTGTCTGTCAAGGACTGCTTCCCAGCTGGAGATTCAGAGGAGCTATGCCCTTCAACAAAATGCACTTAAAATCAAGGAATTGCAACAATTATTAACACTTTTTTTACTAGGCCAAGATCTGCAGTGTTGCAAACATTAACATTTAGAATATCCATGAACCACATTATAAACTACCCAGTGGATTTGCTTATGTTCGATGCTGAAGGGAAAAAATGAAGGTGCCTTATGCTCATCCATCCTCATGTGCTTTTAAAAGAAGGAAAGCCACCTCTATTGCATTGGTTTCCTGAGATAGAATCACAGTTAGAATCACTAAGGTTGGAAAAAACATTTAAGATCATCAAATCCAACAATTAACCCAGTACTGCCAAGGTCACCACTAAACATTGTCCCCAAGTGCCACATCCACATGGCTTTTAAATCCCTCAAGAGATGGTGACTCCACCACTGCCCTGGGCAGCTGTGCCAGTGCCTGACCACCCTTTCAGGGATGAAATTTCCCCAATACCCAATCTTAACCTCCCATGGCACAGCCTGAAGCTGTTTCCTCTTGTCCTGCCCCTGTTCCCTAAGAGCAGAGCCTGACCCCCCCAGCCGTCCCTGGATCCCTGGATCCCAGCTTCCCCTCCTGTCAGGGAGTTGTGCAGAGCCAGAAGGTTCCCCCTGAGCCTCCTTTTCTCCAGGCTGAGCCTCCCCAGCTCCCTCAACCTCTCCTGGGGCTCCAGACCCTTCCTCATCTCCATTCCCTTCTCTGGACACACTCCAGCCCCTCAAGGTTTTTCTTGTCATGAGAGGCCCCGAACTGACCCAGACAGATCTGACCAGCCCCAGCTTATCCTTGCACAGAACCTAAGCCTCTTCCATGAAGAGGGTGATGGAGTTTGCTGGTGTGTGGGATTATGGCACTGCAAACCTGATGTCCACATCACCTCCCCGATGGTCACAAACACATCCCCCATGGCCAGAGAGTTGAACTGCTGGGGCGGGCAAAGCACCCGTCCCCTCCTTGCAAACTGTAGGACAATAATTAGCAGCAAGAACCAGTTGTGGCTAGGATAAATTTAGTTTGGCTGCACTGAGACTCTTCAGGCCGAGGAGGTGGGATCTCTTCCCACGCCTCCCTGCAGGATGGGGCTTTGCCATGGGTGAGCTGGTGTTGGCTGGTCGGCCCCTGAGGGCAGGACATCTGTAGGTGTTGTTTTCAGCTATCAGTTGCTCCAGGGCAAAGTTTAGATAAATCTAGATAAATCAAGACCATTTCACTGAGTCCAGATGACTCATAACCACAGGGCAGGAAACTCTTTTATCTTGGGGGCTGCTGGTTTAATATACATAGATGTTCACTCCTGAGCTCTGAATAATTTCCATCCCTTTACTTCTCATTAAAAGCAAATCAGAGGAGGAAAAACAGTGAGAAGTTTCTCTCTGTCTCTGTTTCTGCCATCTCTGAGAGAGCTTCCTCCCAACTGTGCAGTCCGCCTGCACTGGGTCATTTGCTGTGTATTTTAATTGGCAGAACAAAGGACTTTCTCTCCAAAGCACCACTCCATTTTAAAACCCTGATTCTGCAGGCACTAATGGAGCAGGGATCTGTTACATCAGGGTCTGCTCCGTCTTCCATAGAGAGAAGAGCATTCTGTGTGGGAGAGCATTGTTGCCTCCTTTGAAGAAGGGGAGCCGCAGTATAATTTACATGTCTTGTTGATGAGCCTGCTGAAAGAGCCACCTTCACCTCTGAGCAGCAGCTGGAGGTGGAGAGGAGAGGAGAGAGAAGAAGTTGGGCAGCAGGGAGCTCTTAAACACAAGAGAAAGGGCAAGGTTTTGCTGGAGAACCTCTTGAGTCAGTTCTCTATCCTAAATATGCCAGGCTGTGCTTTGCATGTCACGCTTTTCCTGAGGGTCAGGACCTGCCTTCCTGTCCCTTCCTGCCAGAACAGCTCTGCCTGCTCAGGCACAGGTGGCTTTTCTCTCATCTCTGGGCACCAGGGACAGCAAAGCTCTGCTGCTGTTCTGCCCCTGTGCCCTCTGGGATGCTGTCCCTGCCCTCTGCAGAAGGCTGTGTGTGCTGTGTGTGAGTCCTTGGCATGAGGAGCTCTCAGGAGAGGCCGTGCCAGGAGCTGCTCCCTGTCCATGACGACACGTGGTGTGCACAGGCTGAGGACTCAGTGTCCAGAGCCAGGCAGGTCCTGGAGACTGCAGGACTGGTGTTCCAGCCCTTCCTTGCATTGTGCAGGTCTCTCCCACTATGGTGACATGTTCCTAAGTGATGGTCCCTTCCTTCCCACCAGAACCAGGAGGACTTTGCTGCTCAAAACTCACCCACTCGCACATGGCTACTCAGGGGTATTTTGCCACCTGAAGTGACAAAACATCTGTCTGCTTTTGCAACTGGGCCTTTGGTTGGTGTGGTTGGTGCTCAGTGTCTGATCCATGAAGCCCTGTGTTCAGATAATGTCCATTCCTGGAGCAACCCAGGGCAGCAACTTGACACCGTGGCTTGGGCCACACTGGAGACCTCTAAATCTACACCCTGAAGCTGGCGAGATGAATGATTGCCAGGACCCAGCCTCCAAGCATTTTCCACTCTTAAATTTCACAGTAATAAAAGGTATAATCATTAGAATCCTTTTGCAGCCCACTGTGCCTCATCTGAAATGAAGAGGACAAAGAGCACAGAGCAAGGGGTTATTAATATCCCATCTCACCATGACAGCTTTATAAACATCCTTACCACAGGCACAGCCTCGCTGCAGTGTTTGGGCATGACCTCCAGCCACATGTCATGCTTTTATCACACCTGATATTTAACCAATAAAGCAAGGGGGGGTAGACCTTGCCCCTAAATATCTGACCTTATACACAGGGTGATGGAGTCAAAACTGAGAGAAACTGTTAAGTATAGCCATGCTGAATTCTCCTTAGACCTGATGCTCCTCTCTGGGAACTGTGCCAGAGCTCCAGGAAGAAGGGGATCAGATGTTTGACGCAGTGGAAACCCCCCGTGCTGTAGGGGATGACTCATGGGCCAAAGCCCCACACAGCAACAGGGCCACACTCACACCAAAACGGGATTTTGACTGGTGGGATGTCTTGGTGGAGACAGAAAGGCCCTGGCTGCATGGAGAGGGACAGCTCCCACTCTGGAGAGCCCCAGAAAAGACACCAGCTTTCCTTGTGACTTGTAGGTACTGAAAATAAGAACCAAAATCATGTCCCAATGGCAGAGCATTGGAACTAGATGGTCTTCAAGGTACCTTCCAACCCAAACTAGTCTGTGATGCTGTAATCAGAGAGGAGAAAAGATTTTGTAGGTTAATGGATTAAGAAGTTAGGAAGCAGCTATGGAGCCCGGATCTCTTGGTGAGCAGAAGACTGGGGTCACTGGTCCTCATCAGGACCTGGCATTGTCTGGATGCCCATAGAAGTGGCCCTTTATGTTCCCTGCTCCCACTTCACTTCCAGAGAGTGCCATTTGCTGCAATTACAACTGAGAAAAGTCACGTACTCAAAAGGGCTGAGGGATGGTGGTAATTGCAGGACACGGGTTCCTGTGGAAGGGTGAGTGTGAAGAGGGTACTTGAGGCTGTCCCAAGCCAAAGGTCATGGACAGCACTCACTCAGCACGGATCTGGGGGTTGCCAGGCCGTGCAGCCTGCACTGCTGAGGGGACTAGGCATCCCATCTCTGTAGGAGCTGGATGGTGGAGACTGGGTGTGTGGAGACTGCCTTGGTGAGATGGATCCAGACTAGTTGTAGAGCTGAGCAGCCTGAGGTTGCTTTGGGCATCCCAGTGTCTGGAAGGAAATTACTTACCTGCAGGGGTCATATGAGCCCCTTGGCACCCCTGCAGGGCCAGCAGCAGTGGTGAGGAGAAGGAATAGATCTGCCTCAGCTGAAAACAGATGGGTGAGGGCATTGCTGGCACTGGCTTCCACCTTGCAGCCACTCCCACTGCTGCTGCCCAGGAGCGCTCCGAGTCTTCTGATTCCTGTCTTGGTCCTGACAATACAGATGTGCCTCTGCTTTCTGGCACATCCTCCATGCCTCATTTCTCTCCTGGCTTTTTCCCAGGTCATCCTCCCCTAAAATGACGCAGCAGATGCGGGACCTGCAGCTGGCGCAGGCCAGGAAGCCACCAGGCCCTTCCTCACCAAATGCAGCCAAGAGGCTCTACCGAAACCTGTCCGGGAAATTCCGTGTCAACTACACCTCCTTCGACGAGGGCAGCCTGGTGGGACGGGGTGAGAAGGAGAAGCTCCGCAAGTCTTACCTGGTCAGTGCCTGCTGGCTCCATCCAGATGGGGACAGAGGGTCTATGTGGGCTGAGGGTCCCTGTGTAGGTGGTGCTGGAACCTGGGTGGGAGCACAGGAGTGTGTTAAGCTGTAGCAAGTTCATTTGGATCTGGTCCAGGTGTTTGCTTTGCATCATCCAGATGTGTCTTCAAAGAGCTGATGCTCCCAAGCCCTTGGAATGAGGACACCCTCTCCCAGATTGGGTTCATGGGGTGCTAGTGAGGGTCCAGGGTGTTTGGTATGATGGAGGAGGGTGACCTGTGCTCAACACAGCTGCATTTCTCCTTTCACCCAGTTCCAGAGCAATGCTGCCCTCTTTGAGGCTGTGGAGCTGCAGGATCTTGACAGGGTGCAGGAGATGCTGAAGCACTACAGCCCTGAGGAGCTGGACCTCAACACCCCCAACAGCGAGGGGCTCCTGCCCCTGGACATTGCCATCATGACCAACAACGCTCCCATTGCCAGGGCCCTGCTGCAGGCAGGAGCGAAGGAGAGCCCACACTGTGAGTTGGGACAGGAAGCTGTGCTGTGCCCATCACCTGAGCATGGTGCAGTGGGGCAGCATGGGCTTTGGATGCAGATGGGGAGGCGATCACTGGGCTCTGGGAGACTGGTGCAGGCTGCAGCAGGGCTGGAGGGGAACCATGCACTCCAGTGGACCCCAGGACCAGGACACGGAGGAGGGGATGGGGTCTCAGGGTGGGGATTCATTGCCTGCAGAGGCAGAGCTTGCCCTAACCACTTTCTCCTCCCTGTCCTCCTGGGCCCTGTGGCCATGGCCACCCTCCCACAGTTGTGAGCCTGGAAAGCCGCTCACTGCACCTGTCCACGCTGGTGCGGGAAGCGGAGCAGCGCGTCAACGAGCTGATGGCACAGGTGGTGAACGAGGCGCCCAACGCTGACTGCTCCGAGAAGGAGAAGCAGCTCAAGGCCTGGGAGTGGCGGTTCCGGCTTTACAAGCGCATGAAGGCAGGGTTTGAGCATGCCCGTGAGTGACCGCAGGAGGGCTGGGGGCTGAGGGGCTGTCTCTGCTCCGGGGGAAGGAGTGGGGCTGTGCATGGCACTGGAACCCATCAGAGAGTCCCTGCACCCTGTGGCCAGGACTTGCAGTATGGGTGCATGGAGGGAAGAACCTGTTCCATCAGGGAATATGTCCCTGGGGAAAGGCCCAAGAGGGACACAGGGAGATTCAGAGAAACCATCTTCACTCTAGCAGTCCCTGCACTGTCTGTCCCCAGGAGTGCCAGATGCCCCCAGCAGCGTCCACCTCTCTGTGGCCAGCAGCTCCTCGTTGCAGGTGACCTTCTGGGAGCCCCTGAGCGTCAACTCAGCCGTTGTCACCAAGTACAAAGGTAAGGATCAGGATCCCTGCACCAGGGCAGCGTCACACAGCCACAGCACCCCTTGCACCCCATGTCACCACAACAGAGCCATGGGCAGTGCTGCCAAGCCTCAGTCAGGCCACTTTTATGCTAGAGCACAGAAGAAGCCAAGGCTGCTGGACAGCGTGGCCACCACTCTAATGCTCTGAGATAGACCAAACATTGTTGTGCACCAAGGCAAAACTTGGGGTGTCATTTGTTGGCTGCCCCCTCATCCTGCACACTAAGAAGACTTTGTTGTCCTGCACCCCTCACCCACTTAAACCAGATATTTTTGGCTTCTGGAAGAATTTCTTCCATCCCTCACTTCTGAGCCACCAATTAAAGGTGCTGACCCCATCTTTACATGGCTTGGTGAGGACAGCAGCTCCCCATGACCTTGCCCCCATTATGAATCACCTTTTCCCATGCCTTCACTCCACTGCCTCCACCTCCTGTGCTGTCTGCAGTCCCCCTGCAGCTGCTGTCTGTGACGTGCTGCCCAAGCCCAGGTGGCCTGTCCCCACTTCAGGGCCTCATGGCACCTTGGGGTCTCTCTCCTTGCAGTGGAGTGGAGCTGCTCCCCCAGCTTCTCGCCACTGCTGGGAGAAGCTGTGATCGACAAGCTGAAGGAGCTGCACTTCACCATCCATGGGCTGGTGTCGGTGAGTGCCAGGGATGCCCACAGTGGGCAGGGCTCAGTAGGGAGAGTCCACAGCTGGGAAAAGCCACAGGCCATAGTGCAGCCCATGGGGAGGGGATCAGGCACTAGCACAGACTGCCCAGGGCAGTGATGGAGTCATCATCCCTGGAAATGTTCAAAAGATGTGCATTTGGTACTTGGGGACATGATTTAGTGGTGGCCTTGGCAGTGGTTGGACTCAGTGATCTTAGATGCCTTTTCCAACCTTAATGATTCTCTGTTTCTATGATCATTCTGAGCAGGAACAATAGGATTGTACCACGCTGCGTGCCATGGGCACAGCCTGGGCAGAGCCAAGAGTGTGGGGCTGGGAGAGGCATCTGTCTATCCGTGCACAGCCACAGCCACTGACAGGGGGAACCTCCCTGACAGGGTGCCTGGGGACTCAGCAGTGACAGGCAGAATGGGCTCATTCACCCAACGCCTGATTTATCCCCCGTCCCCCACCCCATGCCTGTCTCCACCCAGGCTCTTCCTGGGCAATAAATCAGTGGCTCATCCCTCTGCCACCTGCACAGTCCAACCCCTCACCCCAGCCTCCATGTCACTGAGAGGGGGGACCAGCCCCATCTCCACCTTCAGCAGCTCAGCAAGGTCATAGCTGGTGGGACTGTGGCTCCCTGCTGGTTTATCTCCCTGAAAACCACCAGAGCCATGCCTGGGCCAGCACTGGGGACATGGGACTGCAGTGGGATGAAGCTCAGGATGGGAACATGGGCAGATGCTGGGATAAATGGGTCACCCTTACCAGGGCTAGGCAGGCAGGGAGCATTGACTCGGGGAGCAGAGAACACCCTTGATGAGGTGAGAGGGGCTTAGGCACAGCAGCAGTGCTGAGCCCAGGAGCTCTGTCAGGGCAGGAGCTGCCCTCAATGTGGCAGGAGGGGCTCAAGCGGAGCCCAGAGCAGCATCGCTGCAAAGAACTGCTCCAAGCCCATCAATCACACTCTCAGAGCTGCTTCACAGGCTCCTGTCGCCTTCATGAGTGCCTGGAGGCCTGGCAACATCTGTCAGCTTGACTGAGGTTTAATCAGAGGCTTTAATCATTGTCACTGTGCTACAAGCCCTTGACAGTGCTGGGCCAGCTCCCTGTCTCCAGGGGATCACCAGCACCCCAATCCACAGAAGCACTGAGTCCTTCAGGCTTGAGCATCTCTGGTGAAGGGCATTTGCAATGTCCAGTCCTTCCCCTGTGTGTCCCAAACCCACCCAGCAGGGCCACAGGGATTCTCCAGTGTCTCATAACAAGGACTTTGTACAGGAGGGAGGGTAAGAGCCAGTGACCTGGCCTATGGGCTCCCAGTTGAGTGCTCCTCATGGTGTACTGGAGCAGTGGGCTGGGGGGAATCCTCCTTGCCTCACCTGCCAAGCCAGGAGAGGTGGGGATGTGTTGAATGTGCTGTCTCCTTGCAGGGCACGGCGTACCACGTCCGCGTGTCTGCCTACAACATGAAGGGCTGGGGTCCCCCACAAGCTTCCATGCCCCCCTTCGCCATCCCTTCCAGTGAGTACCCTCAGGACCACTCCCATGGCAGTCAGCCCAGGGCAGGTGGGGGATGAGCAGCTCCCTGTGCCATCCAGGGGTCCCTCTCAGTGCTGGGATGGGAATGAGCAGACCGAGGGGCAGAGGCGGAATTTGGAGTCTCAGGCCAGGCAGGGAGGCTGTGCCTGGGGTTCTGGGATGCTGCCTCCAGCCAACAGGTGCTTTGCCAAATAATGATTTTTTACCCTTGAATTATCCTTGCCACCTGGGAAAGGCTGAGCCATTTCAGGCCACCTGGATCAGCTCATCCCATGGAGGAAGCTGGGAGGTGGCTATGAGCCAGGACTCAGAGTGGCCCTGGATGGCAGTGGCCTCCCACTCTGTGCCACCACATGGTCTCTTCCATCCAGCCCAGACCCAAGGACCTGCATTCCCTGGTATGGAGCTGGGATGGAGGTCACGAGCCTCAACAGAGACCACCTCTGGGCTCTCAGCACTCTCCTCCCCATGCTGGCCCCAGGAAAAGTGTCAGGACACAGCCACCTAATGTCACACAAGGCACCCTGGGGTGCTGGGTGGAAAAGAGCCAGGACTGAGCTGGAAGGAGCAGCAGGGTGAAGCTCAGGACCAAGGGGGCTCCAGAATGGCCTCTGCCAGTTGTCACCAGTCCCAAAACAGGTGCCTGTGTGGTGTCCCATGGGATTGGTGCTGTGAATGATAAGGAGCAGTCCCAAGGGAGGCTGAGCTTGTCCCAAGGATGAGGCCATGGAAGTACATCCTGTACCACCATGCTGCAGGCACCCAGGGAGCAGGGCTGCTTCTCCCAGGAGCAGTGAGGGCATCGAGGACAGGTGGAGGTGATCTGTGGTGGGTCAGAGATGTGCAGCACCATGCACAGCTCTGGCTACAGATCCACAGGGCACTGAAATCACCAAAAATCCATTTTCATGTCTAGGAATGCACATAGCAAGGGCACAGCCATCCACTCCCCTGGCTTTATCTTGTCCCTGTCATGTTTGCACCCACTTTAAAGCTCACTTGCCATCTCACACAGGTCACATTCCCTGTGACCAAGATCCAGGTGGCATCAATTGAGAGTGGCTGAAGTGAATCAGACAGGAGTGGAGTTTATTTATTTTTATTGCCAGTAACATTTCTCCCTTCAGTAGAGATCCCTCCCTGGCCCAGCAGAATATAGTCAGGCACCTCCCTGGGTGTTTTTAAAGCTGCTAAAAATAGTGGCAAGATCTAGCCAAAGTTAACAGGGCTGAACTTTCCATGGAAAACAGCAGCGGGCAGGACACGGGGTGTTTAAAGCAATTAATATAAAGCTGAGGGAGAAGAGCCGGCAGGTCCCCAGCCCTGCTCATGGTCCTGCTGCCGTCCCACAGCGGGTGGAGCTGCCGGGAGTTTATTTATGTGTTTGTCAAGGTAAGCCTAGCTCCTAGCACTCATCTGAAATAACTGGGGAAGACCTGGAGGAAGAGACTGGAAAGAATTTTATTTTTTAAGGCCAGTGAAGTGCAGCAGCAACAGACAGAACCTTGTTCCTTCCCTCTGGTGTGTCCCTGCCATGCTGTGGGGAGGCCGGTGGTCACGGGGCGCTCTGCAGAGCTGGGTGTTCTTGGGAAGAGTGGCACAAAACTGGGCATCTCCCAGCACACCCAGAGGTGCCCAGCACCCACAACTGCTGCCAGGCTGTGGCATGGTTGGGAACCCAGATGATGTGGGAGGAGGGCATGGGAGGCCCTAGTCCCCCAGGCCAAGGGGTGCAGGGGTGATGCTGGTGTGTCCCCACAGACTGGCGGGAGTATGATGGCCGGGCGCCGCGGCGGAGGGGACAGGCTGAGGCTCTGGACCATCTGCTGGGCCAGGTGAAGACCATCCACCAGCACTGCATTTGCCACGGTGAGCCCACAGCACAGTGCTGCAGGGAGGCTGGGTGGGGGACAGCTGAGTCCCCCAGGGTTGTGGTGTGATCCACAGAGCTGGGATGGTGTGCAGGAACAGGGCTGTGTCATGGATGAGCAGAGCAGGGAGGCAGCTCAGGCAGTGGAGACCTCAGCAGAGCCTTCCCAATGGTTGACATCAGCTCTTCATCTCCTGCTGCAGCATCCTCTGCTCTCTGCTCCACAGAACCCTGCAAGAACCAGCCCCAGAGCAGAAAGCATTCAGTCTCCAAGAGCCTCAAGCACCTCTTCCACCCTGGCAGCAAGTTTCTCAAGACACTGAAGCGGTGAGAGGCTGGTGCACGGGGTTGGTGAGAACCCCTGTACCAGCAGGGCTGCAGAGCTGCCCATCCTGAGAACTGGGGGTGCACACTGGGGGCTGGGGCTGCTCAGAGCAGGGTCTGCACCAGGAGTGAGCTGGTGGTGTCAGTGGAGATGAGTCCCATGGTCCAGAGATCAGAGGTTCTCTTGGTGTCTCCATTATGACTGGCCAAGCTGTGCTGGTGCCCAGACCCCTGCATCACCTCTGAGGGTCACCTGGCACCCCACCCTGTCCAGACCCAGAGTGTCCCCTGCACAGTCTGCCCCATCTCTGTCCCGTGTGCTGCAGGGTGATGGGCCATGGTATCTGCTGGGACGTGCTGGGTTCCTGTTCCTGCTTCCCGTACCAGCCACAAGCCTGCTGTTGGAGACAAGTGGAGACCTGGAGCAGGGCGTCTCCTTTTCCCTCAGGAAAGAGACCCTTTGGGAGATGGAGCTGGCAGCTGAAGTCTGTTTTCCCTTCCATGCAGGGGCCTCTACCTGACAGCCATCTTCTACAAGGATGACAACATCCTGGTGACCCATGAAGACCAGATCCCTGTGGTGGAGATTGATGACACCTACTCCTGCCTGCTTATGCAGGATTTCCTCTGGCTTACCAAGGTGGGTGGCCGAGGACCCTGGGCTTGGGCAGAGGGCCAGGAGTGCCAGGGTGACCCAGGCAGGCATCAGGCAACACCACTGCCCCTCCAGCCCAGACACTGGGGCTTGGCAGTGCAGGCAGCCCATGGACTTGCTGCTTGCTGGGGTTCAGCATTGGCCAGGAAACTTCCAGGGAATGACATTTCGTCCCAACCCCTAGAAGCCCAAAGATGGGTGACAGACCAGTGCCACACTGGGCAGGCTGTGTGCCAGGGCTGGTGGGCACTGCCTCTCCACAGGGATACCGGTGGCTGTTGAACTGCTTCCCCTCAGCATCCTGCCATGGCACTTCTGCCTCTGCTGTAGGATGCACAGGAAGGTGCTGCTAGCTCCTCCAATGTCAGCAGACTTAGGTAAAGGGCAGGTGGGAAGCTCAGGGCCAAAATAATTTGCTGGGTGGTGCTTCCTTCTCCCTCCCCACCTTGGCGAACTTGTATTCAAACTTAAGGTTTCAGTCCTAGATGAAGATGGATGTCTGAGGGGACAGGGCTCGGGGCTGCCCTCGGGTACAGACTCTGGGGGCATCTCAGTACCAGTGGCACAGGGATTTATTTGCAACCTGCTGAGAGGTGCTGCACGCCCATGCACATCCCTAATCCAATTCAGAGAGGCAAACAATTTCCCCAAAATCCCCTCTTGTGACCCAACTGCAGCAGCAGTGACACTGTCTGGTGTGTGCAGGTGTCATGTATGTGGGACGAGATCCTGTGGCTGCGACAGTGTGTCACCGTGTCCCAGTCCTCCTGCTCCTGCATCCTGCAGACACGCTTCAAGATGCTGCTGGCCATCTCGCAGATGCAGGTGAGGGTCAGCCTGGGATGGGAACAAATACCTTAAGTGGGGTGCTGGGGACTTAGCTCCCATGGGAGCAGTATGCAGATATACCACAGTCAGGATAAACCCAGGATCTGCTGGCCATGACTGTGTGTTCCTGCCTCATCCTCCCTGGCAGGACTCCAGCCATGGGACAGCGAGGTGCCAGGTGTCATGGCAGTCTCATGCAGAGAGGCTGGGGACCAGCAGGGTGCTTTTCTGGGCAGACTGGTTTCCAGCAGGCAGCTACAGGCACATCCCAGCTGCCCAGACCCACCATGCCTCCGTGATATCCCCTGACCCTCTGCTTTCTCCTGTCTTCTCACCCTGTCTCACAGGGGCTTCTGGGCATCCAGGACCTGGGACAGGTCTTCTTCGAGCCCATCAAAGACAAACAGGGCAACATCCTCATCGTCACCCTGAAGGAGGTGAAGACCAATCAGACCTTTGAGAGCGTCCGCTGGGTCCCCATCTGCAAGCTGCAGAGCAGCCGCAAGTCCGTGTCCTCCCCAGAGGAGCCCAGTGCTCTGGACATGCTGCTCATCTCCATCCAGGTCTGTGCTGGGGCTTGCAACTGGGCTCCCCTGGGAAACACCAGTGCTCCCTGCTCCCCCTCGGCCTGGAAAGGTCACAGCAGAGGGGGAGCAGAGCCTAGCCAGCCTCCAAAAGTCCTGTTGTTTCAAGGGGAGGCATCAAGTTGGTGCCAGATTCACCCTGGCAGCACCCGTTGTCTTCCTGTGCCTCTTCCCTTCTCCAGCTGGACTGGCTGTGCTAGGGCATCAGAATGAGCCCCACTGTGAGGACTTGCTCAGTCCAGCAGTGCCTTTGTTCCCAGGACAAGCTGGCTTATCACCAGCGGAGCAGCCATGCCCTCTCCCCGGGCCTCTACCTGGGCTACTTGAAGTTGTGCAGTGCCGTGGATCAGATCCGAGTGCTGGTGCCAGAGCAGCTCCCCAACATCCTGTGCCACGTCAAGATTCGCTCCAACCCCAACATCTCCAGGTGAGATTTGCAGGGCTGCTAGCCAGGGCAGCCAGGCTGCTCTGTCCCACCCAGGCTAACAGCATCAATCACCTCCTGCTTCAGCAGCAGCATAATATTCCCTCTTATCCCTGCCCTGCAGCACTCTCAGGCACAGGGTGGGATTGTTGGGGTGTCCTGTGTGGGGTCAGGGCTGAGCTCGACAATCCTTGTAGGTCCCATCCAGTTCAGCATATTCTGTGATTCTGATTCAGCCTAGAGCAAACAAGGTTCTCTCTCTACCTCCACCTCTCCCACATCTCTGGGGATACTGCACTGTTTGGGAGAGGAACAGCCAAGCAAACACAGCTCTCAGAGTAATTGTGCCCCACATCCACCTGAGCTGTCTGTGTCCCTCCTTCACCTGTCTGTCTCTGGCCTTCTGCAGGGAGGAGTGGGAGTGGCTGCAGAAGATGGCCAGCATGGAGGAGCCTGTTCCCACAGAGACAGAGGCTGACAGGTCCCAGAACCCCTTGTTTCAGGAGCTCCAAGTGGCCATCAAGGAGCTGATGACCTTGGTGAACATCCCGTTGCAGGAGGTAGAGGCAGGAGCCAAGGTCTGGGGCAGAGGGAGGGGATGGGGCTGTGAGCACAGTGCTGGTGGTTGCAGCAGGTGGGGAACTGCATGTCTGGCCCTGCTTGTGGGGCTGGACCACCCAGATTTTAGTGCTGTGCAAACAGAAGATGAGTGGTGAGTCTGCCTGCCCAAGGGTCAGGGTCCACAGGAGCTGTTTTTCCTTCCCACACTGTACTGCCAAAGCAACAACGGCAAATCTGGGTTTGTTAGTGCTGCCAGTGGTTTGGTCCTGGGCAGCACGAGACCAGCCCAACTCTGTCCCTCCAAAGCAGGCTGGTCCCTGGCCAGTGCTGGGCTGGAGCTGCAGCCCCTGGGGCCAGACTGCATGGAGAGAAACCTTCTTCCACCATGCCAAGTATCTGGGGAAGCAATCCACCAGCCCCAGTCAGCAGGCATGTGCTTCTGGCTGGGCAGCTGGGAGGGTACCTCCCTACACATCACTAAGCCGTCACTGGTGGCATGTTTTTGACACCCTGCCATGGTGACTTTGACCAGAAGTTTCAAGAATTTTAGGAAAAATTAGAGAAGGGATGAGATGATGCAGATGATGCTGGAAGCAAGGAGCCTCTGGCTGTGTGCCGAAGCTGCAGTGTCCCCTGGCTGCAGGTGGTCTCTGAGGGCTGCTCTGTGCACAAGGACTGGGCAGAGGCCCCACCAGGTCATGTGTGCAGCTGTTACCTGCACTGTCTTCTTGCAGGCCAAAGACTTCCGTCTGTACAGCCAAGAGGTGCTGGACTTTGGGGATCAGGTCTCCTTCCTGCTGCTGCTGCCTCCATCAGATGACGTCTGCACTGCTCCAGGCCAGAACAACCCCTACACCCCTCGCTCTGGCTTCCTCACACTACCACTGCAAATCTTCGAGCTGGGTGAGGAGAAGCAATGCCAAAATCCAACCCTACTGGTTCCCTTCTCCTCTGAGGCCTACTGAGATCTGGGCTGGAGAGTGGGGTGACTTCAGTGCCTTCACTCCCTGGGGAGGAGGGATGGAGGATTGTACTGAGGACTGTCCAGTTGGATTAATGGATAGTGTTGCCTCCTCATCTTGTGTGATAGGGAGGAGCCTGTAGGGCTCCATAGCATGGGACCTCATTTTTCATCCCTCTCTGGTTTCCTCTTCCAGTTCACTTCTTCACGTACGACCGGGAGTTCATCATGCAGTACTGCCAGGTGTCTGCTCTGCTGGAGCTGGAGTCTCTCCTCTCCCAGCAGAGCCTCAGGGAGGCTTTCTCCGATGCTGAGCTCTCCACTGCCAAGCAGAGGCACCAGCAGGTTCAGGACTACATCCAGGTATGAGGTGGGAGCCAGGCTCGACAGTGCCCCTGACCTGCCAGGACTCAGGCAGCCGCATCTGCACCAGGGGTGTTCCCTGGTCTTGGTGGCCCTGAGGGGTTCCTTTGATATGGCTGGTGGGCAGCAGCAGGCTGGTCTTTCACAGGTTCATGGAGTGGTTTGGGTTGAAACAGACATTAAACCTCATCCAGTTCTACCTTCCCCTACCAGTCCTGTCCAGCCTGGCCTTGGACACTGCCAGGGATCCAGGGGCAGCCACAGCCTCTCTGGGCATCCTGTGCCAGGGCCTCCTCACCTTCCAAGGGAACAATTCCTTCCCAATATCCCATCTAACCCTGCCCTCTGGCAGTAAGAAGCCATTCACCCTTGTCCTGTCACTCCAGCGTCTTGTCCTGTCCATCCAGGCCCTTGTCCCAAGTCCCTCTTCATCTCTCTTGGAGCCCTTTTAGGCACTGGAAGGGCCTCTGAGGTCTCTCTGGAGCCTTTTCTTCTCCAGGCCACAATTGCTTTATCAAGCAACTTCTTACTGCAATGATCACAGTAAAAATCCCAAGAAGACACCCAAAGGCCTCTGCAGTGCATCTGCCCTCCTAGCTAGAAAAGGGCCTGCACGTGCATTTTGGATTTCCCAGCTCAGGGATTCCCCCCAAGCTCTGGGGAGAGGTGTGTGTACAGATTCTGTGTTTTGCCATGGGACTTTTTTGTTGCTGTCATTTGCTGTATGAAAGGGCTCCTCCATTTCCTCTGTTGGCAGCAAATGGAGGAGATCTGGCGAGAGATGCGCTGGATCATGGATGTCCTGCAGCACGCCCGCTACAAGCAGCCCTCCTGTGGGGTCTCTCTCAGTGGCTTCCTCAGTGAGGCTGGGGGGCCAATGAAGGAAAAAACCCAATCCTCCTCGTCCCACCTTGACTACCTTCCGTCCCCAGTGCCCTCACCAGAGACCAGCCGAAAGCTCAACTCTGGTAAGGACCCGGCTGTGCCAAGCTCCTGCTCGGTGGGCTCGGGGGCTGCCCGTGCCCGGTGGGTCAGGGGTGGCTGTGCCCGATGTGCGGCCAGGGCTGGGGCCGGGAGGACGGGCAGGGCAGTCGGGCTCTGCCTGTGCTGTGGTGAGCTCAGCTCAGGTGTGTGACAAGGGGCTAAGCCTCAGAGGCTTCCTTGGATTCCACCTCAGCGAGGGTCGTCCACACTCAGGCTGAGCTCCTCTTTGCTTCTCTCACCCCTCGCAGATTCGCACGGGCTGTCAGATGAGGAAGGCTCCTCGGAGGTGTTCCTGGCCACCGACAGCGACTACGACTCCAGCCGGGCGCAGAGCCCGAAGGAGCTCGACCTGGTGTACTCCTCCTCGGGGCCGGAGTGCTGCAGCCGGAGGGTGGCCCGCACCTTGCGGGACAGCGCCCCCGATGTCCTGCAGAGCCACGAGCTCAAGACCCCATCGCCAGTGCCGCCACCGCCCGAGGGGCCGCGGCCACCGCCCGCGCTCTATGACAGTGACTTTGTCCTACCCAGCCGGCAGATCGAGCTGCTGCGCATCACGGAGAAGCGACAGGCGTACTGTGTCCGCACCAGCAGCCTGGACTTCCCCAAGCCCCACTGCCCCGCCCCGAGAAAGTCCTGCCCCGGCTCCGTGGACAGCTCCCCGACCGAGAGCAGGACCACGGGCCACTGCAGCCAGCTCAGGCTGGGGACTGGCTCGACAGCCAGCCCCGAGCGCCACCGGGGCGGGCAGAGCTCCGAGCCCGTCTGCCAGACGCGCTCAGATGAGTGGACTCAGAACTTGGCAGAGCAGCAGCCAGCGCAGCCCGTGGGTTTGGCCGACCAAGGGAAGAAGCTGGGCTCTGTCACCTTGAGGGTCTGCCCTCAGTATGAAACAGGACTCTCCAAAGAGACCAGTGTCAAGGTACCAGAGCCTGTAACAGGTGGCAGAGCAGCTCTGCCGTGCCCAGATGGACAGGGCTGGCAGGATGGGGACCAAGGCAGCAGGTCTCATGTGCCCCATACCTGGCACTGCCCTCTCCATCCTCCACCATCCCAGGGGTGAGGTTGCTTGGAGGGCCACAGCACTCCTGCCCTGACTCCCTCTGTCCCTGCTATAGTGATGAGGCTCCTGGTAAGACAGGGTGTTTCTGCAGGAGCGATGGCTACTGCTGCAGAAGGAGTGAGCCACACTTAGTGAATTTTAGGGACAAGGCAGTGGGGCTGAAGTTCAGCTCTTGGTCGGTGGTTCAGCAGGTGGCGGTAGGTTGCTGCCACCCAGTGTGGGCAGGCAGAGCAAAGGACACATTGTCACGTCCCTTGCCATATCCTGGTGTTCAAACACATTATCCTTCTAGGCCAAAATTCAGCCATCACCTCTGCCATGGCCATGCTCCTCCTACAGCCTCCCCTTTTCAGGTGTGTGACCTCTGCTCCAACCTTCCCCATTAGGGAAGGGAGAGCAGGAGCCTTTTGTCTCCAGCCTGTGGCAACTGCAGTGGCAGAACCCACTCCAGTTCCAGCTGGGGCAGCAGGCAGAGCTCCTTGCATGCTCCTTCAGACTATGCTGGAGCAGATGTGTGACTTGACTCCTCTCCATGAGGGCTTTGCTGCCAAGAGTTGACCCCCCAGCTCTGATCACTCACACCTGCTCCAGGTTGGATTCTCCACAGAGGACATACCCCAGGACATACATCTTGGGCAGGTCCCCCTCTGGCTTTGTGGCCTCCTTTGGTCCCAGCCATGGAGATCCTTCCCATGTTGAAATTTCCCTTCCAAGACATTCCCGGTGCTCAGGACTGAGGATGATGGAATAGAAAATCATTAAATCATGGACTGGTTTGGGTTGAAAGTGACCCTGAGGGAATGGCAGAGGAAGAACAGAGCCAACAGGCTGATAGGTTTATTGCCGGGGAGGTTTGATAGCCAGTGTCTCTGCACCCAGCCGGGACATCCTAGCAGAGACAACTCTGCCTCGCCAGATTATTTTCCATTTGAGGAATGTCCATAGATTTCTATGGAACTGAGACGCAGTGCTCGGGTTCTTGGCGGGCTGCCCATGTGGCTTTTGAAGTTTCAAAGCTCTGGACACGCCTGCTTGAAAGCGTTTTATGATGTTCTCCTCGAAGAAAGGCAAGTTCAAAGGCACAGCTCCTCGGCTGGTGTAAATCAGCTGAGCCCTGCCACGGCTGTTCAGGCTGGCAGTGCTCACGTGGGCCCAGGGCTGGGACCACCCTGCTGGGACAGCACTCCTGGCACTCCGCAAGCCCTCACAGATGGGCCAAAGGAAACGTTGCCTTGTCTGGGTGAGGATGGATGTCCTGCCTTTGGGTTTTTGAAGCCAAGCAGCGGCTCCTGGTGTTAGCAGACAGGGCCCTGATGAGCTCATTTTCTTGACAGGATTTGAGATTCACAGGGCTGTCCCCAGGGGAGCAGAGGGCCAGGGTAGCTGTTGATGGGAGAACCCCAAGCTTGTGCATGGGATGAAATTTAGCACCATGTTCCAAGTAGCTTTCAGTTGTAGTTTGGCAGAACTGTTGTGGTCCAGCTGGTCTGAGGGTGTGGACCCCGCTCACAGGAGGGACTTCACACAGATCCCTCCATGGTACCAGGAGCAAGACAAGGACTGTCTGTCTCCAGCTACAGGTGTTGAGATGGTGGGGCAGCCTCAGCAGAATTGTAGGTGACACATACAAGGGTTGAGCGGCAAGGGCTTGGAGAGAGGAGTGGAGGCAGGAAAGCAGTCCATCAGTTTGAGCCCTGGCATGCTGGGGCACCCCTTGGGCATTCCCTGGGCATGGTGTGCCCATGGCTCTGTGCCAGGCTGCTGCCACCTGCTCACAGGCACCACTGGGGCAGCCGTTCCTCCACCCTCACCATTCCTCCATGCCATGTGCTGCCTCTGGCCCTGTTCCTCCTCATTCCTCCCCCTTATCATCCATCTCTCCCACCTCTCTGTCTCCACAGCTGCACATCACCAGCCAGACGCCCGCCAGGGAGGTGGTGAAGTTGGTGGTGCTGGAGATGAACGGCATCTCGCAGGATGTGCTGGGCGGCTCGGCCGCCATCTGCTACGGCGAGGAGCAGCTGGAGCACTTCGGACTGGTGTTCGCTGCTGACGAGAGCGAGCAGTGGCTCCCTGATGACTTCTTGCCTCTGTCCCTCCACACCAGCCAGCCTGAGGGGCGGTTCTATGTCCGCATCAAGGAGACCTCCCCTCTGGTGCTCCAGTACGGGCCAGCGACCACCGTATGAGAGGAGCGGAGACCTCGGCTTCCAGAGAGCAGACAGCTCGTCTCTGATGCTTCCTTCTTCCACAGACACCCTCTCATCAGGCGTCCGCGGGGTGGAATGGGATCATATTGGGTTGTGTGTTATTTGTTTGTGCTATTTTTTTAGATTTTTTTTTTTTTTAACCAAAGAGACATCGAGACTCAGTTTTTCTGACTGGAGAAGAGGAGGGTGGAGTCCAGAGACCTCAGAGCTCAGGAGGAATCTCTGCAGGAGTGGAATTTTTGAAAGTAAACATTTTTAAGGAGGAAGAGGGGGGAGAGAGAGGAAAAATATTACAAGAAGAAGCAGCAATACTTTTTTTTTCCCCTTTCCTTTTTTTTTTGGAAAAGCCTTGTTTGGGATTCACTGAAGGCAAAGCCACAGAGGATTGCTGGGGAGGGCTGTGTTGTCAGTGAGGAGAGGGCAAGAGCCACAAGGACAATCCTGGGAAGGGTGTTTTCCTATTTGCCCTCCTTTCACTGTACCTGGAGAAATGATTCTTGCAAACAGTTTGTGGAACAAAATTATATTAGTATTTTTATTCTGAAAAAAAGTCAATAATCATTGTGCCAGAATCACTGGAATTGGGTAAAGGTGAAGACCCTTTGACTTGTGTCCAAGACTAAAGGAACCCATGCAGCCAGCCCCCTGCACTCACAGATGTGTCAGTACCATTCTAGAGATTTGCTATAGGGCATCTCCTGCAACCCCCTGGGCTTCCCTGTCCCCCTGGGTGCTGTTTTGTTCTGGTGATTGTGCTTCTCTAGTACGTCCTACAGCATGACATTTTGTTAGCCACTAGGTCTCCTGTTAACAAGGTTACTTTTCTGATCTCCTGTGGTCCATAGTAAAGACGACTGCTGCTGACCACATGTCACTTGTCCTTCTTGGGCTTGGTGTGTAGCATTCCATCATCCATCCATCTCCCAAACCAACCCTGATTCCAAGGGCTCTTTCCCAGGAGTGTTTAGTGGGATGCTTTCCACGCTGTGCAGCATTACATTAACACACAAATCACATGTGTGGGAGCAAAGTACAAGTCAAAAATGCTCTTTGGGATTCATTGCTCTGGAAGGCAGCAAGATAAGCTTGGGCGTGCCAAGGCATCACCTCCACAGGGTGATGAAACCCCAGAGCTATAGGGCTGGATGCCTAGATCTGGTCCTGCAGCCTCCACTGAGGGAAGAACACCTGGAGAGGAGCAGGGACAGAAGCGAGAGCTCATAGCTGTATAACAGCTGGCACAAACACTGCCAGCAATGTGCCAGTCTGGCACCCCTTGGCAAGGCCAGGCTCCCAATGCTGATGCCCTGGCAGCAGCCACCTCCCTGCCCTTCCCTTGGCACAGAGAGATCAGGGATCAGCAGCCCCCCATCGCTTGGTGCCAGGGTGCAGGAGGGGCTCTGTGGGCAGCCACGCGTGTCGGCTGTGGCTCCACAGAGGTTCCTCATTCCTCGCCTTGCGGCAGCCAATGTGACATGGGCAGGAATATCCCAGCACGAACCCTTCCTGCCCCACGTCAGAGCCACGGTGAAGGGGAGGATCCTGTGCCAGCCCCTCAGCTGGTGCAAATCAACCAACACCACACTGACGTCAGTGCAGGCACCGCCATGGGATGTGCAGGCGAGCGACAAAGGAACTTTTGAAAAGGCACTTCTCCCATCTCCTCTCTCCTTTGCTTATCTTCTGCCTCAAAATCAATCCCACTCTCCCAGGTTAAGGAAGAAGTGGATTGGTAAGTGCAGAGGCTCCCGTGGTGTTTGTCGTTGCTGGGCATCCACAGGCATTGACATCCCAAAGGGGCAGGAGCTGCAGGGTAGCCCTTGCCTTTGCATGTGTCACCTACTTATGCTCAGAGCCTGAGGCAAGGCAGAGGGAAGGCACAACTGGTGGAAAACTAAGTGCCTTTTTGGAAGTCACAGAGTGAATTCAGTGTTAGATCAGGGCTGTGTACAGAAAGCTACATCTGCGTCCCTGATGCTCCTCAGCATGGAGCCATGCAACTCGTGATACCCTTTTATTTGACCCCAGAAGGGGAAAAGGCCTCCCCTTTCCTTAAGAATTTGTTCTCCCTTCCTAGAAGCCCTGTTCCATCAAGAGAGACGGAGCCATGACCCAAAGCCAGGCGCTGGTCTTTGGGGTGGAGCTGGGACAATGTCTGCAGCTGGGAGCTGGTTGCCCACACCTCTGTGCAGAGCTCTGCCCCTGGGAGGGTCTCACTGGCCCTGCAAAGCTTTTCTGCAGGAGCTGCTCTGACACACAGTAGCTTGGATTGCTTGGCTGCAGGAAACAGTATGGGACCTCTTCCCCTCGCCTGGGAGAGGAAGAGGGAAGGAGCAGAGGCCTGTCCTTCCTGTCATGAGGGCCCCAGAACTGACCCTAGGACTCACCACTGTCCTCACCACTGGCCCAACACAAAGACATTGTCACCACCTGTGTCCCACTGGACACACTGACACCACCCCAACACCTGCACACACCATCCCTAACTGGGTTTGGTACCAACTCTCCCTGGACAATCCCACATCCTGGAGATGTGAGTCCTTTAAAACCCCATCTGGGCTGGCGTAGGTATGAGTAGCGCTCATCTGGGAGGTGGAAAGAAGCAGGATTTGAGGCAGCAGTGGACATCACAGAGGGATACATTTCCCAGCTTCCCTTGGAGGCAGCTGACATTCTATTCTTCCAGGTGCTGTGGAGCACCAAGAGATAATGCTGCAGAATAATTTGTACTTTGGGAGGGTTTTTTTTGTCTCTTTGTCCTTGTCATTTCATCATGAATGGCATAAAAATGCAGATCAGTGTATTGGTTTTTGCTTCTGGACACAGTGAAGCAAAGTATGAACCTGTCTGGGTGGACAAACAGGTCTTCTCCCTTCACTTGGAGGTAGGCCCAGGTCCAGAATCATAGCAGGGGAAAACCAGAGTACTTCCATGCAGCTTAATTGGAATGTGTTCATTACTATTGCCATAGGAGCCATGCCTCAGTGGTATTCTGCTCACGTCATATGAATTAATAGAAATAAACCTGAATTGTGACACTGAATTTCCTCCCCAAAATCAGGAGCTTGTTGGCATCAGTTCTGAAGTATCTTTTTTATATATTTTTTCCTGTTCAAAGGGAGTTGCTCACTTTATCAGACATTAATCCAGGTTTGTACTTCACAAAGTTTCTCTCTGAGTCTGAGACATGGGGGTGTTTTTTTTGGGTCTTTTTTAGTTTGTTTTGAGGCTTTTTTTCTTTTTATTTTCTCCTCACTTTTTAATTTTTTTTTTTCCTGGGACACTTCTTCTTTCCATAATTCTGGCTGTAGGGGATGGCTGAGGAGCTGCTGCAATGGCCACAGAGGTGAGATGCTCCAAGCCTGCCCCATTGAAGGCAGTGAAAGCCTTTTCCCCCCAAACAGGAGGTGAGAACACAAGCAAGACCCATCCCAGCCATCCAAAACAGCATGGAAGTTCCAGGGCTACCCCAGCACATGCAATTACTAAGTTAATTAGTTCTCTATCATCTGTAGGAGCTCTGTGCCACCCTGTGCAGTGACAGGGACTGTTTACCCATGGAGCTTATGAATAGCATTGCTGTATAATTGAAAAGTGTGTGACTGGGTTCATGCTGCTGAATTGAGGGGCTGCTGCAGGGTGCCCACACTTTCCATCCCCTGCCCAGATGACCACAGAAGATGCAGCTCTGCTGAGCAAAAGCCTGTTGGCCTGAGGCTCGTGTCCAGGAGCCTTTGCTCAGGATCCCAGTCTTCCTGGGAAACCACACACTGCTCTGCTCTGTGCGCTGTGGGCAAAACCACTTCCCATGTGCAAGCGGGCTGGACAGCATGGATTTTAGAGCAAGATTGCAATTTCCCAACCACAAAGACACTTGGGCTGGAGGAGATTAGAGTCCAGGTAACATTAGCACCATCAGAAAGCTCTGGATGACTTTGGTGTGTCTAGGATTTTTTGGCTTGAGGTTCTCCAAACCCATGTGCCGAGCAGGCAGGAAACAGCTCTTTCCATCCCAAGAAAATTCCTGGGACACAGGCAAGTCTTCTGTTCCAAAGCAACCTGAAAAATAAAATGCTATGAAAACAAGAACTGAGAATACAAAGATACAAATTCATGAGGAAGCGGCAATGTATTATTTTATTTCCACTTAAAAAAGGAAAAGCAAACTGGGTTTTTTTAAACCAAACTCACTTTCATTGAAAAACCAAAACAGAAATAAACAAGTGACTATCTACAAGTTTATTCTAACTCAGGAACTTTGGACGATATCTTCTGTTGAAACCAAGAATCCTTTATGAACATTTATACTATGGATAAAATTGCATTTTTTAGTGGAAAGGAAAAAAAACCATAACAGATAATGTGTTAAGACAATGTTTATATACCAGTATTCCCTCAAGGCCTAGCTTAATGTCATAGATCTTAAACCACATGCTCAAAGCTGAGCGTGCACTTTGCTGTCTCAGGCTTCAAAGAACATTTGAAGATGCAAATGTGCTTGTCATGAAGTTTAATTTGATCTGCACATGAAGATAGCAACAAATTATGATTCTGCTCTTCTTTCTTTGATAGTTTTTAAGTGGATGGACTGCAGTCCTCGACTTCACAGACTCACAGAATGGTTTGGGTTGGAAGAAACCTGCAAGATCACCTCCTTCCACCCCCTGCTATGGGCAGGGACACCTTCCACTATCCCAGGTTGCTCCAAGCCCCATCCTTGGACACTTCCAGGGATCCAGGGGCAGCCACAGCTTCTCTGGGCACTCTGTGCCAGGGCCTGCCCACCGTCCCAGGGAACAATTCCTTCCCAATATCCCATCCAGCCCTGCCCTCTGGCAGTGGAAGCCATTCCCTGTGTCCTGTCCCTCCATGCCTTGTCCCCAGTCCCTCTCCAGCTCTCCTGGAGCCCCTTTAGGCCCTGCAAGGGGCTCTGAGCTCTCCCCAGTGCCTTCTCTGTGAACCCCCCTAGTTCTCTCAGCCTGGCTTCAGAGCAGAGGAGCTCCAGCCCTCATCTCTGTGGCCTCCTCTGGAGTTGTTCCAGCAGCTCCATGTCTTTCTTAAGCCAAGGACCCCAGATCTGGAGGCCGCCCTGTAGGTGGGGTCTCACCTGAATGGAGCTGAAGCCCAGGACACAGAAGACTTTCTGGGCTGTGAGCACATGTCCAGCCTCTCATTCACCAGTTTCCCCACCTTCCAGCTGTCTCAGTCCCCAGGACCTCCCAGGTTGGAACTGGCTGCCCAGCCTGCTGAGGATCGCGGCAGCTCCTCCATCGAGGTGCTGTTTGCTGTGGCAGGAATAGCTGTGCATGCTGCTCTGGACCCAGCCACATTCATCTCCCCACCAAAGCCCTGTGTGGAGCCAGCCACAGCCAAACCACAGCAGAGCACTCTGCAAACAAATGTCGCCACTCCTGCTTGCAGTTGTATGGACCCGTCACCTTGCTGGTATCGGTTAACTCCCGGTGACTGCCAGTGTTCTCCCTTAACATAGCTGGTTTCCAGCCATGCCTCAACATTGGTAAACAAATGTGCCAGGTCGTGGAAATCCATCCCACTGAGCACCTGGCCACACTGCATGGAGTAGGAGGCCGAGAAAGGTGAAGAGTTCTGCAAAGGATTTGAGTATGTGCTGTGCTTCACAGGTGAGTGATGGGGTGGGACAGAGTACTGGGAAGTGTTACTGCCCCAAGTGTTCTGATATTCCCTACTCCCAGTCCCAGCACTGCTGTTCCTGCTCCTCCATGAGCAGCACACTCAGTAAATGTGTTAAGAACAAACCTGGCCTGGTGCCATCCACTGATGCAAAGCTCAGCAAGTCACAGATGGAGGTTTCTGTACAAAGAGCACGGCCGAGGTGAGGTCCGTGCTGGTTTGTCACTCTCGCAAAGGTTTGCCCTGCAATGTCACCATCAAACTGGAACCAAGTGCCAAAGTCTGCTAAATTTATATTAAAGGATGTGGGAAATTAATTGCTAATTATAGATCCATGTATCTGGATCTGTGGGGAGGCCCTGGCACAGGTTGCCCAGAGAGGCTGTGGCTGATAGCTGGAAGTGTTCAAGGCTGGGTTGGACAAGGCTTGGAGCACCCTGGGATAGTGGAAGGTGTCCCTGCCCATGGCAGGGGGATGGAACAAAATGAGCTTTAAGGTCCCTTCCAACCCCAACCAATCTGTGGGTGGGACCCAGTGCTGCCAGGTTTCACCAGGAGTTCAGATTTCCTGATGTCTAACAAAGGGGAAGAGCCCGTGGTGGGGTCAGCAGTCTAGGCTGAGCACTCAGCATGGATTAACAGTGCACCCGAGTTCTCACAGGGATTTCAATCCCGAATTTCTTTGTTTTGACTGAAAATGGAAACATACCTTTTTGCCCCAGGCTGAAATACAAATATCTGTACCAAATCTGGGATGTGGAATTGGCTGGCTCAGAGCCAGCTGGTGCCATTACTGCCGTGCCATCAGAGATGGAGCCCTGCTAGCAGAAGGCTGTGGTCCCTTCTGGTCACCCCTGAGGACACAAGGCTGGTCATGGGGATGCAGACATGCAGTTTGTACACTGCTGGGATTCCTGGATGCCCACAGGTAAAGTAAATTAAAGGGAGAACATACAATGGAGAGAAACACCAATCTGGACAATTTTGTAGTGGTGTTTCCTTCCAGATGGCTTTCCCAACCTTCCTGCTTTGCTGGCTTAACTGAAGGTCAAGTCTCAACGAAGTCAACTGGAGCAGGCTGCCAGGCCAGGGGAGGTGATTTGCCACTGCAGCCAATTCCTCTCCCAGCAAGTGCACAGGCAGCAGGTCCGTCCCATGGCTTGGGTGCTGTTTTTGGGTCCCAATGGTGATGAGGAGCTGAGCAGGGGCACACACTCCCTCCGTTGGCAGCTATCTCCCATTTGCATGGTACAAATGGTACATGGTACATGGTACATCTCCCATGGCTGGTACAGGACAAACCAAGCCCTTTTTGATTTTGTCATCGATTCTGGGTAACTTCTGAAGCCAAACTCTGTTGCGCTGTCTTGCTCTGGCTGGAAGTGGCTTTGAATGGGTGTTTAATGAAGATGTTAATTGAAAGCACGTGGGGAGGAATTTGAGCTGCTCTGAGCTGTCTCAGAGCTCCTCAGATCCCAGAGCCATCATCCCCTTCAAAACAGAACAGAAGAAGAGTTATTACAAAACAAATCATGTTTGTATAGGAGCTTAAAAAAATAGTCCTCTCCAGCTCTGTTAAGCTCATGTTACTGGCAGGGCTGAACTGAAGAGACCATGTGGGCCATTTAATTTGCCTTCAGCAAATTAAACCAGCATCCAAAGGAGAAACAAGGCGCTGCTGTCCAGACCCTGTCCAGACTGCAGCAAGATACAGCGTGACACCTGGCAGCCACAGGTCCTGCTCTGCTTGGCCAGGAGCTTGCTCCTGGAAATGTCCATCCCCAGCAGAAGGACATTCTGCCCACTGGAAGCCTTTGCCTTCCAGTTGAAGACCCTCAGCCCCTTGGTGGAGCTTGAGGCTGTTCAGCGCCCAGCCCCACGCGTTCTGGCAGTCATGGCTTGTGCAGACTCTCTCCTCTCTGCCCGGATGTGTGGGGAGCTGGAGCTCTGTCCTTCCAGACACACACTTTCTCTCAGCTGATGGTGCTCATCTGGCTCTGGCCATAGCTGGAGAGGTCCTCTTCCCAACAGGGCTGGGCCTGCCTACTGGCCATCAGCTGTGACCCTGCTGCTTTTCTCCATGACTTTGTGTAGAAAGTGCTCCTATTCCTCACCTGGTCCAAGTTTCCTGCACCCCGTTTTGCCACCCAGCACACTGCAGGGAGACTGGGCGGGATGCAATATTTTGAGACCTCTCCCCATTCGACAAAGTGGATTGGAATTGGCTGGTGGACTGAGAAGTTATTAGGAACAGACACCCCCAGACAATGTGATTGCACAAGCTTCATTTCCTTAGAAAAGCAGGCCAACAGCACAGGAGTCTGTCAGTAAACATGTTGATTCCAGGGTCTTTTCGGTGCTGCTCACAGGAAAGGAGCACAGCGCTGGCGCCCAGCCTGCACCTCCAAACGCTGCCTCTTGCTCAGGGACGCCTGGACACAGCTCATCTGTTGGAGGATTGGCAGTGCTGGAGCGGAGGGTGTGTTACCATGGCTCTTGGCAACTGCCAACAACCCAAATCTTTCCCAAGGCAGGCAGGGTGGACGATGTGGGGTGAGTAATTGACTGCTCCAGGGTACCCTGGGTGCAGGGTGGGCACCAGTGGGGCTAGACCAGAAGCGTTAGGCTCCACCACTGCCAAGAAGGAGCTGAGAACATAATGGTGTTGGTATCCAGAGCCCTCCACACTCAGAAAGGTGCAGGAGGATGAGATGTCCTCATGGTGTATGGTCCCTACAATCCAGCCTCTCTGAATTCCAGCTTGCCTTCCGGCTGGACTTAGCTGGGTACCATGGGGCTTTCCTTCTCCCTTTCTTTCACCCAGACACTTATCCCCATGCTTCCCAGCCCCTGGAGTTAACAGCCTCTCTGAAGCCAGGCTGGAGGAAGATCTCTTGCAACACTGGAATGCTCTGCAGTCATTACCTCCCTCCCTAGAAATTTTTGGGGTCAGAGGACATAAGTCTCAGTAATCGTCCAACAACGTCAATGGAGCTCTGTTGATTTACACCAGCTGAGGATCAAACCCCTCCCTTTCCTCTCTCATATTTAAGATATTTTCCAGACTTCAGACATATACAGAGGAGGGAGTTGATGGCTCCTGGGTTGTTGAAGAGGTTCCAGCTTTGGTCCTGGCCTGGAGTAACATGAATATGGTGGCTACCTTGGCTCTGTCTCTGCATGGAAAAGCTGTGATCCTGCAGTGTGCTCGCTCTTGAACTGGCAGACTGGCTGGGGCAGGCCAGTGTGAGCCCACACATCCTGAAGGTCTCTTCAGGCTGAGATGTGGGTCTCTTCATGGCCAGCTTAAGCATGGTCAGCACAAAATGCCATCGCTGCTCCATAGTGTGCTGTGGACCCCACAATTTCAGGTCCTCATTTCTGCAGCCACGACAAAATCCAGCACACTGAAATCTTGCACAATCCATGTTGGGGCTCACTGCATCCCTCCTCAAGCCTTTGCCAAGCAGGACATCACTGCCACAGGGGCACCAGAGTTGGAGCAGTTCTGCTGAGTTCAGGATGCACCACCAGGGACCAGAAAACCCAGACACCTTGAGCACAGCCCTGTCTAACTGCAAGAAAAAAACACCCATGAGTCTTGAGGCAGCATCAGTTTCGATGACAGTGAAAGTTCATTCTGAGCCCAATGTTTTGGTCTGGGCAGCTGGGCCAGTCCTGATGGGAAGTGCCTTTAATACTGCTGATAGCTGGATCCAATTTATAAGGCGCTCAGCAGAGACAATCATCAGGGAAGGAGACAAATAATCTTCAGGCAATTAAATTTAATTGTTCCATCTGAAGATTATTTATCTCCCTGCCTGATGAATGTCTCCTCGAAGCGCCTAATAAATTGGATCCAGCTATCACTGATAGTGGCTGCTTTTCCCTTGCAGCAGTGAAGGGTGTGGAGAGCAGAGCAGCGCTCAGCTCTGTGTGTTGCTTAAGATCTGTCACCTCAGAACATCTTTTTAGCAGACTTGGAAGTGTCCACAGGCTTTATCAATACACAGCTCTGGTGCAGAGAGCTTGTCAGTCCTGGGACATGCGAAAGTTCCCAGACCAAGGGACTGGGTGGAATGAGATCCTGTTCAGACCTCTTGTATTGGGCTATAATATGAGGCATCTCTGAAGATTTGTAAGTCTCTCTGCCTGTCTGTCTCTGCTTCATCAGTTTCTGGTCTGGCTGTTTCTGGAAAGGGACGTGAAGGAGGCAGGGGAGAAAGCCCCACCGGCAGGAGGTGGGTGAGAGGGAGTGTGCTACAGCCCAGGATTTCGGACAAGGGTCTTCCGTGAGATCATTGAGCACGGCATCACTCCTGGAAATCTCCCTGGCTTCTTCATCCCTTCCAGGGAACACCCCAAGCCTGGGGCAGGTCAGTTTAGAGCTAGCACAAGACCTTTCTTTTATCCAGCTTCTCTTCCCGTTGCAAACACTGGATGTGCCTTTGAAGTCAGCCCTTTCTCATGCCTTTGCTTGTTTGTAACCCACATGGAAATGGGTCTGCACTGCAGTCTGCACTGCATGGAGGGCCCAAGACATACATCCAACAGACCCAGGTGAATTAAAGTGAAGGAAGTCTCAGTAAGCAGTGTGGTCATGAAATCTTACCAGGAAGGGGGAAGAGTCATCAGTGAGGAGCATGTGGAGCTCTTCTCTCCAGAGACAAAGAGCAGCAGTGGAGCAGGTTTTGCTCTGGCCTGGTCTGATTCCAGGAGACAGGACGAGTAATCTTTGTTTACCATCATTACCCACCTGGACAGTGAATTACGTCTGTGCTCAGAGAGTCATAGAAGTGTTAAAATTGGAAAATTCCTCTAAGATTATCAAGTCCAACCCTCAACCCAGCACTGCCAAGTCCACCACTAAACCATGTCCCCATGTTGCCAGAGCTCCTTACAAACAGGTCGCTTGAGCTGTGAATCCCTGTCCTGCCTAAAGCCTGTTATCAGAATGGATTGCAGGCTGGGAATTACAGTAAAATCTTGGGAGTCTGTGGGTGTTCTGAGGGACTGTGCATTTCTGAAATCGTGTCTCTATTCACCATCCAAACGTCAAATAGTTCAGTAGTATTTAATTAGCATACAATAACTGTCCCATTGAATTTGATGGAATACATAATTTTGGAATGCTCTTTACAGTGCATTTAGTTTTCTTACAGAAATCCATGTGTCAGAGCTTTATCCATTATTATAGTCTTTAAAATAGGCAGATGTGCCTTTCATGGCCAACTGCATGTTTTATTAATGGGCTAGAACTATCAGATGTATTGTAAATCACAGGACACAGCCACCAGTCTGCTGCTTCTCTGCTCCAGGGTCCCAAGGCAAGGGAGATTAATTGCCTGAGCAGCCCTACAGAGCAGTGGGGCACGTGCTCCCTTCCCTGCTCGCAGAGCAGCTTCTCCTGACCACTGGTGGCCATCTCTGCCCTGTCACCACTGCCTCTCCTCCCAGCCATAAACCTTCACATATATATATAGATAATAAAATTAACATGGGCTGCTCTACTCCTCCAATTCCCTCTTTTCTCTCCTCTGGTTCATCTTTCACCTGCCCCTCTCCTCTCCACCCTCCAAAGTCAAGGGCAGGAGCAGGGCACGTGGGACCAGCAACCAGCAACCCAGGTTGCTTTTTTATCAAAGTTCTCACACATTGCACACATTGCACACAAACACGTCCTGTCTCGTTCAAGCCAACAGAACAGCATCTCTCTTCATTAGAATTTTCACTAACAATTCAAATTACCTCTTTTGGTGGGATTGGAAATACTGCATGGGTGATTGCTCCATAGGAAATAACTGGGAAAGGCAGGGGAAGGACATGCCAAAAGTGAAAGCTGGAGTCAACTAAAAGGTTTATTTGAAAAGCTCTTGGCAAAGCCACACTGGCCACAGCCAGGCCTGCCCAGGGACCCTCAGGTGTGTGACAGGGCTAATGAGGGCCCATTGAGTGACAGGACTGTGCCCAAGGACATCCTAGTTGAAGGCTCAGTACAACGTTTCGATCTTCCTGGCAGGGCTGGGTTTTGGCAGGAACAGCCTCCTGCCCTCCACAAGCTCCCCAGGGATGCTCCCAGCAGCCATTCCCAAGCCAGTGGCTCTGCTGCTCTGCTCCAGTTTGAGTTGTCCCTGTGGAAACACCAGCAGAGCACCCAGATCCTCTTCTGCAGACAGGCCTGGCATGCTTGCCACAGGGCTGTGACAAAAATACCCTTTTGCTGCTGTCAGGGAGCACAGCCAGGGGCTGGGTTCACCAAAAGGCAAGCTGCAGCACCACACACATCTAGCCCTCGGCAGGACACTGTCTGTGATCATATTTTATCTCGAGTCCAGCATTTGAGGGCTGTCCCTGAACCAGGCTTGGAGACCCTCATTCAGCCCAGGAAGATGTTCTCCATGGCTAGCTTTGGAGAGGTGTGAAGGACCAGCCTTTGGCTCCTGCCTGCAGCTTCCCCAAAGCATCCATAGGCAGGAAAAAGGATAGGAGAAGGCTGGACGAGGCTGGAAAGCACTCAGAGATTTGGGAATAGCAGGACCATGATCCATGGGATGGTGGATGCAGACGAGAAAGACAGTAAGGAGGAGGGAACACAGGGTTATGCATGACCATCTCTACTTTGTGCATCTGTAATGACAGCACTGGATGTGTGCACAGCACTAAAATCCTGGACCTGTGCGTAATACTCCACTGGGGACAGATGTCCTCCCTTGTTTTGTACACTGTAAATGCAGTACTGGTCCCAAACCCAATGATTCCCCCCATCCAGCATTGTCCTCTCTTCCATCAGCTGCAAATGGCACAGATGGCTGGAAAAAAAAAGAATTGTTATTTAAAAACAAACAAACAAAC
>VXBI01003347.1:106004-135137 GCA_013397375.1 Toxostoma redivivum | reverse complement strand
AAATAAATTAAAAAAAAAACAAAACCACAAAACACACACACGCAAAAAAAAAAAAGGCAAAAAACCAAAAAAATCCCAAAAAAACCACCCACCCGAACCCTGTTATTTCTGCATTTTTTCTGCGTGAGGACACTTCCTTCCTTCCAGGAGACATCAATGCAGTACCAAAGTGTTAACCGCTTCCCAGCCGTCTCCAAGCAAGGTGAAGTTGTGCTGGTCCCGGGCAAGCATGGCACCTTGCCATGTCCCCAAGCTGCCCCCTGGCTCCTGAGAAGAGGGATGGAGATGGAGGGGGCTGGTGTCACAGTCCCAGCCACGGGGAGCAGCCAGGGGGCCGCAGGGGTGGCTGGAGGTGCTGGATGGAGGAGGCTCCAGCAGAGTAGCAGAGGGTGATGGAGCTCAGCCCGGCTGTCTGAGCAGCTGATGTCCCAGTGGATCAGGAGCAGGACGAGTCCTTGGCCCATGAGCAGCTCAGAGGGACTGCAGGCCATCAGACCGTGTCCTCGTGGGACTGCAGTGCGCTGGAAGGACAAACTTCCCGCAGTGCCAGGGACCTGCTCCAGCCTGAGGGCTCCTCTGCGGCCTCCTCACCCACACAGCAGACCCTGAGACAGACTGGGGCCTCCTGTCGGATGTGCTTAGGAGCTTGAGAAGGGATGTGGGGTGCAGAGCAGGCTTGGATGCTCTGTGCTCAGTGCTTGCTGGTACAAGTCCACAAGCAAGGGTTGTGCTGCTCACTGGGGTCTCAGAGTCCCTCTGGCCATACCCCAAGAAATTTCAACTCTCTGCTGGACATTCAGTCTGCCACTTGTAGAAGAGCCCCCAACAAGGATCTCTTGCCTTGGACAGCTAGGTTCTATGCATGGAGGAAGCCCAGATCCAGATCTGTGCAGGCTGTTCTGCAGAGCCTGCAGCCCTGGTGTTGTGGTTGAACCCCAGCCATGATCAGGACACCCAGGCAGTGCCAGGAGCTGCACAGGAGGGACGAGATGATGTGGTGCCATGGGTAAGCATGGCCAAGGGGCAGTCAGAGGAACTGGTACCCCAGGGGCAGCAGGATGTGTGGGCAATGCCAGCAGTGCCATGCTGACAGGCCTCCTGCACAGGGAGAAGCAGGAAGGAACCAGCAAAGGTCCATCAACACACAAAACACATCCAACATCAATTCCAACCTTCTCCATTTGAAGAGCAGTGTGTAAACAAAGTGTTCCCTTAGGCTTTGAAGAGGAGGAAACTCTCTTTCCATGATTCAGGGAAGAAGAGCTGATCCCCTTGTCATCCTGGAGCTATGGGGAGGTGGAGAGAGGATCTCAGCCCTTAGGTCCCCCTTGGATTGCCCATGGTGGGGATGGGGTCCCTCAGCATCTGAATAAAAAGCAATTTGTTTCCATGGGACTCTGAGGGTGGTGCTGCTTGGGAAGCAGAAGTGACCCAAGCCCAAGAGCTGCTGCTCTGTGCTCTGAGGTGTCTGATGGTGACAGCCTGGGCTACCCCCACTGTGCAGAGGGCATGTTCCCCCCAAATGTCTTCAGACACAATTTCACGGGAAAATACTTGAATTTTGCTGATGGAAGAGCAGTTGTCAAAGGGCTGGTGCCTGCAGAACTCCTCAGCCCCTGCCTGCAGGAGGCTGCACATAGGAACCCCATGGTGGCAGAGATACAGGTGGGAGAAAACCCCCACTGAGCTTCCTCTGGTTCCCAGAGGGAACCAAGGGATGCACAAGGGAGGATCAGGGCAGAGGGGTGGGAATGGAGAGTGTTGCAGGACCCTCCAGCATGGTCATCCCACCTGGGCCATGTGCAGCTCCCTTGGTGACATGCCTGTGCAAGGAGAGGTCCCTCAGCAGTGCCATGTCCTGTCCCTCCCCAGGTGCCTTGGAGCACTGCCTTGGCCAAAGGGATGGTGTCTCTGGCTGGCTGTCCCCTCAGAAGGTTGTAGGAAATGGGAGAGGACAGGGAGCTTGGGAGGAGCAGCCTGGCTGCGGGGATGAGTGGGGATCAGGAGGGATCAAGCCGGGTGGAAGGGATGGGGTGGCTGGGAGGAGTGGAGGCAGGGCTGTGTGATCTGAGCTGAGGAGGGGCTCTGGACCACGGGACAGAGCCGAGGAGCTGCTGAAGGGCTGTGTGGGGGCTGGGGGGGACAGCCCGAGGTGCACTCAGGGGCTTTGTGTGCACAGCCCGCACAACAGCTGCCGACAGTATGGTTGGCTCCAAAGCTGGTGTTGACAGTCCTTCACTTTTATGGGAACTAAATTTACCCAGANAAAAAGATGGAGGGGTTGGAATTAAAATAAATTGCAGTAGCGCCAGCATCTGCTGCTTTGTGGTGCAGTCTGGGTTACGGAGAGGGGAGGAGAAGTCCCCAAAAGGGAGTAGCACTGGTGTTTACTGCAGCCCCAAAACATCCCTCGTTTGTGAGCTGAGTGTGTTTTCACCGTGTTGCCTCAAGAACGTTTGACATCCAAGATGCCAAAGAAATGTACCCACTGGATGGAAAATGAAAGCCCAAAGGTTTTCCAGCAGTGGGTTAGTGGGTGTTTGCCAGTGTATAGGGCCAATTATGCTCTGTGTTGTTATCAAAGAGGAGCTCTGATAACAGGAAAAAGATGTGAGGGTACTTGAAGATTTCCTTTTCTGGTGCCCTAGAACTTTTGCTTAAATGTTTGATTATTCTTTCATGTCTTTTCTCTTCCCTCCTATCCTCTCAGGCCACAGGTGTGCGTAGTGGTGTTGGTGTTTTCCTTTGAATTGTTCAGTTCTTGTATTTGGTGTCTTGTCTCCTCCAGATGTGAGGCAGCAGACCCAACACACAAAAGATGGGACTTTTGTTTGATTGGCTGCAAAGAATTCCAGATTGGGCTTCCAAGGGGGCTGTTTTAAAGGTGGAGATGCTCTGGAAGATGCTCTACAAATGAAAAATGTGCTGTGCCATGTGGGCACATCTGCCAACACTGTGAGTGCAGAAAGAGCTGCACCCCCAAGGGCTGCACCCTCCTGTCTCCATCAGCAAGGATGGCAGCGTGGGAAAACTGTGGGCACCACCACACCTGTGTTCCCAAGGCATGCTCAGCCCAGTTGGTGCTCAGGTATGTCCTTTGTCCAGAGAGGTTTGGAGGAGTGGGGATGTTGTGAGGTCACAGTGGGTCTGGTGCTAGCTTGGCACAGCCAGGAGAGGCTTCTGGCATGAACATCATCCTCCCCCACTGCAGGAGCTGCTGCAGCATTGCCCGGCTCATGAGGGGCTGCAACAACACAGGCCAGGCCAGGACTTTCTTCAGAAGATGAAGAAAAATCCGTATTTTTAAATATTGCCACCACTTTCATGGGTGTTTGACACTGTGAACAAACTCTGCAGCCAGGGTTTGCGGAGGCTGCTTGCCAGCAGGGCTCGGCTGCCAGCCCCCTGGCAGCTGGGGCTCTTCTGCTCCTGGGCTCTGGGATTAAACTGCTGCCCAAACAGAGCAGCTCAGAAAAGGTTTTGATGGCTTCACGTGTAGCTGGAGCAGAAGAAAACCAGCACAAGTGGGCACAGATTTTCAAAGTTCAGGAGAACACTATTTTTAGCTGCCTGCTGTCTCATTTTTCTGGATGACAAGTGCGCTGTTCTCTCTAAAAATTGAATTCTTCTCGTGTGTTTTTGGGTTGATCCCTAATTTTTTAATTAAAAAGAAGATGCTGAAAACAATTACTCACTTTTTAAAAATTGGAGCCAACAGTTTCTTTTGCTTCATTCAGCTGTGATGTGACCAAGGCCAGAAGTTATGCTCTGGGCGGAGGTTGGAAACCAGGGTGGTTGGCACCGATGTGGCATTTAGTGGGTGTGTAAAATGAGTGAAAATTATACCAATCAGTGAGTTATTCTCTGAGGAGGAGGTGCAGCCTCTGAGATGAGCTCTGAAGTCAATAGGAAATGTTGTCCATCCCACTAGCACTGGACTGTGCCGGGGACACAGCACTCGATGCATGAGAGCTTGTCCAGCCTGCAGTCACTGCTCCTGCTCCATGTGCTCCTCTTGCAGGCCTGAGCAGCTCCTCACTGCTCTTCTGCTCAGCTTTCTGAGGCACCACAGCTCATCTCACTGCTTTGGGGCATCAAGTGGTCTGGCCCAAGCTGCCCCATGGGGATTTCATGTGTTTTTCCTCCTGCAGTAGCCAGCTGGAAGGATCCTGGTGACTCCAGTAATGCCACCAGTGCCGCAATGTTGGCTTGAAGAGAGAGCAAGGCAGAGGTAGTATAGAGTGATGGGTGCTACATGTTCCTTTTGTGGGTGGGAACTGCTGCTCTGCATAGCTAGGGAGAAAATTTGCTGGCAAAGCCAGTCTGGTACATATAGTTCATAGCATTTTAATATTCCCATATTCTTCACAAGTTGCTGAAGGCTGGTCGCACACCAGGCATGGTTATGGCAGTAGTCAGCACAGGCAGCACCTAGAGTGTTTTCCCAATAAATCCCCTGCTTCTGGAGCCATGTGATGCTCTTACAAGGAAAGGCTGGAGGAGCTGGAACTGTTCAGCCTCAAGAAGAGATATCTGGAGAGGAGCCCTTATCCCTGCCTGTCCCTGTCTTCAGGGAGGTCTCTGAACAGGGACCAGGCTCTGCTCTGGGGGCCCAGCAATGGCACTAGAGGCAAAGGCATAAACTGATGCATGGGAAAGTTCACCTGAACATGAGGAAGAACTTTCCTATGCAGTGACCAAGCACTGAGAAGGCTGCTCAGAGATTCCAGAACCATCTGGACACAATCCTGTGTCGTGCTCTGGGATGACCCTGCTTGAGCAGGGAGGTGGGACCAGATGAGCCACTGTGGGCCCTTCCAACCTGGCCCATTCTGTCAGTCTGTGATCCTGCGATTCTGTGATGCAGCAACCATTTCTGCTTTCACTGGATAATCTCCCAGGCCCACCAGTTGTGGAGAAAACTTGTTCATTAGGAAAGAAATGCACAGAACCCAAGGATGGTTCATTACTGCCTAAAGCTGGAGCCCTGTTCCTGGGTGGCCAAGTGAATCCCTGTCACACTGGTAGCTCCAGAGCAACTCCCCAAACCCAGAGTGGCTACTGTAATAATGCTGGGGGTCCCTGAACATCCCTCGGGCCGTGGGAAGGCCGACTTGGCTTCCACAATGCCAGGCAAAGCCTCCAAAGCTCGGACATGAACCGGGCTGTGGCGAGAGCATAGGACTGAAGCCCCCATCCCCTCTGCATCCCAGGAGAACAGTGGGTGCTGGGGGCTCCGGTGTCCAGTGCAGGCACCCCAGCAGCTGGCCATGCTGTGCCGTACCATGCCGTACCATGCCATGCCATGCCTGCTCTGTGCCGTGCCATGCCGTGCCCACTCTATGCCATGCCGTGCCTGCTCTGTGCCATGCCGTGCCATGCCGTGCCCGCTCTATGCCATGCCGTGCCGGGCCGTGCCGGGCCGGGCCTGTTCACACACGGCCGTGGCCCGAGCGTTGGGAGGTTCGGGCAGCCCGGAGGCGCAGGCACGCTCCTCCGCGGGACTTCAAAGCGGGCTCCTTTGTGTGTGAGCGTGTTTGCTCCCCTCCCCTCGGTACGGCTGCTCTGATCGATGTGACATCACCTAGAGACGACGAGGGGGGACCAGACCCTGCCATTGTCCCCGGGCTGGGAGGCGATGTCCGTCTCCTAGGAGGTGGGAGCTGGGGCTCACAGGCATGCTTTCATCTCGCTGACCTGTCCCGCTGCTGAGAGGGTTCTTCCCAAGGCACTGGCCTGGGGAGAGGCGTCCCCACTGCACAGCAGAAGGGACACGAGTGAGAGACAGACACGCTCACAATGTTTAAAGACATCATTAAACGCCCCCGCCCTGGAAGCCCGCACTTGCCAGCTATACCCATCTGTTGCTTATCATTAAAGAGGGCCCGATCCTCTCGGAGAGGGGTGTGTAGGGCTGTGGGGCTGTGCTGGCCACCCTCTGTGGCAGCGCCCGTGGAGGAGGAGGGCAGGAGGCAGCTGGGGCTGGGAGCTATCCCAGGCACATAGGGACAGAGACGTGAGAGCCTCCGAGTTATCCGAGGGTGAAAGGGAGGAGGTGGCCATCCTGCTTGGATCCCACATCCAGTATGCTGGCACCTTGCCAGACTGGGAGAGAGAAGGCTGGATCCTGAGGCTGATGGCAAGAAGCGCTCTGCACCTCACAGGCAGGAGGAGAGGATACAGACACGATGCCTCTCTGCACCTTGCTGACAGCCATGGCCCAGCAAGGCACAGGCAAAGTGCTTTTTAATGTCTGGCCCTTTCCTTGGCTGTTACCCACTGACAGCTCACAGGCAGCAGCTGGGTAGGATGGGCCCATCATCACCCAGCCGAACAGAGAGACATCAACACTGTGCAGTGCCTGGAAGGAGTTGGGGCAGGGACCATCCCCCTGAGAGCAGGGCACCCAGTGATACCAACCAGTCCTAATTTTGAGCAAAGAGAGTGAGGAGGGGATGGAACTGGGCTTCCTGGTGCCCCTGCAGACTCCTGCCAAGTGCAGCTAGCAGCAGGCAGCTGGTGGCAGGAACCCTCCTACAATGTCACAGCACTCATCTTCTGTGCTCCACAACCCCAAGGAGAGGGAGAACCTTTCAAGGTAACCAGGGATCCCCACTGTGTTTGACCCCGGTGCTTGCCATAGCACATCTCTGGCCATAGTGGGAGACACTCTTATCCTCACCCTGTCTGATACAAATACAGAAGGTGTCTCCAGGAGAACATTTGTCACCAAAGTTGAAGCCAGGAACAAGTGACTGGTGCTGTCTGACTCCTGAAGATGCTGAGTGGTGAAGGGCCCCCACTAACAGGGCAGAGCCAAATGTCCCCCTTGCACCCACCGAGGCACTGCTGGCTGTGGGGCTGTGCTGTGCATAATGGGGACAGAGCACACACAGTGTCTCAGGATACTGTCCCCATCCACCCAAAGCAAGGAACAAGATAGTGAGACTGGGATCTGCTCTGGGCAAGAGCCCAGGGTTCTGCTGTTAAAATGGGTGCACATGAGGAGACGGATGAAAAGGTGAAAAGGACAGTGGATTGAAATCACCAATGCAAAGGGATTCCTGTTCTTGCCATGGTTATCTGGGACCATCCTTAAAGACCTGCTACCACTGCTGGTACCTTTCCCCATTTACCCTGCCTGACTTGCCACGGCATCTTCACTGGGGGCAGGAAGATGGGGTCAGGCTTTGCCTATCTTTGGGTCAAAACTCCCCTTGATACTAAGCCATGAACACATAATGCTGTCAACATAATGATGGGCTTAATGATAATGACCAAGGCCATCTCCTGTGGGCACCAGGGCTGAGCTGAGGGCACCTCTTCCCACTGGTGCTCAGTGCTGAAGGAGCAGGGCAGGGTGGCAGGAGCTGAATTTCTCCCCTGGCCAGTCTCTCCCATCAGTGCTTGCTGCCTCAACAAACCCAGGCTGCCCCATGGAGAGCAGGACACAGGCTGGGGGCTCTCTGATCTTCCACCCTGGGTCTGCCATCCTGGACCATCCCAAAACACTCACATTTTGCACCCACATGGTGAGCCGGGGCTGCACCCCCTACCTTGTGAGGGGGTGGCCCAACCCCAGCTGAGCTTGCATCTCACTGAGGCATTTTGCACCTACTCCCCACCCAGGCAGATCCCGGGGTGCAGTTGGACCCCTCGTTAGAGGACAGCAGGGAGCTCTTGGAACAGAGCAGTCCTGCATTTACAGACCAAGGCAAAGTCAATCAGCGTTATTTGCTGTTGGGATTAACTGGTAGGGGAAGCTGATCTTGGAAAGGACTGGACTTAATTATCAGCCCATCGTTAGCTGGCAGGCTATGTCCTCAGCTGGGAAGCACCGAGCTGCTGCCATCGGGCACTTCTATCGAGGTGGGCTGGAGCTTAAAGATTTACAGTTTCTGAAGGGCAGAATTCTCCGTGGTGTGAGGGAATTGAGCAATTGCTGTTAGGTGATCTGGCAAGGAAAAGAGAGAGGGCACCTGAACGTGGCACTGGAGAGGCTGCTGCACAGAGGAGGTGATCTGGGCTTAATGTGCATTGTCCAGGGAAGGGAACAGAGCTGGGGAAGGTCTGGAGCACGAGTTTGATAAGGAGCAGCTGAGGGAGCTGGGAAAGGCACTCAGCCTGGAGAAAAGGAGGCTCAGGGGAACCTTCTGGCTCTGCACAATTCCTTGACTGGAGGGGACAGCTGGGAGCAAATCAGGCTCTGCTCCCAGGGAACAGGGACAGGACAAGGGGAAACAGCCTCAAGCTGTGCCAGGGAAAGTTTAGATTAGATATCAGGAAAATTCTTTATGAAAAGGGTGATCAGGCACTGGCACAGCTGCCCAGGACAGTGGTAGAATCCTCATCCCTGAGGGGATTTAAAAGCTGTGTGGATGTGGCACCTGGGGATATGGGTTGGTGGTGGCCTTGGCAGTGCCCATCCTGGGCTGTGTGAGCACTGTTTCACACTGGTGGCCTCACTCACATTCTCTGGGCACAGACCAGCAGCAAGCCCAGGTGATTTGCTGTCTTCTGGGGGCCTGGCCTGAGAGTCTCTGAAGCTTTGAACCATGGCCTTGGACCTGCTTCAGCCCTTTGTCTGCCTGCCCCAGCTCTGCTCCATCCTGGCATGCACAGGATGAGGTCTGCTCCCAGGTATGAGACTGTGGGACACAGCAGAGCACCACAGTGAGCTGGAGCACCAAGCTTGGCACTGGGCTCACTGGGGACAGGGACTTTCTGTGAATTGCTTGCAGGAAGGAAGCATTTTTTCTGTTCTTCCTGTAAGGAAACAAGGCTATGAAGATGTGGGAACCCCTGCTTCAGTGAAAGGAACATGAGAGCCATGTGAGATGCCTTAGGGCTGGACCCTGCTGGTAAAGGCACAGAGAAGAACTTCCAGCCTGATTTACCCTGGCAGCAGCAAGGAAGATCCAGTCTGGAACAGGTCAAGCATGAGCCAGGCCTGGCATCCTGGATGAGTATGTCTGGGTCAGCATGAGCCAGGCCAGGGCTTTCTTTGTAGGTGACTGAAATCCAGAGCAGCAGCAGGTGATGCAAAATGGTCCCATGACACTGTGGGCTCTTCCCACCTGATCAGCAGTCTCCCATGAGGTCCCACACCTGGGCAACTGGCATGGCTGGTGATCTGGTTGCAAAGATGCCAAAATAATGAGCTTTATCCTCGTGAGTTTGTACCGAGTGGCAGGCTTCTGATATAGCTTCTGTGAGAAAATTACTGTGAATGGCTGATTTCTGGGAATTGGCCTTTCTTTATTTTCAAGCCAGAAGAACATAAGTGAGACTCAGACTCTGGGGAGCATCTGAGCACCTCTGACACGCTGTCTCTCTGAGCCACTGGGGTTTCTCAGCATTTGCTGTCACTGGGACATGTGCTGTGCTGTGTCATTCCCTTCATTCTGAGCAGCAGGAGCTTAGCAGGCAAGGACTGGGAGAAGTCCCTTGTTTTGCTTGGTTTGAAGAAGGACGCCTTGTAGCAAGGGAAATGAGGGCAGTGAAATGACTGCTTGAGCAGAGAGGGTGGCACACAGGTCAAGGAGCTGATGTCAAAGCACTGGGGGCTGTGGGAGTCTTCCCCCAGCTTGACTGGGCTTTGATGGAGGGGCAGGTGGGTGGCCAAAAGCACTGGCAGAGCCCAAGAGACTGTGTTGGCAGAACACAAGCTGCTGTCCTGTGAGGTGATGATGTCTCTGAGTTGTGATTCCCAGCAGGATCCAGAGCCCTGGCCCTTCTACATTAGCAGTAGTGTGCTCCTCTCCTCTCCTCTCCTCTCCTCTCCTTTTTGGACCTTTCTGTGTTTCCTGTCCTCCCTGCTCACTCCCTGCCCTCCTGGGGCCAGAAGCAGTGTGGGGGGATCGAATGCAATCCAGTACCTTAATCTAGAGCTCTGGCATTAGTGCCAGACTGAATTGTATCTGCACTTCAGGAAAATACATAAAGAAATCTTCCATGCTGTCTCTAGAGCTGGCTTTAAAAAGGAATACACATCAATACCCAGGCACCCTGCTCCCCACCCTCCGCCACCATTGTTCTCTCCAAGGCGCTCCTCTTTGATGATGATCACTGGCAGAGTTTCAAAACTATGTATTATAAAATCTAAAAAAAAAAAAGAAATCCTGTTGCCATAACGTAATGCAGATTTTTGTCACCGCTCCACGGCTTCTGCTTTCAATTTCCAGTGAGGGAGAGAGACTTGGTCGCAGTCAGATGGAGAACAGCTCGCATCCCCGCTCCATGGGCCCCCAGGCAAAATCCCTGGAATTTGTTCCTTACTGTGTGAAGGCAAAGATGAGGGAGGAGAGTGCAGAGAAGAGAGGGGGGAAGAAGAGAAGGTGTCAGTCCCCAATGAAGATGGGCACAAACCCAAACTGTGCCCCAGGTGGATGTTCATCTCTGGAGCTCACACTTGAGCAGGGATGGGAAAATTCTCAGAGAAGCAGTTTTTCATGGAGAGCCTGGGATTACCATCCTGCAAGGTTTTGAGCAGTGATGCAAGGTGTCAGGCTGGCTTTAGGTTCCTGCTGTCTGTCCATCCATCCTACCTTGAAAAGCATCTGATGAGGGGTTGAGCTTTGGTCCCACTGAGCACCTCTGCTGGGAGCAGCAGAGCATCAGCCCAGTGGTGTCCTCCAGGAACTGGGACATCCTCACAGGCTGTGAAGGTCTCAGGCAGGACAGGCAGTGGGAACACAGTGACACTGCCGCCCACAAAAGCCCTTGTCCTGTGCTTGGTGCAAGGGCTGAGAGAGGCCCAGCCTGCCCCCATTGCTGCTGTGCCTTGCTGCAGGCAGGTGAAGGAGGCCAAACCAATCTCTGTCAGGTGAAACTTCAGCTCCAGCATTTTGGAGCTGTTTGTCATCTATCACATGGACTGTCATCCTGCCCAGAGCTGCTGCCAGAAGCCAAGCAGGCTCAGGGATCAATGCAAAATGCCACCAGCGTACTCCAGCACATGGCACTGTGGCATTCATTGTCCAGTTTATCCTCTACCTCCTGTCTCAAAAAAGGTTTTGCAGCTGCAGAGGTTTGGGAGGGTGCTGGGGTAGTATTCCCAAGCATAAAAGGACCTGGAACACTTCCAGAACAGCAGTGACAGCAGAGCTATAATCCATGGGCTGCAGCCTCCCCCTCAGGTAGGCCTTCCCCAGGCTTGCAGCCCAAGCTGCCACATGTTGCCACTGCCATGGTGGGAGAGATGGAATGCAGCTCTCTAAGTGAGGCATGCCTCAAATTTTTGGAGAAAAGGAGCTGTTTCTGAACAGTTGAGAAGTTTCCAGCATTCATATCACAGTGCTGTGAGAGCAGGGCTCGCTCTGGACCAGGCAGCCAGCACCAGCCCTTGTCACAGAGCAAAGGGACACAGGGCTGTCCACAGCTTGTGTGCACCCTCTGCCATACCCAGATTAGATTTGGGTCCAGTGCATCAGGAGCTTCTTGGGCTACAAAAGTTCCCCAGGCACCAAAAGCAATGTGCCTGCTCTGTGACTTCTCTCTCACTGGTGGTAGTGTGCCCCTGACCAGACTGTGCCTGGTGAAGGGAAAACACCCTGAAGCTTAAAGGTGTCCTGAGGAACCCTTGCCTTTCCTGCCTCCAGAACAGACCCCACTGGATTTCCAGCTTCCCAAATGGGAGCTGCATCCAGTAACTGGAAAACTTGAGCAGACTGAGGAGAATGGGGGAATATTTTGGCTCCACTCTTGGAGAATATCTATTTGCAGAGGCTTCTGCTTCGGAAGGGTTGACCATCTTCCACTTAGAAATGGTGATTCAATCTTGTAGCATGTGAATGTGGGTACAAGTCATCTCCAAGTCCAACATCTTCATCTGTAGAAGCCTTCCACAAATTTTACTAGGGACAACAGCACAGCTGGATCTCAGTGCTCAGGAACAGCTTCAGCATAGGAGCACTTGGGCATCCCATGATGGATTAAGCTGTAGATAGCGAGTAAATATCAAAAAACATTTGAAAACAAAATGTAATCCCTCCATCCATTGCTGGAGTCAAGCAAGTTCTGACTGGAGTTATCAGTGCTCCTTGTGGGCCAGGAGTGTCCCTAACTGATCCTCTGTGACTGTCATCTCTAGAGGCTGACATTTCTGAATGGCTCTTACCTGGAAGGTGAGTCTGCATTCTTGTTTGCTGGGTTTCTACTGAGGACCACAGAAAACCATCCAGCCTGGCCACAACTGCTCTTCTCCCTGATCTTGCTCCTATGCCCCCACAGTCCCCTGCAGGCCCTCCAGCTTGCCCTCTCCCCAGTGCTGATCTCATGGGGAGGTAGAGGTGACTCAGTGGGAAGCATCAGCTGCACAGTTCTGCCTCTTAGAGCTGTCCCCATGCCTGATCCTAAAAGGGAGCATTTTTCAGAGAGTTATGAGCCTGTGCAAACAGGGCTTTATAAGGCAGCATCACTAATATGGAGCATAACCTCCCTACCCACAAACATCCTGATAGCCTTTCTGGTGTGAGTTTGGCTTTGTAAGCCAAGCCAATCTGATCAGGAAAATCCTGGGGAGAAAACAAACAAGGAGCCTGGGGAGGAGGCTGGAAGTCGCTTTCCAGAGTCAGAGCAGATGTTGTTTAGTAGACAGTGATGCCACAGATGTGCCTTGGCTGGCTGATCTGCAAGGGCTCAACAGCCTGGCCACGGGGCTGAGGGGGCTTTGTCCCCACGGCTCTGCCTGCCCCGGCCCTGTTTTAGCCCCTCTTCCCTCAGCAGCCACTGGGACAGGCTTCAGGAGCATGAAGGAGATGGGGGAGCCCCCTGTGTGGGGGAGCCCCCTCTTCCCCCTCACCAGGCCATAAGATGGCATTTCAGGGTCAGCTGCTTCTGTCCCAGTGCTGGTGCCAAAGGTTGAGGAAAACCCTTTTTCCCATCTTGGCAATGCTCTGCTCTTCCCAGCCACAATGTCTGCAGCTCCACACAGGGGGAAGAGGCTGAAAGCCCAGGGAAAGGACTCCTTTTTTAAAAATTGCATTTTCCTTCCATTTCTCAGTACTGCCACAGCCGTGTCTGTCCCGTCCTGTTCCCCCCCCCCCCCCCCCCCCCCCATAATGAGCTGTTGTCTTGTGCAGCATTGAGAGCTAAGTAAGCATGAAAAATTGGAACAATAAAGAAGTAGTTCTGGGACAGCAAAGCCCCTTGTTTGACAAGGCTAATTCCACACCCCCCAGCCTCATTTTCTTTCAGCCACCTTCCCCCTCCTTGCTCCTCCTTTATTAAATGAACTGGCTTTTATTGGGGTGGAAACTGGGTTTCCTTTTCCCCTCTCGCCTCTCCCTCTGTTCACATGTAATTTGGAGAGTTAATCTCCTCAGGCAGGAAATGTTGTTTCTTTCACTCTTTCTCTCCAGCAATTTCCATTTGGCTCTTTTAATTGGGGCCCAGACCAAGGAAATGGCCACACCACAGAGCCTGAGCAGGAAGAGGGCTTGTTCTCCTGAGGGGCCCTGAGCATCCCCTCCTACTGTCCCAGCTCACACCATCTCCTTCGGCAGATGCACACTTGGGCCAGGATGGGAGCACCCAGCTCACCTTGGTCGTTTGGGCACCCTGGTTGGACTGGGGAAAGTTGGGCTGGAGATGTTGGTTGGCATTTCTGCTTCTTCTCTAAATTCCTCTCCCTGCTTTAGGTCAAGTCACCCAAAGATTTCAAGATGTAACATCACCCAAAACCATCTCCCCCCACTTCTCCGCAGTCTGGAGGCACTTGGCTGATGTTATTTTCCATGGAATCCCTTTGAAAGACATGACACTGTAAAACTTCCTGGAAATTCTCCAGATTTTTCTTGATGCTTTCCCTCCAGCTTCTTCTAAAGAAAATAATTCAGTTTTAAAGAAAAATAGAGAGGAGGAGACCTGTGTTTTCCGCCACAACCCTCTCTCTGTCTCAGCCCTTTGGCTGAAGGAGATTTACCATCTGTGAGTGTGTGTGGGGCATGTGGCCCAGTGTGGGCATTGTCTTGGGAGGTGCCAGTGAATCCAAGCCATGGACAGGAAACTGAGATGGATGGTGATGTAAGACCTGATGGCTCCACACTCCCCAGATTATGGAGTGAGAGAGTCATCACAGAGTCCTGGAATGGTTTGTGCTGAAAGAGACCTTAGAATCCATGTCTTTCCACCCCCCTGCCATGGGCAGGGACACTTTCCACTGTCCCAGGCTGCTCCAAGCCCTGTCCAGCCTGGCCTTGGACACTTCCAGGAGCAAGGACTTCTTTCAGAAAGGAGAAGTGCAAGTGCAATCCATGCTTCTCTTGAAGGAAGGGCAAGACCATGTTGAGCTTTGTTTAATAAAATACCACAGAAGTCTACTGGAAACTCATGGGGAAAACCCTTCCTAGAGGAGATTAAAGCTGGGCAGAATCAAAGTCTGCAGCAGCCTCAAGGTGCTGGGAAGCGGGAGGAGGCTTGTGATGGAAACAGCTGCTGGAGCCCTGCCTGCTGCTCAGAGCAGAGTCCTGTTCCCACCGTATTTTAAGATGGTGAAGAGCACTAGGAACAAATCTTTGTGCCCTTTGCACCAGCCTGTGGCTGCTTCCAGCTCCTCTGGGGACCCAGGGCCAGGGAGATGGAGCATGGCTGCTTCCGAGCAGGGCTGAGAAGCTCTAGAGATTCCAGTCTCCTCCTAACCACGGTTTGGCCAGAATATTCCCAGCTCTCCGGCAAGAAAAAGCTTTTGGATTGCTGTATGTCACCACTCATCACTCCCAACAGGGCAGTGATTCATGCTGGGAGGCTCATTTTAGTTGGATACCCCTATCCCTCCACAAAAAACCTTTGGGATGGACTGGGGCTGCCCATTCATTACCTGCCATCACCCACAGGACTCAATCCAGTGCAGGTGGCATCAGTGTCCTGCAGCAGTGGGGACATGGAGGAGCCTGTCCCCAGTCCCTGGCTCCAGGCAGTCACTGGGAAGAAGCAGCTCCATGGGCAGCACTTGGTCCTGCGGCAGGAGCAGCAGCCCCACTGCACTATGCCACAATGGGCTGGTGGCCATGGGGTGCCCAGGGAGAACCAGGCACTCCTGAGCATGCCATGCATGGCAGAGATGGAAAAAGTGGGTGGAGTTTGGGAAGACTTAACCAGCTTCTTGGCATGAATTGCTCTGTCCTGGATAGAGCAAAATTTTTCTGGTCCGTCGTGGGTGAGCATCCAGCCTCTGGAGTGGGAGGTCAGGTAGTTGAGGACAGGGATACCTGGAATGGGGATGTCCTCACTCAAATGAGGAACTGGAGGGAGGGAAGGAGGCTGACACTGCAGGCAGACATCACTACCCGCTATTTCCTCTCTCACCCTGGAAACACTCTTAGTGCAATGTGGGCCTGAGTTCAGGTCTTTCCAGGAAGCTCAGCTCCCACAAGAACCCCAAAGGGACAGACTTCTGGAAGAGCGTTTTAAGCATTATGAGAAATCCTGCTCCTCTCCATGTCCCATGCCTCTGCATGGGGACCCAGGAGCAGTGCCCAACTTTGCCTAGTGCTGTGCCTGGGTCATGGCTCAGCAATTCAGCCTTGGGGCTGGGTGGGAAGTTGGCTTTGGAGAGACAGGATGGTTTGTACATGTATCCTGCCTGCAGGAACACTCATGGAATTCCCTGCACAGGTGCTCATGAGTCCTGCATTTCACCTCAGGCACCTTGATGTCAACTGGGTGGACATGGTTCCTTTTATCCAAAGCAAATTAAATCCCAGCAGCATCCCTTTGGGCTGGCCAAAATTCTTGGCTCCTTTTCCAGGGAATCTTCAACCCTTCACCTCCAGGTAAGAGGTCTCATAGCAGGCTCAGGCCAGGCTGTGAGAAGCAGGGAAAGGCAGCGTGCCCTGCTCAGAGCTGCCTGTGCTGGGCAGGGTGAGGAGCAGTATCCCAGGGGGCTGAACCCTGCATTCCAGGATCCAGTCACAAGCAGGTGGCTGAGCTCTTCAGGCCTGTCCCCAGCTGCCTTGGGAGGTAGCTTATGGCTCAAGGCTTGGACCATAACAGGTAGCAAGGGGCTCACAGGTACAGCACTGGGACAGGGACAGAGCCCTGTGCAGGGAAGTACAGGGGGGACACGGTGCTGCTGGGCACCAGCGAGCCCTTTGATACTGCCCATGTGTGGCAGGGAAGGGAAACAGGGGTGGGAAAGCTGTGGCACATCTCACAGAGCCTGCCTGGGATGGAGCCAACCCTGGGTGGAGGCAGCAGAGGCAGCATTCCTGGCTGGGCATCCCTGCTGCAGGGGACCAGGGGGACATGGGACGATGGGTCTGGCCCGGCTCATCGCCCCAGAGGGCAGGGAGGAGAGGGTTAACTCTGCCCGGCTCCTCGCTCTTGCAGAAGATGCTGCCACGCTCCCCAGCCCACCGCCTGCTGCCTTCCCCTCCCTCTCCGCTGTCCCTCAGAGCTCTGAATAGGGAATTAGCTTTGCCTGCGTTTAGACCTCTTAATTAGCTATTCTTTTTGCTGGGCTGGGGAAGAGGAGGGGCAGAGGAGACCCCAGCCCCCAGCCGAGCTCTGGTCCCGCTTCTGGAACAGCACAAAGGGGCTCAGCGGGCAGAGCCATCGGAGGGCGCTGGGGACGCCAGGACCTGTCAAAGCTTGTTTCCCACCTTCCAGAGCCAACCTTTTCTGTCCCAGCCAGGAGACAGCCTGCCTTAATTGGGCTGAAAATCTAATCATTTGTACCTCCGGGCTTGGGAAGGGGGCAGGGGCGGGTGAGGGAGGAGAGACGGAGACGTGGGAGGAGGGAAGAGGGGGAAGCATGTAATGGGGAAAGGCAGGATGGAGATGAGGCAGAAGAGGGGTGAGCAGAGTCATAGAAATGTTTGTGGAGGAGGTGAATGGACAGAAAAAATTAGGTTTTTAAGAAGTGAATTGAAAGTTACTCCTTTGAAAATGGACAAATAAAAAGTGAGCTACTAAAGAGTGAAAGGGAAAAAGAAACAGCATAAAACGTGTTAGCCACTTTTTCTGACCTCCATCTGGTCTGATAAAGCAACCAAGGCCCTTGTAATCCTCACCTGTCCCAGGAACATTCAGAGTCTGAGATGTCTCTGAGCCGTGGGTGTATCTGCATGGCCCTTCTCCCATCCAGCAGCTGCTTTCTTTACTATGGCTTTGGCACTGCTCTCTTGTCCCTTGGGTACTGCAGACTTACCTCTCCCACTCAAAATAACGTGGGTGGGCCTTGCTCCAGAGAGAACAGGGAACCCAGGAATGGCCGTGCATCCTCTGCCATTGCTCTCTGCCAGGGGTCACTGGCTGCTCCAGCTGCTGTGCTCCTGCTTCCCTCCAGCTAAAGCTTCCCCAAAGTCCAGGCTGCCTGTGCTGCCTCTGGGCAGGGGATGGGGTGGGGAGGTGCCAGCGATGTGTTGAGCTGTGCTCAGCTCAGTCCTTAAGGCTTGGCCACCTGCCTGGCATCTACAAGCCGTGTCTGTGGAGTGGGATCAGTCCCAGATCCACTGCAAGTTGCCAGTGCTGCTCCTGTGCTTACACCACCTACACCCTTCCTGCTTCAAACACCTTCATGCAGCTGCTGTGTCCTCCCTGTGGTCAGGCTGACAGTTTTCAGGCAGAGTTGTCGGGGCAGCACTGCAACACAAGCCTGTGAGCACATGAGGCCATCCTGTCACTTTTCTTACTTTCTTCAGTACTGGATGTTTCATAAATACTCTCAAGCCATACCTCTCTAACCACCCTCTCTTTAAGGTGACAATATTTCATGTCTCCAAAATAATCCACACAAATTCAGATTTGGCATGTTCATGGCCCCTCTCATGTTTTGTATAAAGAAACAGTTTCTTCCTCAGCTGCATGAAGCTTTGGGCCTAATTCCTCAACAGAGTGTCTTATTAATTTTAAATCTTTTTTTTTTTTCCCTGATGATCTATCAAAACCAAAAACAAATCCCAAGGTCAAAGCTTTTATCAGAATTTTATTCCTTCGCTTTCTGTCGAGGATCCAGCCCTTCTTGCCTGTGCCAGGGAGGGTGAAGGAAACTCCTGGGAGAGGAGGTTGCACACTGTGCCCCATCCCTGCACCAGCCTGTCCACATGCATGGCACCATGGACAGCCCAGCATTTCCATGCTCCCTGCCACAGGGACCATTCTAAACCACAGGCACCATCACAGGGTCAGGCTACAGGATACAACCAGATAAGCAGAAGAGACTGAGGCATCAGAGCAGATCTGGATGAGGGTGGGATGGAAACATTGACAAGGCATTGCTGTCTGAGATAGCATGGGCCTTAATTGTGAACTCCTTCACAGAATCACAGAATCACTAAGGCTGGAAAAGTCCTCTAAGACCACTGAGTCCAACCATTCACCCTGCCACTGCCAAAGCCACCACTGACCATGTCCCCAAGTCCCATATCTACATAATTTTTTGAACACTTCCAGGAATAGTGAGTCTACCATTCCCCTAGGCAGCCTACTCCAATGTCTCACCACACTTCCAGTGAGGAAATTTTTCCTATTATTCAGTCTAAATCTACCCTGATACAATTTGAGGCCATTCCCTCTCATCCTGTCCCTGTTCCCTGGGAGCAGAGCCCAACCCTCCCTGTCTGTCCCCTCCTGTCAGGGAGTTGTGCAGAGCCAGAAGGTTCCTCCTGAGCCTCCTTTTCTCCAGGCTGAGCCCCTTTCCCAGCTCCTTCAGCTGCTCCTGGTGCTCCAGCCCTTCCCCAGCTCTGTCCCCTTCCCTGGACACGCTCCAGTGTGTCTGTCAATCCAGGCCAAGAGATGCTGTAGAGACACAGAGAAGAAGGCATCAGGAGTGGAGACTCCAGCCTAAAGAGCTAACAGCAGAGCAAGATTCCTGAAACTCACCAACTGCAGTCCAGTGAACCTGAAAAACCTCTGCAGAGGAAGAAGAGAGATGAGAGAGCCTGAAGAAATCCCTGAGGTGTGCAAAGACTGAGCACAGTGAGGATGGAGAGGGGCACACGGTGTGGTGTGAGGTGGCTTCCCACTGCCAGGACCAGAACCCTGCTGTCAGCCCATGGCACATCTGGATCACCTGCCCTGGATGGGATATGGTCTCAGCCAGACATTGACAGAGCACGAGGATCAGTTCTGCACCAGCAGCACCCCAAGGCTGCTGGTGAGATGCTTGCAGAGACAGAGATTTTGTTTCTGGGATTTGGGAAGAGCACATACCCAGCAGTTCCAGTTTCAGTGGGACAGGCAGGGATTTGAGTTGGTGCTCATCCATCCCAGGAGCTCCCCAGCATGTAAGGATAGGACAAGCCCAAAGGGTTCATGGGCTTATCAGGGCACAGAGGGCCAGGAACTGCTCACCTTGCAGCAGCATCTCTGGGTGGTTGTATCTAACAGGAGGGGTTTGAGCCCTGGTTTCAGAGGTTTGGGTGAGGCAGCTCTGAGGCAGTGCAGGAGAGTACACAGATGGGATCAGGCAGAGTGCCAAGACCCCCAAAACTACCACTGCCATCCTTTTCACTGGGAGAGCAGCAGTGTGGGCTGGGTCAGCCAAGGTAACTCAGTCCCAGCCAGTGATGGTGACAAATTGCAGGCAGATAGAGGCAGGAGATCTGCCCTTGTGATACCCTTCCATCTTCCAGCAATTGATGCCTTTGCGACTTCCTGAGCCAGGAGTGGTATGCGTGTAACAGCCACCACGAGCCTGCCCTTGGTGAGTTTGTCTAATCTCATTTCAAAGCCGTGTGTATTTTTAGCCTGTGCGGCATCCTGTGGCCATGAGCTCCACAATTTAATTACACGTCGTGTAGGATAGTAATGCCCTTGGTCTGCGTGGAACCCAGCTCTGTTCCTTTCATTCATAACTTCCCCCGTAACCCCAGCTTCCTGATTCCACTGGAAATTAGTCAGCAAAATGCTGGGACTCCTGTGACTGGCACCCTTTTAGCTGGAGGAGTCTTTGGAGGCAAGCAGCCAAGGCTGACCTCGGTGGAACACGTGGGGAGTTACAGAGCCACAGAATCCCTGGAGTCTGAAGGGACCCACAAGGATCATCCAGTCCAGCTCCTGTTCCTGCACACACCCCAACAATCCCACCCTGTGCATCCCTGGCAGCGCTGCCCAAACACTCCTGGAGCTCTGGCAGCCTCAGGGCTGTGCCCATTCCCTGGGGAGCCTGGGCAGTGCCCAGCACCCTCTGGGGGGAGAACCTTTCCTGATCTCCAACCTAAACCTCCCGTGGCACAGCTCCAGCCATTCCCTCAAGTTGAAAGCGAACAGGATGCTTGTGCCCAATGGAGATGGAGGGTCTTGGAAGGCCTGGGCTCGGTGACACTCCTTGCCAACCTGCTGCAGCAGGGAGTGGAAGTGGGAGACCTGTATGGAGCCTAGGAATGTGAAAGAGTTTTGTGATTCACCGAGGTTCCTGTGGCAATTTGTGTCACCAGTTGGAGATGGGAAGCATGGGTCAAGGAGTCAGTGGGTGCATGACAACAGAGTGAGGTCTTGTGCAAAGCAGGATCACAGAAGGAAGACAGGCAGATGGGCTGTGGCTGGGCTGGAGCTGAGCAGAGCTGTAGCAACAAAACCTGGGTATCTGCTGCCATGTTTTCCCGGAGTGGGACTGCCTGGAAGAGGGCAGCAATGTGTACCCTCAGGGCTTGTTCTGCCATTGCTGACAGTCTGGTCCAGGTGGTTGCTTTGGGATCTCCAGACAGTGCACGTGTTCCTATGAGATCGATTGTTGATAGCTGAGAACCAGAGAAGATGTGGCTGCTCCATCCCTGGAAGTGTTCATCAGGTTGGATGGGGCTTGAAAAAACCTGGGATAGTGGAAGGTGCCCATGTCTGTGACAGGGGATGGAACAAGATGAGTTTTAAGTTTCCTTCCAACCCAAGCTAGTCTGGACTGGAAGTGATTCTGTGATTAGCACAGATGTAAACACCCCTCTTTAACATCCCTGCTGGTGTATCTAACTGTAGTCTCTCATGAGCCAAGGTGACATGCCAACATTTAAACAGTGCTGCTGAATAACCAGCATCCAAATCTTCCCAGCTAAGCTGAAGAGTTACAAAATGAGACAGACAAGATGATGAGCTGCAGAATAAGATACTTAATTTAGTAGATTTTCCCATCCAACACACCCACAAAGCCTGGCTCCAGCCAGCTCCAGCATGGCTGGTCTCTAGTCAAGTCCAGTCAGTGCTCCTGGAATGGGAACAAGCATCAGGTTTATGCTGTCTCTTACTTGAGCTACTATTGTTTCTGGCTTGGTGCAGCAGTCAAGAGTCAAGAACACAGCAGGAACCTTGGTGGTGACCAGGAGGGGATGGGACGAGGACTGTGGATGTCTGAGGGTGCTGAGAAGCAGGACTGTAAGTTTGACTTGGTTAATTGAAGCTGGCTTGAATAACAAGGAATGTCCTTTGGTGCAGAACGTCAACAAATGACTCCTCACTGGAAAAAACCTGCCAAGCCCCTGCTGTGACCTGGAGCAGCTTCAGGTCTGGCTGTGTATCAGCACGGAGGGAAGGGCAGGATGTGCTCCTGCAGCAAGTGCTGCCTTCCTCACTCTTCTCCAGCAAGGAACTCACATCCTCTCTGTCTGCATCACCCTGCCTTCCAAGCGCTCAGATGCCGCATGCTGCCAGGGGTCACCTTTCATATCTCTTCCTCACCTCCACTCTCCAAATCATATTCCCTGTCGGGGGCCAGAAGCTGGAGCAGGAAAGTCTAGACAGTGCTGAATCAAAATTTTTAGAGGAATATTATATCGCTTTTTTTTGTTAAATAGAGGTTCAGGCAATCAGACTAAGGAAGGAGTTTCCTCTGTTCCTGACCAGTTGGGGAAGCAGAGCTGGGGATTCCATGCAGATGCCAAGGGAAAGTCCAGTTTCAAAGCTGCAGGTGCAGTTGTCCCTCCCCAATTCACTTCCAACCTGTTGCAACCAGTGCTCGTGTCCTCTCTCCTGTAGCACCTGTCCTGCCCCCATGGCATCCCTCAGTGGCTGGTTCCATGTGCAGGGGCTGCACAAGAGTCACTCCCACTGCTTGCTGGAACAGGGGGAGCAGAGGAAGCCCTGCCTGCCAAGGAACTCACCAGGAGCCAGCCAGCTGGGACTCCTCCCCTCCTCTAGCCACCCTACAGGCAGGCACTGCCCTCTCTGCCAGACAGTGTCTGTCCCCAGACGAGAGTCCCAGTCCCAGAGGGCTCTGAGGGAGATGATGCAGTCCTGGGAGACCCCATAGCCCTTGGAGGGGCCATTCAGGGCGGTATGAACACGAGGGATTTCTCTCCTGGGTGGGAAGAGTCCTGAAGAGTCCATTCTCACGTTGAAGCAGACATTTCACAGCTCTCCCAAGCCTGATGTTGTTCCTTCTCATGTTATTCCCTGCCTCTGCTCTTTCTTTGCTGATGCCCTCTGAAATGTCCATCAGGGCAAAGACCATGTCAAGGACCCATGAGCTTCTGGGTGTGAACCTGCATCTTTTGCAATCATTTGCATGGGCTGAGAGGGAGTGAGATGTCACAGGGCAGAGCAGCAGCTCCAGGCGCCCACCAAGAGCTGGAACCAGGCTCAGCTTCACTGCTCCTGCAATTGAACTCCTTTGCCGCCAACTTTCCAGCCAGAGCGAATGACTGACAGAGACTGATGGTCTCTCTGTCTGTGTGTAATCTTAGAGCCGCCTGGATTTGGGAAATCTCTTTCATTGCTTTAAAAAAGCAAGTGACTAGACGGAAGGGTCCTGATTAACTGGGAAAATCTGGGCTAAAATGCAAATGCCTTCTCAGGTTCTGGCCCTGCGAGCTATGCCGGCTGTCCCAGGGGAGGCCAGCAAAGCCCAGCTCAGGCAGCAGCACCCAAGGCACAGCCCAAGCCCTGACCACTGCCAGGTCAACAGGTCCTGAATGGGGAGCTGGAGCTCCCATCCAAGCAGAATGAGAAGCACTGGTGGGCACTGGGATGTGCTGCTGTGAGCCCTCGCTGCCTGCCCTGGCCATGCTCTGGGATGCTCATTCCCTGCTCCACAACAGCTGCTCTGCTCCGCTCCTCAGGCACCAAGGGACAGCTAGAACCACTCAGAGATGACGTTATTACATTGAATTGTTATTCACAGGCAGACTTTCTCAAACAAGCATTTAGGGAGGATTTGGCACCCACCCCCTAGCTGTGCCACATCCCTGAGTCACCTGGCTCTGTGTTTATCTCCCTACATCTCCACAGCACCTCACGGACAAGTGTGCTGGTTAAACCATGACAACAAGCAAAGCTGGAGCTGAATCAAGAGAAGACAAATAGAGTGGCAGAACACAGCTGAGAGGAGGCTGCATGGGTGCAATATAAACTCCCCCAGGGATTTGACCAAAGCCCAAGGAAAGCTGGAAAGCTGCCATTCCCACAGATTTTGAAGCAGGTAGCAGGACTTCCAGCCTGCACACAGGAAAACTGGGATGCTGTTCTGTCTTGAGTTAGAATTATCTTTGTCAAATGTATAACTTTGTCTCCTGTAGCTGAAATAAATTGAATTTTCAGATTGAAGGAAAAAATTCCAGATGAACCATCTGTAACAGGTAAGATTCCTGGGGTTTTTTTTGAGAACAAGGCTGTGGGAGAAAACAAAATGTAGGAGGCTACTCAGAGCTGGTGTGACCCCCAGCACTGGGCTGCAGAGGGTGCTCTGAGTTGGTACCAGTTTCCCTCCTTAGACCACAAAAAGGGTGAAAAGAAATCTCTTCCATGAGGGGAATCTCCTGAACACCAGCAGCCCTGCTCTGCCCCTCCTGGCTTTGAGATGGACTTTGTTGGGGGATGAGGTGGTTCAGTGCTATCCACTCTCAGGGGCACAGCCATATTCCCTGGGATTTAAACATAAAAGGAATTTTCCCTTCAGCTGCTATCGTGGAGTCGACTCTGGTATTGTGGAGCAGAAGGAATGGACCAGAGGGAGACGTGAATAGAGATCAGGAAAGGTTCTTCCCCAGAGGGTGCTGGGCACTGCCCAGGCTCCCCAGGGAATGGGCACAGCCCCGAGGCTGCCAGAGCTCCAGGAGTGTTTGGGCAGCGCTGCCAGGGATGCACAGGGTGGGATTGTTGGGGTGTCTGTGCAGGAACAGGGGCTGGACTGGATGAACCATGTGGGTCTCTTTCCATTCAGGAGATTCCATGATTCTATGAAAAGTGGCATCCTCAGGGACAGCATGAGGCCACATGCTGACATAGGATCCTGTTTTCCATCCTGTGTCAGCTCATGCCTCCTGCTGCTTTCCATTAGCTTCTTCTGTCACTGCAGTGAGAAATGTACCTCCTGGAGATACATGAAACAGGAGGATGCAAATACAGGTACCCCAGAACTGACCTTTGTCCCTTGTACAGGAGAGTGTTTAGTGGGCACTGGGCCCAGCTCCTCAAAGTCACTGAGGTTCCCTGACTCTTGGTGATTTAAGCTGTCAGACCCTCCTAGCCCTGCCCTCCTTTGTTGCTTTGAAGATGGAGAGGAGCAGTGCTGGGAGGAGGAGATGCCTCTCCTTGGGAGAATCTCTGGGATGTAGCTTCCCAAAGCTAGTCAGTAGGTTGGAGTGGCTCTGTAGAAAAGACCCAGCAAAGGCCGTGCATGTGTGTGAGTTTGGAGCAAGGTGCTCTGAGACCCCACAGTGTCCTGGAGCAAGGGGCACAAGTCACCCACTGTGTTAGCTGTGGCATTCTCACAGGCAGCACCCCAGCATGGTTATGGGACACCTCTCTGCCTCTTGAGGCCACCAACCAGGACAATATTTGAAGAAGGAAAAAATCGAAGATGATAAAAAATTCCTTAAAGGTTAAAAATACCTTGAAGTGGAAAAAAAAAAAGAGATGTAAAAAATTCACCCATGCACATTTGCCTTCAGTGCAACTCCCAAGACACAGCCAGGGGAAGATGGGGTGTGCTTAGGGTGCCAGACTGGGGACCAGGTGCAGTTGCAGCTGCAGAGGTAGACGAAGTGTGGCAGGTCACCCTGGAACCTCACGTGCTTCCAGGGACCTCCTGGAACCTTCCAGTTGCCCTGGAACCTCAGCATGAGGTGTCCTGGGTAGTAGTGCACTAGGTGGTGCAAGGGCAGTAGGGTTGAGTGCAGGTGACCAAACCTCTGGATGTTCCCTGTGCATCCTGTCCCTGCTGTCAGCTGAGCTGGAGCATGCTGAGGTCCCTCCAATACACATCAGACACAGTCCTGCCCTCCATCCTGCATTGGTTCAGCCTCTAGCTGGCTGGGATGGAATTACTGGGATGGGATCACTGTAAGGGGATCCGTGTGATGGGACATGGGCCTGCACCCAACAGGGAGCCTGCAGCAGTGGTTTGGGGAAGGGATCGAGGGTAGGTTGGGACCAACCTGCCAGAGCCCTGCAGGAGGGAGAGCTTCAGCCAGCACTGAGAATAGGTGAGAAGAGGCAGCAGAAAGAAAGTGCTGTGTCCTTCAGCAGCATTTTCTGGGGGATGGCTGTTTGGATGGGAAGTGGTCTGAGGGTGGGCTGTAGCTGGATCTTTGGTCCTTATAGATTCCCATTTGTGTTGGGCAATGGCTAGATGTGCTGTGTAGAGCTGTGGCTTGTCAGTGGACCTGGAAGTTCCAGGTTAATGGTTGAACTCAATGATCTTTGGCTGTTTTTCAACCTTAATGATTCTGTGATTCTATGCCTTGTTTATCTGCTTGGCAAGAGTTCCCCACACTGGCCACCAGGTCTTCCTGTAGTCCAGAGTGGCAAAAGGCTTGTCCGAGCAGAAAGCAAACTTTTCAAAACCTGGTGTCACCAGGTTGGCCTGAGTTTGGTCATTTGTCTTTGGTTTACACACATTCTCCCTGGGCCGTGTCTCAGGAGTCCCTGAGCCAGAGTGCTCTCCAGCATGGCCACCTTTAGTGGCAGGCTGTGTCCCCAAGGCTTGGTCCAGCCCTTCATTCAGGACATTTTCAAAAAATATCTGCCCTGAGCAGTTCTCTCTGCCCTGAACTGGTGTTGACAGCAACTGCCACGTAAAACGTGACGTGGCAGCATTGCTCTGTGTCAACACATGTGGTGACAGATGTATGCCAAGTGGGCAGAAACCTCAGAGCTCCATGTTGTTGTTTTTTAATGTTGGCAGATGTCCAGGGATCATTCCTGGTCTCTGCACTGAGCAGTGTTCCTCCAGGTCGCCTGGGAGAGGAGTTTTGGAGGGATCCATCCTGATATCCCAGCTTTTCCCAAGCCCCCAGGATGTGTGGTGGATGCTTTGGGCTGAGTGGAACTCAGGAAGATCAAACTGCTGCACCAGGGACTTTCCTTCTGCAGATTCCCTTGTTGGAGGGTGAGCTCTCTTTCCCACAAGCACTGGACCACAACTGATGCATGTGAATGTTCACAGTGCAAATGACAGCAAACCTGCTGATGGCTGCAGGGAAACAACCTCCTGCTTCCTGCCTGCTGTGTGCAGGCACCAGCCTGGTCAATATGGCCCAGCGGCTGAAGAGTTTTGTAATCACTAGGAATGGGTTCAAGAGCAACCAAACCTTTTGCTCAGAGCAGCCTTCTCCACCACCTTGGGCATCACCTCTCCTGGTTGTCCAGGATACAGGCCATAGTAAATTGGATGTAACCAACTCCAAGCTCTAAGAGAGGAGGGAGGAAACCACCACCTTGGACTTCTTCCCATGTAATGGTGATAGGGCAGGTTTTTAAAAAGCATTGATAACATCAGGCACTACTAAAAATGTGTCAGAAATTGGGCTGATTGTTAACTGGAATGGGTAGAGTAATTTTAGAAGTCTCAGGGACAACAGGGAAATGGGACATTGAAGTGAGTGGCATCAGGCATGGTACATGCAGGTGCTGCAGCCAGTGCAGAGAGCAGGAATCACAGTGGGAATGCTGAAAGACCAGCTCAAAGGAGGTTGAAGGGAAATGGAAGGCACATCTCCACAGAAAAAAAGGAGATAGCAGGCCTGGTGTATGGCAAGAAATAAGTTTGGACACAAGTAATAGAATCTTAGATTCCTTTAGTTTGGAAAAGCCCCCTAGTATAATTGAGTCCAACCATTACCCCAGCACTGCCAAGGCCACCACTAAACCATGTCCCCACGTCCCCAAGTGCCATATCCATATGTCTTTTGAGCACTTCCAGGGATGGTGACCACTGGAAAGGGGTGAGGCAGAGAGGGATGGGGCACAAAATCATGATGCCAAGAGGGAGAAAGTCACAAGGAGCTTGGAAAACTGAAAAATGTGTCATGATAGGGGCAAAAAAGGATGCCAGGAAGCTCAGAATAGCAAAACCACCCTACTTGATATAGAGAAAATGTATTTCTGAGTTAAATTGTTGCAGTGTTAAGGTTAATCCCCTAATCTCCAAGTAATCTCTTCCTTGGAGCTTCAGGGGTGATTCTTTTTTTCCCATCAGCTTTTTGGAACGCAGCAACAGGGTGAGTGCTGACCTCCCAGGCACAGCTGGAGGGTTCCACTGGGACACTGTTAGCTTGACTTTCAGAGGACACCTTTGCCAGATGCTCCTTCCTGGTCCCACTGGGGATGGGGAGCACTGGGCAGCCGGGAGGAATTCCTGAGGCTGGTGGCCCAAGGCTGAGGAACAGACAGTGGGGGTGAACAGAGCAGGTCCAGGCCTACATAGATTTTAGCAGGTGACTGGTGCCACCTTCTTGCCATCCCATATCTTATCCCATCCCATTCCTCTGAAGAGAAACATGTGAGCTAGTGAGTAACTTCATTAAAACCAGGATTATTGAACTACTTACATAAAGTAAACTTCAGTAGCTCTGTGCTGAACATGAGGGACACTCTGTGTCTGTGTGTCCATGTCCCATTCATCCAACCCTTATGGTGACCTCTTCTCCCTGGGAGAATTTGGCCAATTAAAGACACATTGTGCAGAGGTGCCAAGTGACCGCCAGCCCCAGAGGCTGTGTGGCCTTTGCTGTCCCTGTCACCTTCACCAGGATTTGGGGCCAGCCAGCTGCTCTTAGACCCTGAATGTGTCCTGCTGGCAGCAGGCAGCAGGAGCCAGCCAGCCCCTGAGCTGCTGCTGAGGCTGCCCGTGGAGCCCTGCCAGCCACTTGCCATGGCAGACTTTGAGAGCTGCTCCTTTAGACTCACTGACGAGAGCAGGGTAATGTATTTCTACTGGAAAATAAACATATCTCTAATGAAAACCTGATGCACCATTGTTTTTTTGGTTTTGTTTTGTTTATTTTTTTGTTTGTTTTTTTGGTTTTTGGGGTTTTTTTTTTTTGGTTCTTTAAGTGAAAATTAGGGCTTTTGTCTTGTCAGACCCAAGCCTTTCCTCCTATTTGCCATGCCAGCCCATCACCATTATTTCTCAAGCATAAAGAGATCCTGGAAAACTTAAGCATACAGAAAGTAGCGTGAAAAAATGCAACCAAAAGAGACAAAATATATTTGGCTTGGAGTTGTGTTCTCTTCTTCTATTTTCCTCTTCTCTTTTCTTCTCTTTTTCTCTTCTCCTCTCCCTCTCTCCCATGCTCTTCAATTCTCTTCAATTCTCTCCTCTCAGTTTCATCTTCCCAAGTGTGGGCTTCCTGTGCTGCTTTCGGCAAGAGACTTTTCCAATGTTTCAGGTGTTGATATGAAGCTTCTGTGCCTACAGCTGAAGGAATAGGAACGCCTTTGTAACAAGCACAGTTTTGCTCGGTATCTTTACATCTGGCTTTGAGTTCCATTAGTGCAGTCCGACACAAACTAAAAGATAAAACACTTTGTCAGATGAAAAACTTTGTTGATAAGAGAGTATCACTGATGCTTTGCTGCTACTTGGAGCTGCTACTGTAAGCAGGTAGCTTACAGTCTTCCAGTGAAAACAAAGTTTCAAACATGAACTAAAAATGCCCTTTTACTTTGTCACAAAATTGTCCAGGTCTTCTTTAGCTGGCAAAAGGATACCAGATAAGGAAAAGAAGCAAAAATAAGCAGCTAGTAACCATTTTAGCCTTTCAGAAAGTGCCTCTAACATCACATCTTTCTTCTAACAGAATTATTTTGATAAAGCTTTTCTATATGGGATATGTACCCTGTCCCACTAGAAATCCTTTAATTAAGGGCTAGACTGGGAGCTGGGCTGTGTGCTCACAGGGAGCCGTAAAAGGGAAGGTGCATGTGAATGCTGCTCAGCACTGCTCAGCCTCCTGGTCCATGCAGGCAGCCATAGGAGAGAGG
>VXBI01003347.1:81954-101118 GCA_013397375.1 Toxostoma redivivum | reverse complement strand
AAAAAAAAAAGCTAGAGATTATGCCAGAAACTATTGGAAATGTTTACTTGAATATTCCTTTAAAAACATATCAATGTAAATATGAGCTATCACTGATCAAAACATTTTTAGCAATAAACTCTATCGTTGAAGAAAAAACCCGGTGCTGCACTCCAGCTCCCTGGGAGACCAGCGGAGACTCGGATTCTTGCTCAGAGCAGGTGATGAATAAAGGGCTTTGCCTGGGCCACGCTGGTGTAAATCACAAGATGCCCCAGAAGTCGGGACAGCTCCACCGGTTTCTGTCTCTCCGGGATCCCGCGCTGGGATTTCTTTGCGTGTATAACCTGTTGGGGAGAGAAAAACGCCGACGGGAGAGAAATGTCTCGTAACACATAAAAGAGCCGCGATGTCCCGAGATGGAGGTGTCATCTGAAGTCCTTGGGAGATTCCATGCTCTGCGGCTCTCGCATTCGGCTCTCCCGCTGGCAGAGGAAGCGGTCGAGGTTACTGCCCCGGCCATCAAAGCGCCTGACACAGCTTAGCAACCCCGCGTGTGTCGGAACAAATATTTTTTCTCGGCTGCCGCTACTAGCAAAGGAGGGAAGGATGGAGACGAGCCCTGCGCCCTTCCCTGCCCTGCTGCAGCGCTGGAGCCGCGGGTCCAGCATCCCTGTCCGGGAGTGTGCGGAGCTCAGCAGAGCCCGCGGGGCGCGGGGTGCCCGCAGCTCCTGTGCCTCCCGTGGAGCCAGGGCAAGGCACAAACGGGACGGCTCCGCACGAGCAGGCTCCGACAGCCGGGCTGGGGAGGAGCCCTGCACTGGACAGCGAGGGCACCAGAGTGCGAGCCCGCTGCCGATAGAGATCTGTCTGTCTGTCTGTTGGTCGGCCGGTCACAGGGCTTGGAGCGTGGCCCTGACGGGCTGCCAGGCCATTTCCCTGCGTATTCTGCGTGGGCTGCTGGTGCTGGAGGGGAAGGTTTCGCCACTTCCACTGGTGAAACATGCCCAGCATCCCTGAGGAACAAAGTGTTGCCAAAGGCCCTGGCCAGTGAGGAGATGTTCTCCTCCAAGGTGGCCATGGAGCAGCAAGGAGACCTTGCCCCCCCTCAGCTTGTCATGCAGCACAGGAGAGCAGCATTATGCAGCCCATGGGAAGGCACCAGGACCCTCCAAGGGGTCTGGCTTGTATCCCTCCATCATCGTCTGAGGGGACTGAAGTCCAGCAAGGCCTGTGAAGCAGGCCTGCAGAGCCTGGACATCACAGATTGAAGCTTAAACAGGGAGAGAGTTGTTGAGATGAGCATGGTGGGGGCAAGGCAAGAGGGACAGTGACATCCAGTAGCCCAGAGCCCTGCAGCCATCCCCTCATCCCCGCGTGAGAAGGCAGGTTGGCCTTTCCACACATTTGTAAGTGAGGGATCGGGGAAGGGGGGGATGCAGAGGGCAGGGTGAAAACGAGACTTTGGCAAAGACAATGTGCAAAACATCAGGGGCATTTCAGAGAGAAAGGGGAAAGCTCATTTTGCAAGAGGAACAACATCTGTGGTGTGGGGGCCGAACATCTGTAGGAGGGAGCATGGGGGGAAGGCATTCTGGGAAAATATTTCTGACATAATCCCAACAGTATCTGGTGTGTTGGGATTTGGTTACAAATGGCCCTCTAACGTCTTTGTGCGTTTTGTTCTGCTGGTTCGAGGGGCACACAGAGACCCCTGCTTTGTGCTAACCTGGGAAATAAACCATTCGCTGGGCTCAATGGCTGAGTTCAGTTGTGCGGGGAAGGGGGGGTTGGGAAAGGGGAAGGCGAGATTTGTGTGAACTCAGCGAAAACCAGCGTAAAAGCCTCCATGCCATGTGCTGGAGGGAGGAGGGGGGGTTGCCTCCATCTCTGGGGACAACTCAGTGGTCCTGCTTGAGATGATGGGTTGTCTGGAGGTGAAAGCATGAGAGCTGAGAGCCAAGGTGCTCCGTGAGGGCCAGGGCTGGGGCAGACGGCAGCCCCATGGGGTGTGTGCCAGCCTACCCGGCCCTGTCTTGGCAATCTGCCACAGCGCTGGACCACAGGCACCTGGTGCTGCTGTGCGGAGCCCTCGTGCCGAGGAGCCTGGCTGCCCGGGATGGGTGAGCCGGACGTGTGACAGCCGGGCTGTGGGCGTGATGGCTCGTCTCAACCACCAAGCCTCGAAGGAGAGGAAGACAAAGAGGAACAAGCCTGGTTCTTTGGTGCGGTTACTGCATTGTCTCCCCAAGCTGCTTGTGATTAAGGGATGAGCTGCAGGGGGAAAGGGGCAGAACCCCAAGATGTGGTGGGTGCCAGCTTCTGAAGACAAGGGACTTTCCCAGTGTGTTCCAGGGTCATGGCCTGGGGAAATGACTGGAGCACTGAAGGTGGGTGCCATGCTCTAACTCAGGTCCCACATGACATTACATTGTCAAAAGCCGTGCACAGCCGTGGGCACTTACTGACAGGGCTGTGAACCCCCAGTCCTGGGCACCTAGTTTGCCCGGAGCTGGTGGGGAACTGTGCCCATGCCCTGTGGAGCCGCAGTGAGCCTCATGCTCTGTAGTGTCCCTTCTCCACCCTGAGTCTCCACACTTAAGCAGAAGGTGGTTATCTGGAGGATCAGCCCTTTAACCACTTCTTCCTTCAGGCAGGGCAGAGGAAGTTCCACAGGACCCAATGGATGTTCCATGCCCTGCAGGCATATGTCCCTTGGCATGACAGGAAAGCAAAGGCAGCTTTCCTCTCCACAGCCAGCACTGGCCAGAGCTCACCTGCTCCAACACCATGTTCTAGATCACAGCTGGATCTCTTCCTTGTAGTCCCTACAAAGCCTGACTGAAGCAAAATGCCCCTCTCTCAGATCTACAGAGGTCTCCATCTCTTCCTTCTGCATGTCAAGGCCCTTCTATCACTTGGTGAATTGCTTTCCCATGCATGAAGCCCAGATCTAGATTAACCTGTTTCTCTCAGAAGAGAGAATGAGTTCAGGATGGCTCTTGACATTTGACTCGATGGGATGAAGTCACCTTTCCATTCCTCTTTCACATCCCAGTTTGGTTTTAACACCAGCAGCAGGTTAACTCTTTTGTCTCATTGGCAAATGCTATTTCATCCCCATTTTCTGCCCTGCCTCTCCCTGTTTAGCTCATGTCCCCTCAACTAAGGCTGGTGTCCAGGAACTCAGTTTCTGTCAGCACACCGGCTCTGCCAGGGTAACTCAAATTCACGGGGCCAGAGTTCACAGATATTTAGTGCCAGCTCTTGAGATATCTGACTCAGGCCCAGGTGATGACCTAAGCCCATCACTCATCATTCCTAGAAAGACAGACGAATGGACTGGAGGAAGTCATTGCTCTCCTCAAACTTTAAAGCCCAGGCTAAACTTTTTCCCAACATGCAAAATCATGTTTATCTCCTTCTCCAGCCCAAGCATTTGTTGTGAATTGCCTTCACAGCCTGTCATGGCCACCAGGAGCTCTTGGAAAGCCAGTCTCTCTGCACACCCTGATTGGTCTAGCAGCAGGTCCCTGATGAGCTCATCCTGCTGACTGCTGCTGGTCAGGAGCTCCAGCTGAGCTGGACCCACTTCCTCAGGCACCCCCAACTCCTCATTCATCACCTCAATGAAAGTCAAGCCACATTGCTGAGGTTAACAGTGCTAGGGTGCACCATGCTCAGTGATCTCAGAGGTCTTCTCCAGCCTCAGTGATGCTGTGCTGACCACAGGTGTGCCCTGCAGGGTAGGCTAAGGTGGGCTCGTCTCACCATCTCCTCAGGGCTACTGGATACAAGGTGGGGGCTCTGCTTTCTCCATGCAAGACATACCCCAGGATACCTTTCCACTCCTGCGCAGTTCTCCTTCACTGTGTCCGTGTATAGCAAAGCCAACCACGAGCCCAGCTGCTGCTCGGCAGAGCAGGACCCCGACCCCTCTCCGTGAGGGAGTGTAAGGCTTTACTCACTGACACTGCGGAGGTGGCAGAAGGGCTGCTGGCTCATCTGCAAGAGCCTCCCCTCCCCCTCAGTGATTAAAACCAAGCATTAAGAGTAGCAGCATCCCAGGACAGTCCAAAGGTTGCTCTTCGGCATTAGCTATTTGGTATTCTGCCTAAAAGTGTCAGACGTGCTGTCAAGGAGAAGGGACAGTGTCATGTGGCACCGGGAGCCCAATCAGCTAGGCAGAGCCACGAAGAGCAAATCACGGGGAGCTGGGAGGCAGCGCTTGCGAACCGGCCATTGGCTAAAATGGCCCTTTCAGGAGGGCGGNAAAAAAAAAAAGAAGCAGGGCCTGTTTGCAAACAGCAAAACAGTCTACATATTTTATTTTTTTCGTCTGGATGAGTCTGACCCAAACCCTGAAACAGTTGTGTGGGATGTGGCTGTTGCAGCCATGTCCAAGCCCATCAGTGAATTTCAGTGGACTGATTTTGTCTGTCTTTTTGCAGGCCCCATCATTCCTCCCAAGGAGTTTCAATGACCTGCCCAAAGAAATTTGGCCTCCTACCGAGCACTCTGGAGTAGGACACAGACCACTAAGGGCCTGTGGACCACTGCTGGGATTTGGTGGGAGACCCTGCTCTCCAGCATCACACTGATATCCTAAAAAGGGAGAGGAGCCCTCAGAGAAGCCCACAGTCCCAGAAATATGACACAGAATGTGATGAGAAAGGGTCTTTCTTGTATCTGGAAGCTGGGAGTGGAGGGTATCCAGGTATGGGACATGGTTGCTCATAGACAACCTGGCTTGGTCAGTCATGTCCTCTGCTTTGTCACCTGTGAACATGGTCCATGGAAAACAGTGATCTCTCCGTGATGGAGAATGAGAGCAAGGTGACCAGCCAAACTCACTGACCCCCCCCCCATTTTTGGTAAGATCTGGACCTTTCCCCAGGGGGAGTCTTGCATGCCACTAAAAGAGGCTGAGGCTTCAGAGCCAGTGCTGCCAGAGCTGCTGGGTGTCCACAGCAGGGACCCTGGAGTTCCCAGGATGCTGATTCCACCCACTGAGCAGCAGCATGCTCCTTGTAGCTGCTCTGTCTCAGCATTGGGTGCTTTGGAGGCAGCCTTTGAGGAGGTAGCAGGAGGCAGAGTTGAGCAGAGGAAGGCTGAGAAGGGAAGTAAAGTCTGTATCCCTGGATGTCATGGCAGGACAGCCTTTGGAGAGCCTTCTCTGAGTCTGGGGTGGGAAATGGAACAACAGTGCCAGAGAAAAAAGTTCCTTGTTATGGATGCTGGGTCATGTACAGGTGTTCGAGTCCATAAACTTCTTGGAGGGTTGTGCAAGAGCCACTAGAGCCCCTCTGGGGCTGGCTGTGTCCTCAAACATTGTCCAGTCTTTTTCCATCACATTTGCTGCCAAAAGACACTTTCTCTCCAGGAGGTGATACTAACAAAGGACTGGGCCTCCAGCCTTGGCTCAGTTTATCTTCTTTATTGGGACAGAGACCATATTTCATCCTGGAGTTGAGATACTAGCTGCACTTGGTGTTCTGCTCTATGACCATATTTTAGGAAAGAGCCTACATTTGTCTCTCCCCTTCCCACCCAGGAACTGCAGCCAGCAATCCTCTTGGACACCTCTTTGAGCCAGCAAAGGCAGCGTGTGGATCAACGTGTAGCCATGAAGCTGGATAAAGAAGGACACTAAGAAAGGACGTGGTGATGGTGTTTGTGATTCATGGTACTCAACAGAGCCCTGGGCTGAACTGTACCTCTGCCCAGGCTGCTGGACTGGGTTGGGCTTCTTAGTGGGACCACGGGGGCTTTGCCTGCTCCCGGACACTACTCTGGGGGTGCCAACGGGGGCTGCTGAAGGGACCACTGGCCAGACACGGCACGGCAGTGTCCTCCGTCCTCACGGAGCCACAGCGGGGCCTGTCCGCACTGCCCCGCCCCCATCCGAGAGCGCTGTCCCGGCGACGATCCGGCCCCGGTGCCGGTCCTGCCGTGAGCGCTGTCCTGGCCCCGGTTCAGCCTCAGTCCTGGCGCTGCCGTGAGCGCTGTCCCGGTCCGGTCCCGGTCCGGCGCTGCCGTCAGCGCTGTCCCGGACCAGTCCCGGTCCGGCGCTGCCGTCAGCGCTGTCCCGGTCCGGCCCCGGTCCTGCGGGAGGGCGGTGCCACCTGGCGGCCGCGCGGGGCAGGCGGGACGCGCTGGGTCCGGCGGGGGTCCCGGTACCGCCACAGGGCTCGGAGCCCCGAGGGTCCCGGAACCCGAAGAGGGCTCGGAGCACCTCGTGGTGTCTCCGTAGGAGGCGGGAATGCACCACCTCAAGCATCCGGCCATGGGACATGAAAGAGCCTCTGCCAAGTGCCCTGGAGGAGTCGCAGTGTGCCGGTGTCGGGAAGGAGCTCGTCCCTCCGAGGGAGCGGGGCCGTCCTGTGGAGCAGCCCGAGCTCGCAGTGCCGAAGCTTTGTGCCCCGGTGGGATGGCACGTGTTGGGCACGCAGCGGCTTTCCAGGAATTCCAGCTTCGCTGCAGCCACTGCTGACCCTGGGGTCCCGTTTGGGCCATCCCGTGGTGGCAGGAGCCCCTTTTGCCTCTGGAGGCTGCAGCAGCAGCAGCAGACACAAGAAGTCCAAAGTCTTCCGTGACTCTCCTCTGGGCTGAAGCAAATTTGCTCTTCATGAAGAGTTTTAGCATGCCAGGAACATAAAGGCTGCCTGCCCAACGGGGGCTGACAGAGCATCCCTCCCTCCTCCCAAAGGGAGCAGTGGAAGAGGCACAACCAAAGATATCCTGCATAGAAGAAAGGACATATCTTCCATGAGCGTTCCTAGTGAAGTGGGATTCATCCAGGCCCCTCTATCCCTATTCCATACAGGCCTAGTGTCTGTGCACAGTTGTTGTCCTGGGCCAGATCCAACCCTGTTGTCCAGCTCAGTTACTTCAATAAGACTTCAAATTGCTTAACAAATACCACACAAATGTTTAAACTCTGAGAATTTGTACTATGTGTTCAAAATGTGATTTATCTTCATCTGTGCCCACGAGATTTATCAGCCCAAATTAAGGGAATGGCTGTTCTCTTTAAAGTGTGGTTCTAGTCAGAAAAACCAACTGGAGTCTCCTCTCAGTAAGTCAAACACATGGCCAAACCAGAAGGGAAAAATTGAGAAACGTTTTTCTAAAAACATTCTTATGTTTTTTGGTCAGAAATTTTTGAAGTATAGCTGAATTTAGAAACATTCAACCAACTGTAGTGAGACAGGAATCAGGAAAGGAATTGTGAAAATTCAGTCAGGTTTTTTTCCCCTCTGATCTTCATCAAAATTTAATACTTTTATGTTATTTTTCATCAAATAGTGCTGGCAAGGACTATGTGGCACATCTGTCTAAGAAAGACCATTTGCAAACCTCCTCCTCCGTGTAGTACGGACAGGAGGTGACTCTGTCACCTATGTATTATTCTCCTATGTATTCTACATAGGAGAATAAGAGCTCTTGTTCACACACTCTGGGCAAGCCTGCTGCAACATTGGATATGAGGACTTAATCCTGGGCATAGAGGAGTGCACTGGTAAATAAGACACTAATTCCTGCTAATGGACCCTGTGGACTTACAATTCCAGTCACGGCTTCCCTGCTTCTTCCTTTCCTCTTCTGTGACACTGAGCTCCAAGAGGGGAGGATGGCTCTGCCATGCCCAGAGAGCTGCTGGAGCACAGCCAGGGAATCCCCAGCACAAGGATTCAGAGAACATGGAGTTCCTTCCCCTCTCTTAAAAGCTCTTCAATTTGATCTCTGAGGTACAGACCATGATCAGAAGGACAAGTGCAAAAAAAACCCAACCTCCAACAGGGTAAAACCTCAAACAAGGCAGAGTAGATGGAGAAACACACAAAGATGAACCATTGAGTAGTTGCTGCTAGGATCCAGAGAGACTAGCTTTGGCACCATCTGCCATTAAGCCTGTGCCATAATGTTGAATGTACCACATCTGGAGGTGGGAAGGCATGGAAGATGGGTGCAGAGACAAATACCAGAAGGAAACAGCCCCAGGAACTGCATTTGGCATTGGCAGGAAACTTTTTTAGACCAAACTTATCTTGAAACTATATTATTTTTCTGCCTATGCAATTTCCCAACAAATTAAATTGTAGGGGAAAAGTCATGATGGGGATTTTAGAGGTTTCATCAAGACAGCACCAGAGCCTTTTGACCCAGTTTGAACCCATTGACTCTGCATTCAGATTAGGGTGCCAAAAAAGAACCAGAATTTCCTTTCAGCCAGATGATGAATGTTATTCTTTCCCAGTAAGTGTGAGGAGAATGTTTTAATCCTCATCAGCTTGCCTGGGTCAGTACATATTTCTCCCAGCAAAAAAAAATAATTGTATTTAAGCCTTTTCTGTTCAGTACTTCAGGGCACATAACAAAAGGATTTTCCTGCCTGGAACACTGGGCTGTTAGATCTGGCTGTAGCTCTCACCTGGGACGTACAGTCAAGAAATCTGACCTTTTATGCTCACTGTCTTTGAAGCTAGGAGAGTCCTGATTTCAATCTCAGCAGCAAAGAGAACATCTAAGTCTTGATTTAAAAGGTCTGAAATTACTCTCATCTCCCCTGGCTGCTTGTCTCATCCAGCCAGTCTCACCTCATCCCACCTCACCTGGAGTCAGGCACAGGCAGCTGGATCCCATATGCTAGGCTGTCCTGGGCAGTCCACCAGTGATCATCAGGGCCAGATGTCCTGGGCTGGGGGCTTGAGGGGCACTAGTCCCCTCTTAGTCCCTGTGTCACATAGCATGACCATGGTCATGCTGTGTGGGATCCCCTGATCCAGCCTGGATGTCATTCACCCCAACTGTACAGGAAGGCTCATAGGAAGAGCAGGAAGAAGCCCCAGGACTGAATTTCCCAAGCCAGAGCCAGACCCATGAGGAGACATGAACCCCAAGAAACACCCTGGTTTCCTCTGGCACCACCAGCAATACATTCTGCAGCCAGAGACCTGAGGGCAGCCCAGCCCCACCTGTGTGTCACCAGTGACCCCTGCTAGCAGCCCTGCCTGTACTTGGCTGCACCATAGAGGATGCTCAGCCACTGGCACCATGCTGTCTCTGCCCTACAGAACACTTGGCATGCAGGCAGGGAAGATGTGCAGGGACCAGTCTGCAGGATGAGACCCCAAACCCTTTTGAGGAAGAAGAGCTGATAAGCCATCAACAGGCAGATGGTTGCCAGTGAGCAGAGTCTCTGAACCATCAATGCCTCTTGCATTTGGAGTGCAATCTGCTTTCCACCAGACAGCATTAGCTGATGGTGTGGGAGGCTTTTTCCCATATGGGAGGATGGCTTACAAGTGCTAAAATTGCTCCTGGTGCTGCCAGCATCTCTGAGAGACCAGGTGAAAAAAAAGCAGGGTCACAGTATCTCAAGATCTGTCCTGTGCAGGCAGGCGCATCCAGACAGATGTGAATGATTTTGATCTTACCAAACAAAGAGATTTCCTCCTACAGGATGTTTCAGCTTGGCACTGCTCAGTGAGCTCTGGGAATCACTTCAGCATCACAGCCCTGTGCCTCCAGTCAGGTTCAGGCACCTCCCCAGGACTCCTGGGGCTTGTCATAGCCCTGCCCCTGGGGTGGCTTTTTACCCTTGGCTTTTGCTTAGCATCTTTGGGCCTCTGCTATAAGAGGAACTGCTGGAAGTGTGAATTTCCACGCCTCACAACTGCTCACTGGAGTACATGCACTTCTAAAACCAATGGAAAAAGGCACAAGGTCCTACCCCTTGTAGGTGCAAACCCTGCCTCCTCCTTGCAGTGTTGTCCTGTGGGAATCTGCAGCTCCCCCATGCCTCCTGCTTAAGAGTAGAGCTGTGGGGCCATGAGGTCCTTTGCTTTCGCCTCCATGAACAGGCAGGCTTTTCTCCTGCCTGCACTGGTTCTGCCTCTGGAGCAGACTGGGGACTGTCTGATGAGCTGTCTGAGTGTTTGAGGCCAAAACCTGATCCTGGACCACAACTTTCCCAGGTCTGAGCTGCTTTTGAGACATCTGCCTCCCAGGGCTGAGGAGAGGTTCTCGGGCCTGCTCAGAAGAAAAGCGTCACTGCCTGCTTGGCACCAGAGCTTGGACAGGAATTCTCTTGTTTTTCATGAGCAGGCTGAGCGGTCAGCACATACCATGAGCAACAGTCAGCGGAGCAATAAATAGCCGGACCAGAAGGAGACAACCTGTTCAGACTGGACCGCTCATCCCCTGTGCTGGCGGGATGTCTCCGGCTCTGTGTCAGGGTCTCATGAGAGCTGGGCACACTGTCCTGGCCCAGCCCACCCTGACTACATCCCCAGGAGCAGCTGTGCCCCCTGCTCCAATCAGCGTGTCCCAGGACGTCATGGCAGCCATCGGGGTGTCTGTGTGGGATGTCTCACTCCTGCTCCCAGAACTGTGCCAGAAGGCACTGCAGGCTGGCTGTGGATTGTTCCTCCAGGGCTGGTTCCCTTTTGGGATCACACCCAAACTTATTCCTGAGTTCCACTGAAAGTCCCAGTTTTTCTTGTTCTCCAGAAAAAGGAGCACTTTGTAAGCATTAAGGTTCAGTAACATACCCCAGAAAATTCTGTTTTCCCAAATGATGTTCCTTTGGAGTCTTACACCACCCCATGACTGTGGAGTACAGGAGAGGTCCCAAATAGTCAGTGAAAGCCCATTACTTGGCATTTTCCTTTTTCCCCTTTAAGGTGTGCAAGAGAAGCAGGCATGAAGGTTGTTCCTACTGCTCCAGGTCACCTCTGCCAAGCATCCAGTATGGAACAGCCAGGGGTTGTAAAGTGCTCTGACCTGAAAAGTGCTAACTAAGAAAATTAAGCCCAACACGAGTGTTATTAATAAATGCCAGCCACTGTTATATAACTCCTAATCGTGAACCGCGTCTTTCGGCCCCCATTGTTCCATTGTCAGGCCCTATTATCTGGGAACTCTTACCCACCGACCACAAGAAATAGCCTGGGCTCTGCGGGTTTGCAAACTTTGTTGTTGGAAAGCTTTTCATGCAATTGTTTTTGCTTTGCACTGTTGCCTTCCTCATTGTACAGATGTGGGTGTGTATCACAGCCCACACCCTCTGCCTTTTGCCTCAGGATAGCTTCGAAAATGAGCCGATCTGTCTCAGCGAGTGTTTTTCCTAAGAATTCTCTTTAAAAACAACAACATTCAAACAAAAAAAACCCTCATTTTCCTGAAGTGAAGCTTGTGCTGGGGAAAGATGCTGGCCTGCAATCCCAGCAGAATAAGGAGTGCACTGTATCCTCTGAAGAGATTCCCTGCAGGAACAGCAGCGCCTGAGCCCAGGCCTGAAGGCAGGAGGAGTGTGGGCTATGTGGGTCTCTAGAGCTCAGTTGGAGCAGGGCAGATTGGGGCTTGCAGGGCTGGATACTGGTCCCCTGCTGCCAGACCCTGAGCTTTCAGCCACCCCACTTCAGTGCTCCTTGTCCTCTTCACCACAGCCTATGCCAAGTTGGGCTCCTCTGTGGTGATTCTACCTAGAAGTTCACATGAAGCTCATGTGGCACTAGTGCAAACTCGTAAAGAAGTCTCAGCTCTCATTTTGAGCTACTTCAGGCCTTTGCAGAGGTTTCCATGACCCAACAATGTGAATCTTCAAGGCACTTTCCCACTGCTCAGTGTAAGGTACAGCAGCATGGGAAGATCTGCAGGCTGCTCACAGCTTGCCAGTGTAGAAGCACTGTCATTCATAGGGCTTAGGCTAGGACCAACTACACTGAAAAATGCCTTTCCGGCCAAAATATAACAGTTTGCTGAACTTTGTCTCATTTGGAAGAGAAATTTTAAATCAAAACCAGAAAATACCAGGTAAAGAGCTTTTGGTGTCCAGTGTTGGAGGCCTGTACTTTCTCTATCGATGGGTTTTAAAAAACTGTGAGACGTTTTTCTTCCTTTCATTGGGAAGTCTGAAATGACACAGAAAGCTAAAAATAGTAACAATACTCAACCAAGCCATTGGTGTTTTTCAGTAAGCTCTAATGCTAACTGATGCTGTCTTGGGCAGGCTTTGTTACTTTTCTGACCAGGGCCTATTATTAGGGTTGTAAATATTCCCAACCCAGATGGTCTGAAAGCCACCAACCTGTTCCTGAATGTTTTTTTCCTGTAGTTCATGCAACACCTCACACCTTTGAGCAGTGACAAACTGTAAGTGCAGTGGTGGAGGTGAGGAGCATCCAGAGCAGTGCTGCAGTATGATCTCAGCATGGTCTCCAAGCTGGGACTGTGACCTTGGGGCCACCCTCCCTCACCATCTGCAGAGATGGGCTCTGGGACACTGGTCACAGGACCATCCTTGGTGGCTGGATATGCTCCCCACACCAGCCTGAGCTCTCCCATTTGTCCATCCTCTGGCCCATCCTGGGCTTTGCAGCAAAGGGCAGGCACAGAACATATGTGGCCACTACTGGGCATCCTTCTGCCCAGCCATTCCCAGTGCTTTCCCTTTAAGAGGGAGCAAGATACAGATGTTGTGTATGCTGTGCAGGGAGCTGGGGCAGCCCAGGAGACCACTCTCCTGCGATCTCTGCATGGCACAGAGACATCTACCTAACAATTGAGGGAATACTTTCCATCCAAAGAATCCATCTCGTGGTCCCCTCTTCATTTGTGACACAAGGGAAAATGTGAAGCAGCCAAGATGCATGAATCACTGTCCCAAACAACATATAATGAACTCATAAAATCAAAGGCAGGGTTAGTTTCAACCCGTGCTGCCAGGGCTCCTTGGACATTGTCTGGAATGAATTTAAGTTGTTACAAAACTCTCTGTGTGTTTCTCTTCCCCCCAACCCCCCAAACCGTCTTCTTCTCTCCGTCTTCACACCATTTTTTCCTATGAGCGTCTTTCCCCTCCCTCCCACCTTTCTTCTCCTCTCCTGCCCTCCTTCTCTGTTCACCCTGGTCTCTCCTTCCCAGCCCTTTGTTCCAGCCCTTCCTCTCAGTATTGCTTCTTCCCCCAACCATCTGGCTGCCAGCCATGTACCACCGCCACTTTTTCAGAAAGACTCATTTTCAGGACAGCTTCAGACAAAGCGCATCCAGCAAGGCCTGTGCCACCTGCTCGTTCTGACATGGCTTCACCAAGAGACCCCCTTGTCTCCTCCCTCACAGGGAGCTCAGCCCCAGATCATCAGCAGAGGCTGTGGGGGGATGACCTCCTCAGACACTCTGGAGGACTGGAGAAGTGTGGCTGCATGTATTTGACCCTATGCTCACACTTCTGCTGCCTCACAGGAATTCACAGAATTTCCTGAGCTGGAAGTGGCCCCCAAACTTCAAGCCCAACTCCTGGCCTTGCACACGACACCCCAACATTCCCACCATGTGGCTGAGAGCGTTGTCCAAACACTTCTGGAGCTCTGGCAAGTTTGGGGCTGTGAATTGCCTTCATCTCTACAGCCCTGCTCATGTGCCAGCACTCCCAAAGGGGACAAGGAAGCAGGCACTTCAGTCCCACCACCACTTCAGAAACCAGGCATTTGTTTATATCACGGTAGCTGCTGCTGCTTGTGACTGAGCAGGCACTGGAGCCACAGGAGCTGCTTGAGGCAAGTTTGAGCAGCAACAGGCCCTGCTGACTTGGAGACCTGGGCTGGCATCTCTGTGCTTCAGCTCCTGGTCCCAGTAGCAGGCTGGGGCCGCCAACTCTTGGGCAACTATGGCCCCTCTGAGCTGTGCCCAGCTGAGTAACACAGGCACCACCCAAGCTGCTGAGGCTCTCTGGAATCCCAACCCAAATCTACCCAAACACTGAATTGGTTTGGAGCAAACACCACGCAAGCCAAACCTCAACCCCAGCCATGCCAGAGTCAGCCTAGCAAGCTGCTCCCAGCTCACACAGGACAGCCTCCATCTGCCAGGCAGGTTTTGTGGACCTCCTCCCTTGGTGTCTCGCTGGGAACTCTCCTGAAGCACCAGGCACACGCTGTGCTCCGATTGCAACATCGTTCTGCGGTGGCCGCCTGCTCCTCCAACGCTGCGGACGAGGTGTTATCTGCCAGCCGGCAGGGCTCGCATTCCTCCGGGGCGAGAGAGCACCGCCCGGCTCCTTCCCAACCCTGCTCAAGCCTTGGAGCAGGGAAACGAGAGCAGATAGGAGCGGGGTCTCCAGCACGTGAAGATGCTGAGGTAGCTCATGAGGTTTATTAAAAGAGCCCCTTGTGCTAAAGCTAAGCTTTGCTTCTGACTTCAGGCCCTTGAACAGCATTTGGAAAAAAGCTCTCAAAATTAATGTGAGATGTTTCCCAGGAGAAACCCTCACTGCATCCACATAATCCTGCTCAGCAGAAATGCCACTGGCGGGCAGCTGTGCATCCTTGAGAGGCCCCCGTTGCCCTGAGAACATCCCGAGGCTCCTGCCGTGGCACAAGGGGTGCAGGACACGCAGAGAGTCCTCCCACTTGCGACAATCACAGCATCTTTCCCCTGATGGCAAGAGGACAGGCGCAGCATCCTCATGACGATGGGAACATACACACAGCTGTCAGTGTCCGGTTTATCCCGCGGTTCCAATCCACCGCTCCGGCTGCCGGAGCCTCTCCCCGGCACAGACCGAGCTGCGGGGGAACGGCTCCATCTCGCGGCCGCTGGGCCGAGCCGGGCCGGGCCGGGCTCGCACCCACCGCTCCCTCGGAGCTGGAGGGTCCCGCGCCCTTGGGGACACGCGTGTCCCTTTGCCTGCCGTGGAGAAGGAACATGCCGAAGCCATAGCGGTCGCTGCAGAGCAGGGGGACGCAAGCAGGAGCGTAAGGTGTGGGGGTGACATTCTTGAGCGGCCTGCACAAACAGCCATGGCAGTCATGCAGGGATGGAATTAGTTAAAGACAAACCAAAGCGTGTTCAGGAAAGGACCAGGCATAAGTCTTGCAGCTCAGGAAACTGATGAGAGAGAAAGAAGCACAAAATCAATTCCTGACCGCAGCTGCTTGCTGAATAGGGGGACCTGAGGCACACTCATAACGTTCAGCATTATCCAGGAATATTATCACTGTGAGCAGGGCCATGCAAGTCCCTTTGCCATGGGCTAGAAGTAGCCACAGCAGGATAACGTAGAGCTAAAGATGTGCTAGAAGAGCAGAACCTGGAATGCCTGCAGAACTGCCACTTCCTGGGGGCATGGAGCATGTTTGAGGGCTGTGTTGCACATCCTCCCCAGCCTCTGCAGCATCTTTCCACAGCATTCTGCAGTCCACGACCGGGAATGGCAATGGCAGTGAGCATGGCCTCAGCACACACTGCTGCAGGTTCAACATCTCTCTAGCCTTGCCAGCAGGCTGCAGCCCCTTGGGCTGCCCCAGCTTGGCCTGGGGCTGTGAGTGGAAGCTCCAGCGCTGTGCCTGACCCGTGCAATGTTCATGCTGGTGTGAGCAGGGGCAGGGCAGGACAAAGTTCATGTAATGTCACTGCAGTGGTTCTACGTGTTATATGGAGTTATATGCCGTGTTTGTTGGTGATATCATACAGGGTTCTTTTTCTACAAGCCACACTCACTGCACACCTTTCAACAAATCCTGTCTCCACCAGGGTGAACTGCCCCTACTGGCCTTTCTGAGTGGCAGAGAAAGCTGTTGTGGCCCAAAGCAGGGCTTCTGGTCCCTGAGGAGGGCCTATTTGGGCTGCCCGCATATCCCCACAGTGCTCAAACCCAGGGTGCTACCAGGACCTGGACCCCAGGCTAGGCAGGCAGCCCAGGCTATCTCTGTTCCCCAGCAGTGCAGAGCAAGAGGAAGGACCCAAAGGTACCATGGATGCACTGGGCCTGCAGGAAGGCTGGTGGTTAGGAGAGTCAAGGTGGAGGGAACAGACTCCCAAGGGCTGCTGAGGCTCAGGTGAGCCCCAAGCCACTGGTGTGGAGCATGGCAGGATGCCTTGGGCAAATCACACCCCATGAGGAGGGTGTTTGTACCTCCCTGCACGGTCACATTTTAGTTCCCAGCAGCAGCTGCTGTGACCCGCACTCCAGAAGACAGCATATGTGGGGACCGACTGAGCACAGGGTGTGAAGGCAGATCTGTCTGTCAGGAGACTGCTAGTCCCAAACGGGAGGCAGATAAGGTGCCCTCAGAAGAGTAAATACCATAGAAATAAGAGAAACAGGAGACTTATGGAGTCCTACAGATTCCTTAAGGAATTCTGAAGATGACCTAGTGGCTGAAATGGGATCCTCCTCTCTTACTGCAATGGGAGAGGGGCCTGTGGGACCAGTCAAAGGCAGGAGTCCTCCCTTCTGGCAGTAAACTTCTTCCTTCTCCAGTGTGGAGGTTAAAGAAGGACGAGGCAGTAGGTAGGGTCCCTTCCCTACTTGCCTGGAAACATGAGCCTCCACCTCAAGGAGCCGTTCCAACACGCCGGGATGGGGCTGGGGCTGCCCACTGTGACATGTTCTCCTTCCTCGGCGGGGCTGGGGACTGGATTACAGTCGGGCTCATGTGGCAAGTGAGCCAGCGCGGGGAGTCGGGCCCAGGCCACACCGACACGGACACGGGCACGGCGCATCCCGGGCCCGGGCCCGACGCCCTGCGCTCCTCCCTGCGCCGCGGGGCCGGCAGGGGGCGCGCGAGCGCCGCGCACCGACCGCAGAGGGCCCGGGGGTCCGGGGTCTGTCCGGGGTCTGTCCGGGGTCTGTCCGGTGTTTGTCCAGTGTCTGTCCGGGGTCTGTCCGGCGTCTGTCCGGCGTCTGTCCGGGGTCTGGTGTCGCGTCCGAGCCGCTGTGTGGGCTCACTGCAATGGCCAGGGGAGTCCTCTGCAGGGCTGGGCTGGCTTTGAGTGTGTGCTGCAGGGGAAGGGGGGGCGGAGGAGGCAAGCTACAGAGGACAGAAGAGGGCATCAGCCTGGGGGACAGATGGTTCCAGGGGCACTTCAGAGCCCCTTCCAATTCTTAAAGCGGCTGCAACAGAGCTGGAGAGGGACTTGGCAGTGATAGGACAAGGAGGAATGGCTTCCCACTGCCCGAGGGCAGGGTTAGACGGGATATTAGGAAGGAATTCTTCCCTGTGAGGGTGGTGAGGGCCTGGCACGGGGTGCCCAGAGAAGCTGTGGCTGCCCCATGCCTGAAAGTGCTCAAGGATAGGGTTGAACGAGCAATTTGGTCTAGTGAAAGATATCCCTGCTGTGCAATTGGACTGGATGATTTTAAGGTCCCTCCAACCCATTGGACAATTCTGTATCTGCCACAGCTGACTTGGTGCTGGTAGGTTTGCTCCGACAGCTTCTGAATGTCTGTGTCCTTTCAGCAATCCTTTGTTGACTGGGAAGCCTGGCTGGCACCAAACACTGTACCTTCATGAGTCACAAGGAGCAGGAATGAATGCAGAATGGGAGCTTGTGATGGACAGAGCATCCTGCAGACCGCAGGGTGACAAACAACACAGTGTGCTTGCCCTCTCATCCTGCCAGATCTGCCCAGGAAGGCAGCAAACACTAGGTGATGTCAGCATGCTGAGGAACACCAACAGGATCTCACAGTCTGATTCCTACCTCAGTGAGTGTTCCATCTCTGCTGATGTCTGTAGCACTGCCATTTGCCAAATCCAGATTCACATCATTCTCACAGGTTCTCCATCCTACAAAGAGGAAACAGGGGAAACAGCTTTTGCCCATCTCAAATGGGCTTTCATTGATGTGAGGCCTGTGGACAGCAGTTGCAAAACTTTTCTATATGGTGGCCAGCACTTCTAACATCATGTTTGAGTCACAGGATGGGTCCAGTGGGTGTGAAAACAGCAGCACTGAGGTTGTGGTGTTGCAGCCCCCCAGCTCAGCACCACCCTGGAGCAGCCAGGCCAGGCTGGCTCAGTATCACAGCTCATATTCATGGTTGTCCTTGTGTTTTCTGGTGAGGAAAATGCCTTCAGGTCGATCTTTTGGACAATTCTTGCTTCATGTCACTTCAGGATCTTCTAGCCATGCCCCGTTTTGCCCTATTGCCTTCATCACCCCAGCCCGCCCCTGGTGCCACACTGTCCTGACAAGCCTGGGCCTTGCTCTGCCCCACAGTCTGATCTGATCCCAAACAATGGAAACACTGGTCCTGCACTAGTGTCTCATCTGGGATCTGCATTGGGGCTGCTTTTGTGGCTTCTGGCTTGACTGCCCAGCTCCCCGAGTGTCACCAAGAGGCAGGGGAGCCACGAGATACCTGCAGCATTGGACTTAGAGCCTTGATGTTCCCCTGCTCATGGCCCAGGTCTCTGTCCTCTCACCTGGTCGCTTCACTCTTGTTTATCCACTCCCTGCTGCTGGAATAGGAGAGGAAACGTGTTTAGTGCAACAAGGCAGAGAGCAGCAAACAGCAATTCCCCTGGGGCTTGTGGCCAGCTGGGGTCTGCTCCTTCAGTGAGCATCTGCCAGCCAGCTGGGAGAGCTGCTCCTGCAACCTGCTGCCCCAGAGAAACAGGATGTGGGCAACCAGGGGTCCCCCGGGAGCAGGGTGGTGGGGGGTGGGGGCTTTGAACGTAACGGGTGGGCACTGTGCTGGCACCTTGCCCTTCTTCCCACCTCCAGTGCTGTCTTCAGTCCTCACATCCATTGCAAGGGCAATTACAAGAGGATGTTCCCCAGGCCAAACTGGCAGATGTGGGGGCCGCAAGGCTGTGAACACGGCCCCAGTGAGGGAGAGAATCCAGGTCTGGGTTTCCTGCTCTCCTTCAACGCTTTGCACAAACTGATTAAATTAGTTTCACCTTTTTCGTGCCCCTCTCGCAGGTGGCCTGGGGATAGCGGGGCAGCCCCTCGGGGGCAGCTGTGCTGGGTACAGAAGTGCCCCGCTTCTCTCCCTCCCTGCCCAAAAATCGGAGACCAAGGGCGACTCGGGTGCAGCAGCGCAAGAAAAGCCCCTGCACCACGGGATGGAGCAGAGACTCCAGCTTCCTCCATAAGAGGAGCTGCTCCCGCCTGGTAAATGCCTTATTTGCTTCGGGAAGCAGAGGGAGAATAACCAGCTGCCTGGCTGCGGCACCGCTGAGCCCTCGGCGCGGTGGGCTACGGCCCGCAGCCACCCGCACTCCGGGGATGGACCCTCTGTGGGCTGAGCGAACTCTCGAGGTGCGGCGGGGCTGGCCGGGCAGCAGGTGGGACCGCGGCCACCGGGACCCCCGCAGCGCTGACCGGCGGCGGGCGGCCCCCGGGACCCCGCGGGGAGGGCTGCCCGCGGCGGGGCGGCCCCGCTTCCCG
>VXBI01003347.1:46693-81315 GCA_013397375.1 Toxostoma redivivum | reverse complement strand
AGCCCCGCCAGGCCGAGCCTGCGGTGCCAGCCCCGGCTGACCGGGCACGAGGCACGCACGTGGTGCCCTGCCCACCGCTCCCACCGCGGCTCCTTCTCCGCCTGTGAGGGCTCCGCCGGCACAAAGTCACCTGCGCGGGCGGCATCGCCCTTGTCACCATCCCAGGCTTGGGGTCCATCACTGGTCCCTTCCTAGCAGGGCTGCTCCAAGAGACTCCCCTGCAGGGTGGGCTCAGAGGGTCGGCTCCCTTTGGAAACGGCTTCCGTGGGATGTGCTCTGCTCCACAGTTCTGGAGCCAGGCTGGGCAAGACCCTCAGCACCCCGAGTACCCGGCCCTTAAGCCACAGCTGGGGTGAGAGTTTTGGCCAGTGAACGTGTGGGTGGGCAGCTTCACGGGAAGAAGGGAAGCTGGGCTGCGTTTGGTGGGTTTGCTTTTGCTTTCCTCTCTTGGAGCTGCTGAAACCTCATTTCCTCAAAACGCTATCCTACCCACAGCTTCCCTGGCCCACTGGAGAGTGGGTGGGTGGAAATACCTTTCTTGGGATGAGGACTAACGGGTGTGATGGGGACGTGGTGCTTGGCAGTCCGCTGTGTTGCCAAGTAGGGTGGGTGAGGAAGGCCTCGTGGGCAGGAGCATGAGCTCCTCTGGCAGTGCAGTGGTCCTCCTGGCTTGATGCTCATCTAGGCAGCACTTGGGCATGGATACTCTTCTCTCAGGGAGCTCATCCCATGAATGTACGTGATATAAGCCAGGCTGAGCATCCCCACCTCCATCCGTGCCATTTGTATTGGACCAGTAGCCAGGCTGAGACAATACTGAGTGCAGACCTGGACATGCATACCCTGCATGGCTGGAAATGTCACAGATCCTTCTTCCCTGGCCTAGTTTTCTGTTGCCTGTCTCTCAGAGTCAGGAGAGGCTAGAACTCTCTGTAACCAGTGGAGAGAGATGTGGCTTCTGCCATGTGCTGGAAACACCCTCCAAGGTGTTTGGATGGAGGGCAACTTTTTTTCTCTTTTTCTGCAATATCCCATTTACAAAACAGAGGGAGCTGCTGTGCTGCTCTGACACCTGTTTGGAGCAGGCTGATGAGGGGACAGGAGATCCAGCAGTTTAAGAGCAGGGTGGGCTGCAAGGGTCCCAACACCCCTTCCTCTTCTACCTGTGTGCAGAAGGAAGGTAGGACCCTGCAGAGAAGAGGGCAGGTGTAATGCCAAGCTGGGAAGGAGCTGATGTGTGTCTGCAGGCTGTGGAAGAGAGAAGCCTGGCCTAGGGATGTAGCTGAGTGCAGGATGTTCACCAGAAATGTAAGCTGCTGGGTGTGGAGGCTGAGGAGCATTTCCACTGCTCTCTGAGCACCAGAACAATGATGTCTTCAGTCTAGGTTGGACGGAATGGAGGTTCCACCTTGGCTGGCTGCTGGCATAAGTGTGACTCTGAGAGGGAATTTCCCCAGCCCTAAAGAAGGAGGTGAGCATCAGTGCACACCTTGGAGGGTGTGCTGAGATGTTGTCAGCAGGAAAGCAGCCCACCATGTCAAGGGTGTAGAGGCAGTACCTCTGCCTCCTGTTCCCCCACCCTGGTTAGTCAGGCCCTGCTCCATAAGGAAGCAGTTATTTTGTGCCCCTTTGAGCCCCTCCCTGAGTCTGCGCAGGACACTTGCACTCGGTATGGAAACGCGACAGATTTTCCATATTCCGCTTTGCCCCGTGATGTTTAAAAATGTACGTGACAGCTTCTTCCTAATGCTGCAGGCTTGGCTGCAATAAATAATAATTGCTTGCATTCAAGCAATAAGAGACTGTGGGACACCAGGGGCATGAAATATCGTGCCAATAGCCAGAGAGGGGGTAAAAAAAAAGAGATGTCAAAGTGCAGTGTGTTTCCAGCCTGTTGTTGTGAGCCATCCTCTGCCCAATGTGAGAGATCTTTCAAAGCCGGCCAAATGTTGTCATTTCTGAATACCATTTTAAATATTCATCCAGACTATTTTCAACATCTGTGCCCGGCATGTTGTGAAAATGCAATGAGGGATGTTATGGAAACCAGATCACTTTATTCTCATATGGAGTGGAAAGGAGTGGAAGCAATGAGGACTTCTGGACTGGAACTCTGAGTCCCTTGCATCCACTGGGAGTAGTGGGAAAAAAATCCTCTGCACCTTGAGGGATGCTGCTGAGACCACTCAGTAGAGTTAAGCACTGTGGTAGGAATGTGCAAAGGGGTTTGGGAGATTGCAGTGGAATTAGAGTTAAGTAAAACAACTAACTGGTCAAGATGTAGTAGAGGTTAATAAATGGGTAGAAAAAAATCACAGAACACCCTGAGTTGGAGGGGACCCACAAGGACCATCGAGTCCAAATGCATCCAGGCAGTGCTTGCTTGTCCTGCAAGGTCAAGGGCTCCAAATGTCTCCTTGAGTTGCTGTTGCATTGGGAACTTCAGGAGGAGATCTCCAGTTTGCACTAGCTGGGGGATGCAAGAGTGTTGCAGCAAAATGGATTCAGGTCTGCATCATATGGATGATACTATGGTGAAGTCTCCTCTCCCCAGATCTGAACCACCTCTACCCAGGGCCAGTGGGGGGCACGGGGGACCCAGCAGGACACCCGTGCTGGGTGTTGGTCCCTCCTTCCAGTAGTCAGCATGGCTTATGAGTAACTGAAACTGGTGAGCAGAGATGTCTCTCAGCATCCTGCATTTGACAGCTCCATACACATAGCTGAGTAGCCTGGGGACTGTTTGTTTTATGGAGGATTTATTTTTTTCTTTTTTTTATATTTTTTTTTGGTTGTTTTTGATAACCTTGGAAATCTGGGCCCCTTTGCTGCCTTTTGCAACATCAGGCTGTGAGTAATTCAAGTCAGGCCAGATCCTGACCACAGGTATGCCAGTGTAAATTTGAATGGAGCTGCTTACGTCTTGGTTTGGCCTGATGTGAATGGAGTTACTTCGGGCTGATGCCAAAGCACTGAGGTCAGAATCTGGCCCATCCTTTCCTGCGTGCAGTGTAATTTGTTGCGTCTCCTGGCACTGCTGGGGTATCATATGGCTTGTGTAATTCTGGCTCCAACCTGCCAAGAGTGCATTGCAATATCCATCACCTGCAGTGCCTGCTGCAGGAAGATGCTGCTGTGTAATTGCCCCCCTGAGCTGTGCATGAGAGCCCAAGGGGCTGCGTGGAGTGGGAAGCCCTGTAGATGTGGGGCTGTAAGCACTCAGAAGCTTCTGATACTTAACTATCAGGAGAGATAAGGGAGCTTGTAAAGGAAAGTGAGGCATCTCCTTTGTGCCATTAGCCATATCCCAAGTGGGCACCAGTTGCTCCATTAGCGGCTGGGAAGGCGATTAGCTGCATCCCTCCAGCCTCTCCCAGCACACACTCCCTCCCTCTGGAAAGCTGAGCTGGACCAGTACCTTGGCTCCATGGAGTTTTTCCTTTAACTTTAAATACTTCTCAGTTATGTTTTTATATCCCAGAAACACATGGAATGATTTATCCACGGCCGGAGTAGTTTGGGTCTGATTCTATTTGTTGGGTGGAGGAATTAAGTTTCCCAGAGCTGACATTGGCATGGTGGAGAGGGACCTGGGCATCCAGGGACTCCGGCAGCCCCCCAGGATCGATCTTGTTCATGGGCTGGGGCAGAGCTGCAGTGTGCTGCTCCCACAGCATCTGTGGCAAGGGAGTGCAGATGCCCTCATTACAGCATTACCTGCACATTAAGCCCACATTTTTCTAACAGCAGAGCACCACTCGTGCCTTCCCCTCCACTTTAATTAGAGAAGGGTGCTCCTATGCTGCAAAGGTCCTCGGATCAAATCTGGTTAATAACCTGCTTCCCTCCCTGTTCTGTGTTGTTCCACCTAATCCTGTAATTACTTCAGCAAAGTTGTTGTGGCCCTGGTCTGCCAGGTGGTGATCCTAGGCATGCTGTAGGCAGCAGCAACCACGTTGAGGGAAGTTTGTTCTCCTTGCCCTGCCTCACCTGCTGCATTTGCCTCATCCATTCTATTTTGGGGACCAAGCACCTACCCGATGGCTCAGCAGTGGAGGACCTGGAGCTCAAGACATGCATCTGCACCCAGCATCACCCTTGGTAGCACTGCCTCCTGCCTGGAAAGACGGTGGAAAAGGAGCATTGCCCTGACAAATCTCCCACAAGGCAGGGAAACACTGCTGGTCGCTCTGGGAAGCGTGTGGTTGTAGAGAGAACGGGTGTGGAGGTGTTGGATGTGGAAGCTAATTTTTTTAAAGCACTTCTGAAGCGCTCCGGCAGTATGACTTCCTTCCAAGCCGCACAGCTGTTAGCATTCCTGGAGTGGAGGAGTGAGGAAATCGCCCACCTCAAAAATGCAGCCGCTTCTGGGGAGGAGCTGGGAGGGTGGCCGCTTCCTCGGGAAGGGTGAGCCCCGCCACCGCATTCCCCCGGGCCACGGCTGGTGGCAGGGAGCTGGCAGCCACCCGCGAGCCTTGCTGGGACAGCTTCGGGATGTGTTCCTGCGAAAGGGGCTCCATTGCTTATGTCCCTCCTCATGCCAGATGCAGGAACGTGCTGGGCTGGATTCGGCACCCAGGGGTCATCCCAATTCTCTCTCCTTAATCAGCAGTGTCTCATTTGATCTGAACCAGGGGCAGCAAAGATGGAAAGTGGGGGGGCAGATGGGGACGAGGGAGAGAAATGCCCACTCCCAGGCCTCTCTGGCAGCTTGCTGGCAGTTCCGGGGTCATGCTGAATATGCATAAAAGGGAGCAGATTGCAGCTTGCCCTCCTTTCCAATACGGAGGTGAGGCCCACGGAGACCACTGGCCCCAGCTCTCTTTCAGTGGGATAATGGGGTGAGCTGAGCACGGAGCGTGTGTGCCTGTGTGTGGTCCTGTGGATGATAATGATATCCACTCATGCCCTGCCTCTGCAGCGTTGATGTGCTGCTGAGCAAGCACTGGCTCCATGATGGCTGCTCCCCGACAGCAGAGCCACCAAAACTTTGGCACTGATGTTCAGGGACTTGTGCATTAGTAAGATTGGCAGGAGGGACAAAGCTTCCCACTGGGGTGGGGAGGATGAGCAACAGATGCTCATGACCCCATGCATGCCTACACCAGTAGTAACCTGGTCCTGGCTCCTAGACCTGCTGCTCCAGTGCTCATAACAGCTTCGCCGGTGGCCTCTCCCCTGGCTACCAGAGATGCTGCTGCTGTCACTTTCCCCTGGGCAAGGTTTTCCCCACACTTTTGTGTCTTATTAAAAAAATTAAAAGGAAATGAAAAGGCCTTTGCTTGAGTATGTCCCTACTCCTGTCACCTTGCTGTCACAGTATAGAGGGGGTGGAGGAGACTCATTGTTGGCAGGGTTTAGCAGATGCCTTGTTCTATACATCCTGATTCTCCCTGGAGTGGATGGATGCAGCTGCTGAGGACTCTTGGGGATTTCTCCTCTTTCCTCCTGGTGCGAAGGTTTTCCCTCTGGGTTGTCTCCCTATTAGTGCTGCCCTGTGGGTGGTGGGTTGGGAAGTGATAGCTGCAGCACCTGACTGTGTGCCCTCTGTGGGATGTGCAGTTGGAGGGGACAGTGAGGGGAAGAGGGCTGGCAGCACCACAGGGCCAAGGGTGCTGTGCTGGCTTCTGCAAGTACGTGCATGGCTGGGTCTTGCTGGACAGTGGAGGGGTCCATCAGCAGCTTGCAGCCCCTTTGCTGGGTGAGAATACAGGAGCAGGGCTCTGCCAGTGGGCTGGCAGGGGCTTGTGCCTACCATGCACTGCTCAGCACCAGGCAGGGGCTGGGGATAACAGTCAGGATTGTGCTGGGGGATTAACCAGCTGCAGCCTTTGCTCAACAAGCAGATGCAGGGATCTGGCAGCAGCCACAGCTTCATCTGCCCAGGAGGCCGCTGCCTGCAGTGGGGCCAGAAGTCCCAATGGGGCCATGTAGGCTGCTTGCAGTGGGAGATGCTCTTCACTGCCTGGTGCTTGTGGCACCTCCTCTGCTGTGGTAACTGCCACATCCCGACAGTCTCTAATCTTGTAGCCACACTCCTCAAGTAGTGGGTTCTAAATGCTCTAGGCACTCCAGGGGCAGAATCCTTTGTCTTGCTGGCAGACAAGTCACCAAGCCACGGGCTGACATGCCCCCAAAAGGCTCTGCGGCATTGTGGTAAAGCTGGAACTGTGCTGCTGGGGCGACACAGGGACCGCCAAGGGAGCTGTCAAATTTTCACATCTCTCTTTCCATCAGCAGAGGATTAAGCAGTGAAGAAACAGCATGGAAGTGGCAGGGGCAAGTTTTGCCTTGCGGGAGATGTCCCAGAATGGGCTGAGACCCCTGTCCCTGTTGCTCCTTGGTAGGCACAGGCTGTGGCTGCTGGGCTGACTGTGGCTGCGCAGGGAGGAGCTTCCCTTCATTAGTGGTTTGGCAGCCTGGAGAGGCCGTTTTCTTCCACAGGCTCCTTTTTTTTTTTTGCAAAATTGAATAACAAACCAAAAAAAACTGTTCCAGATCATTGAAAGGGGCTGTTCCCTGGAGCCTCCTTTGGCCAGAGTGGGCAGCTGGACAGGCAGGAGTGGCACTGGGGCTGTAGGTGGAGGCTGGAGCTGGGGGTACTGGGCGGGTCATGCAGAGCTTCATTCCTCAGAGAGAAACACAAGTCATCCTGTAAAGATTTACTAGTGCAGAGGGGACAATCAGGGGATCCCCTCCTCCTGACTGGTCATGGCATTTGGCTGGTTGAGGCTGGACAACTTGGAGCACAACCCATGGGATGGCAGAGCTGATGCCACCCACCCCTCCAGGAGGCTCAGGGGTCTGCTTTGGCAAGAATGGGACATGGCCAATCTGCATTTTGTGGGAGGTCCTTCATGCATTCAGAGCCAGCAGGAGAGAATGTGACCTTCAGACCTTTTCCACTCTTCAAGCCAATAACTCAGAAGATGAGCCACATCCCCTGGGAGCCACCAAGCTCCCTGGCCCTGTGCTGCAGCTGCTGGGAGAGGAGCCCAGCCAGGTCCTGCATTTGGTCCTGGGCTTTCCCCCAGTCAACAAACACACCAGATCTAGACCTGGATTTCTTGGGGGTGAGGCCAGAATAACTTCCTTTGCTACTGGGTAGTGTGGCAGAGGAATTTGGAGGGGATCCAGCCCCTGGCTTGGAGAATCCACTGTGCCCACAGACAGCAAAGAAAGTAGTGGTGTGTGTTCAGGAGCTCCAGGTCTTCATCCCAGCGAGCTCCTGCCTCTTGCACAATGCACCTTCAAGGTGTTTTTGTTGATGTCTGTTTCTCCTGCTCTGTCAGGAGCTATTTTGTGCCACAAGTCCATAACTTGGGGTTTGCAGCTCCTGTTGCATCTGGAAGATCTCCCCTAACTCTTCCCCACCACTAGCTCTTGTCAGCCATGCAGTGACAGGGTCTCTGAACTGTGTGTGACAGCCAGGGCTGCTAGCAGGCATGAACATTCCTGTCATAATGAGACAATTTGTAAGAGGCCAGGGAATGGCTGTACCCAGATTTTAACCTCTTCTGTCCAAAGCTCAGGCTCTTTTCCCATTTCCATGTATTTCAGTCCTGCTGATAAGCAGTGAGGGATTGGTGTGGATGAGGCAACACGAAGAGTAATTGGCTCCCTGCCCTGCTCCCAGGATACTGCATCAGTGGATATGGGGTGGGAAGATGGGTACAAGTGATGGACCAGACATGGGGGAGTTTCCCATCCCTTACCAGCTCTCCCAACACGGGTGGTGCTGTGGCCATGACACTGTCAGTGCTACTCACTCTTGTTGTTCTTCCTCCAGGGAGGAGCCACTTCCCTCTCTCCAGAAGGATGGAGGTCCTGCAGCTCCTGCGCCTGCTCCTCACCACTGCCATGCTGGGCCTGTCCCAGACAGTGAACCCCTTCGTGGCCCAGCAGACCCCCCCAGACCCTTGCTACGATGAGAGCGGTGCTCCTCGACGCTGCATCCCTGAATTTGTCAACGCTGCCTTTGGGAAGGAGGTTCAAGCCTCCAGCACATGTGGGAAGCCTCCGACACGGCACTGCAATGCCTCAGACCCCCGCCGAGCCCACCCGCCTGCCTACCTGACTGACCTCAACACCGCCTCCAACATGACCTGTTGGCGCTCAGAAACCCTCCACCACTCACCCCAGAACGTCACCCTCACTCTCTCCCTCGGCAAGAAGTTTGAGGTGGTCTATGTCAGCCTCCAGTTCTGCTCACCCCGGCCCGAGTCCACTGCCATCCTCAAGTCCATGGACTATGGCAAGACCTGGGTGCCCTACCAGTACTACTCCTCCCAGTGCCGTAAAATCTACGGCAAGCCCAGCAAAGCCACGGTCACCAAGCAGAACGAGCAGGAGGCCCTGTGCACCGACGGCCTCACTGACCTCTACCCACTCACCGGGGGACTCATTGCCTTCAGCACCCTCGACGGGCGACCCTCGGCCCAGGACTTCGACAGCAGCCCCGTGCTGCAGGACTGGGTGACGGCCACCGACATCCGTGTGGTCTTCAGCCGCCCGCACCTCTTCCGTGATCTGGGCAGCCGGGATGCCGGAGACGAGGAGGGGGGCACGGGCTCCAGCCCCTACTACTATGCGGTGGGGGAGCTGCAGGTGGGCGGGCGCTGCAAGTGCAACGGGCACGCGGCACGCTGCATTAAGGACAAGGAGCAGAAGCTGGTGTGTGACTGCAAGCACAACACAGAGGGACCCGAGTGCGACCGCTGCAAGCCTTTCCACTACGACCGGCCCTGGCAGCGGGCTAGTGCCCGTGAGGCCAACGAGTGTCTGGGTAAGGCATTTTTAAACATTTTTGTTTTCTGGGGCTGAAATGCTAAAACAGGTCATCAGGGTAGGAAGTGATGGGTGCTGAGCCAAGTGCTTGTCCAGAGATGCTGGGGAACATCCCCTGTGCTGGAGGAATGGGAAAGGCTCAATCATTGACCCTGTCTCTGCTGCAGGTGTCCTGTAAGAGATGCAATGGTTCCACCACGAGCCAAAGCACCAAAACCCTCCCAAAAATTGCTGGTGTCTTCCAGCCAGTCAGCAGATCTCAGTGCAGGATGCCTGTCTGGGATTATTTCCCTTGGGTAGCAAACCAGCTGTCCGTGGGTCGGATGAGCAATTACAGCAGTTCCCTGTGAGATGTGCTTGGGGACAAGGGAGCAGGCAGAAAAACCTGGCAGAAGTTGAGGTTCCCAATCCAAAATTTCATCCTTCCTGTTCAGTCTATGTGGTGGTTTTAGCTTGTCTGTCCTTGCAAAGGTTTCCCTAAGTTAAAAATATTGTCACTAAAATGAAACATTTCCAAAATATCAAACTGATATTAGTTGGCTGTCCTGCTCATGAATCTTTATGGGATTTTGGTGGAGACTTTTGCTTTTTGTGCTGGTTTGGGATGGGGCTGGGGAATACCAGAGCCCTGTGAAGGTCTGGGAGAGAGAGGAACAGCTCCTCCTGGACAGGAGCCCAGGTCTCAGGGGGCAACAGGAGGATGGAGACAAGGGAAAGCTGTACCATTAATCAGCCTCTGGATGGCTCAGTGGATGTGCCAGAGGTCAGCAGGACTTGTTAGTATTTGTGATCAATGTCTTGTTGAGAACCCAGCTGTCTGCTTCAATATATACATGTTACAGCAGATTTATTCTAAGAATGGCTAAAAAGGCAGTGGATTCAAAGCAAGTGCTGGAGCTGATGCTTTAAGCCACCTCATGCCCTTGGGAATGTGTCAACCCTTGTGTTTTTCCACTTGTTTCAGAAAGATGAGTTTTGGAGCTCAGAAAAAAACCTCCACTTTGCACCCTCCCAGGGCTGCTGCAGGTCAAGTGGGGGAGGCCTTCAGCAGGTGTGTGAGCCCATGGAAACAAGGAGGACCTCACCCCACTTGCTGCCCCCACTCTGCACCTGCCTCACTGCCACGTTCTGCAGAAAAGCAGCACGATAGCAGTGGAGGTGGCTCTGCTGGCACAAAAGGGGTTAAACCAGAGGAGGCTCGTTTTTTAGTAGCATCTGCAGGATTTCTGTCCATCTCGTCCAGGGCGGGGTGAGGGTCCCTTGCTCTGAGCATCCTGCCCCCCAGCTGCGTCACCCTTTTGGCAGATGGAACTGAAAAGATAAACGAGNCACACAAAGACCCTTCCCCGAGCTGCGTGTGAAAGTAGTTTTTTCCTGTTGATTCGCTCCCCTTCTTTCTCTCTTTCCTCTCTCGGGCTTTGTGCACTCTCTGAAGGGACCTGAAAGAGCTTCTCCATCACCCGCTTTCGAAGGGTTTAGCGGCTGAAAGCTGGATTAGCTCCCCGAGCCTTCCCCTCTGTGCCTTTCAACAATGACATCTCCCCAGCCAGCACGAACAGACGCAGCAATTAGCACCAATTAAAAGGAGTGGCTGCCCAGGAAGTTCCCTTTGCTCAGCCTGGGGGCTGCGGAGTTTCGGACTCTGTCCTGTGGTCAGACGGCGCTAATACTGGCTCGTGGTGGTGGTGGATGTCAGGCGTGGCTGGGGAGTGGGGAGGAAGAGGAGGAGAGTGGGTGGATGCAGGAGCCTGGTAGCTCTGTGACAACACAGGGGCAGGGTGGAGGATCGCAGCGCCCCGAAAGGGGCAGAGAATGGATCCGTGGGGCTGGTACAGCTTCAAGTCATGTTAGGATATGTCAGCTCTTGGCTCTGTGCTCCTCAGCACTCTGCATGGGGGTTTGTCTCAGTCCAGTGCATGGGAGTCTCTGCCTGCCCCATCACGGGGACAAACTGACGTCCCACAGCATGGCACGATGCTGGGACATCCACCCATGCAGCTGGAGGTGAGGACAAACATTTGTTGTTTCACCGGAATTTTTGCCTCTGGGAAATGCACAGGTGAAACAGCCAAGTACTACCTGAGGTCTGAGCATTGGCACAGGGCACAACCCTACCGCGGCTGCCGTAGGGTAACTGTGGTGTTTGCAGGAACATCAACTGTGCTGCCGTGCTGAGGGGGTCAGCGTGAGTCTGGCAAGCAGGGAGGTTTGGGGCTGTCGCAGCCAGGACAGTGGCAGTGGCTTTGCCAAGCTGCTGGCTTGGCAAGAGGATACGGTGCCAGCTTTGTGCCGCAGAGTGCATGGCCCCGTGCCTGGTGGTTGGAGATCATCGGTCCACAGGCACGGGAGGCTCTCCTGACACACCACAGGGGCTGCATGTCCTGCAGGGAGCTTGCCCTGCCAGCATTGGGATACTCTGTGTGTCCTCTGGCAGGGAAGAGGGACGCGTCCCCACCCATGTATTCCCCAGGTTTTGGCCTGGGACACGCTGTGTGGAGGATAATCCTAGCAGAAGGGCTGGCAGGAGCAAGACTGCCAGAATCCTGGGGACCATCCATCTTTATCTCTGCAGACTTACACTCACCACTGCTGCCGGTTCAGCCTGCACCCACGAGCTGCTCGGGCGGCCCTGTCGGCAGCTCGGCCCCCAGACACCCGGCCCGGGGTAGGACGGGAAGCGGATTAGCACGAGGCAGCCACTGGAAGTAATTGATGCACTCGCTGGTGATGCGGGAGCCCTTGTTCCCTTTGTGGCCGCCGCGGCAGGAGCGCTCTCCGGAGCACCGGAATAATGCACAGGGCTCGCTTTGATCCGGGGCCTCGGCGGGGAAGGGGCGGCGCTCCCCTGGGAAAACCTCGCGGGCTGCTCGGGGGGGTGTGGTGAGCCAGCCGGGATGTCGGTGCTTGAAAACACCAATCCCCGGAGCGGCGGTGGGATTTGCAGGATCTCATGTAATTCCCTTGTGCCCTGTGCCCCTTCCTGAACATATTCCCCTTCCCTTGAGAGTTTCCCTGACAGGGTTCTCTGCACCTGCTCCCCAGTAGGCGTGGTGGAAACCAGTGAGTTCCCAGTAGCACCGGCCATAGTCCTTTCCTGGGGAGAGCAGGGGGAAGGCGACGGCTTTGGGAGATGGGCAAGCGGACAGCATACCCCTGCCTGGGCACCCACCTCCCCCCGAGTGCAGTACGGCAGCGAATCTGCAGTGCAGGGGAAGGCAGCCACCCCAGCAGAGGAGATTTGCAGTTGTCTGACCATCCTGAGTCCTGCTCCTCCCGGGATGGGGCTGGATGGAGTGCCTCAGCCTTATCCCTTGCAGCCCCTTGGGGAGGGCTCTCTCTTGCTTCTCCTCCTGCTTCTTGGCAGCAGCAGAGTGAGCCCTTCTCTCCCACCACCTTCCCCAGGATGGAGGGACAGCGTGGATGAGAGGAAAGGGGCTGTTCTGGTCTTGGCTACCATGGAACCAAGAGGTGCAGCCTCATCCTGCCCTGTGTACCAGCCGGGCTCTCCTCCAGCCAAAGCAGGGGCGTAGCTCCAATCTGCTGCGGGTTGGCAGCAGCAACCGGTCTAAGGTTTCGCTGATCCGACTGCCTTCCCTAATTATTCCCAGGGAATTTGTAGGGGCGGTGAGCCTTGCTCCTGCCCTACGGGCTCCACTGCCTGCCCCGCTGTGTGCCTCAGTGCACGGCGCTGCCTGGCCCGTGCCAAGGTCTCTGTCTCAAAGCCCCTCGTGCTGTCATTCCAGGCTCCTACATCTGCAGCAGCCTGGAGGAGGAGAGGTTTTGGGGTGGCCACGGCTTGGGAAGGGATTCAAACACCATCAAAAGGGAGACAAAAGATTGCTCCATTGCAAGGTGTCAACGTTTAATTAGTCTATTATTGCAAATTATTAGATCTTGTGATTGTTTAATTGATCATATGATTGTTTAATTGGGCATACTGTACAAGGGCGGAAGCGAGCTACCAGGTAATTAGCCCCAAACTGTGCAATTAAATTCTTATTAATACCCCAAACAGCAGGGAACATTCAAGCCTTTAATTAGTGATTAACAGGAGACAGACAGAGCTTACAACTGCCTCAGAACTGAGGAACAGTGAGAGTATTTAGCTGAGTAAGAGGGGGACCTGTCTGCTTCGATTAGCTCTGGATGGCTGCGCCAGGGGGTGAGGGGACTTCCATACATGCTAGTGTGATCCTGACCCTGAGTGGGGACAGCCACCCAACCCAGAGTGGCTAAGCCCAGCCAGGTCTCCTGTTGGCATCTGGTAGATGAGGACGTGCCAGGATCAGTGATGCCAGGAAAATGCCCCACCAGTTACTCTCTCACCAATTAAACTGGAGGCAGAGAGGGTCCTGCACCGAGGGCAGCAAATCATTTACCCAACCGTTCTCCTCCACTGCCCATTGCCTCCCCTCTGGGCTGTCAGCCCCTCTTCTTCCCCAGAGGATGCTGGGGGCATTCCAAGAGGGACACAAAACTGCCTTTTGGGATGACCCTGCTTGCCTTTCAGTGCTGCAGGGGGAAAATAAGGCCCCTCTCCTCCCAAAAATTGCTCTTTTGCCACAGTTCTGTAGCAAAAACCACCTTGTCTTGTCCTGTCCCATTGTCTGGAGAGTGCAAGAGCACCCTGGCTGTCAGGATACTTCACTGTGTCTCTTTTGGCCCTGGCAAAGCCTGTTTGAATGTCAACATCCCTAGTTCAACAGCATCCTGTGCTACCTGGGGCCTTGGGCAGTATTTGCTGCTTTCCCTCCACACACCACAACCCAGAATTTGCCTTAAAAATCCCTATTTTCCACTCTCACCAGGGAAGAAGAAAATAGCTCAAAAGGAATAAGCCCCTGAAGGTACCTACGGCCACACCGGGTGTTATTTTGATGCCTGCCATGTGATTTCTCACTAATCTCATAGCTCGGGGGAGCACTGAGGGCAGCTGAGGTTTGAGTGTGCTGGCACTAACCTTCTGCTCAACTCAAGCCTCAGAAAAACTCTTTTTTATGGTGGGGGTTTGCTGTGTCTCCCCGCAGTGTGCCTGCGGCCGGGGCAGTGTTTGATCTGTGCGGGTGAAGCTCCCATGGCGCTGCTGGCTGTGGGGAGGCAACTTCACACGGCCGCCAGGCCAGGCCCAGGCAGTTAAATCTGGCCCGACACGTTAATGAATTTCACAGTATGCCTGGAAAAGCTCTCACCCAACCTCAATTTACCAGCACAGGGAGGGGGCCAGGCTGGGGGAGCAGGGCGCCACGTTTTGCCGAAGGAAATCTTGTTCCCATTATCTTTTTGCAAGAGTGTTAAGGCTGGAATGGGCAGTGCTTTGTCTTTTTATCTCGCACACGTGGAATCGGCTAGGAGGGTTGTGTGCTTCCCAGGGCTAATTTGTGTGTACACATGTAGGGGTGTGCAGATGTTTCTGTGCACATCTGTGCGTGCCTGCCTGTGTGCACATGTGCAGCTCTGGGAGTATTCTGGTGCACGTCTGTGTGCACACATGTTCACATGTATGTTTGTGCATGCACACACAGGGATGTGAGCACACAGGGGCTGCTGTGTGGGTTTCTCTGTGCGGCTCATGCACACATGATAGAGCCGTAAACAGAAAGAGCTGAGGGCTTGGTTACAGGGGAGGGCTGTCACACAGCCTGGCATGAGGTGGGTGGTCCTGCTGAGAGGCCGGGTGGGCTCTGTCACCAGAACCAGCTGTCAGGGAAGGGGCAGGGGGGACAGTAGGGCTGCAAGTGCCCAGCTGGCACTGCCAAACCCCCCAGCTGCAGCCCTCTGTCCCACACTTGCTTGCCTTCAGCCGAGTGGTGCCAGTTCCTACATGTGTCCTTTCTCCTGTGCCCTGACCTCATGGCACTGGCCCCACAGTGTTATGGAAGCTGCAAATCTGGACGGTACATTGGGACAGCCTGTGCTGTGCTGTGTCCATCCCAGTCCCAGTACAACCCCCACTGCAGTGAGGGACAGCTCCAGCCCACCCAGACAGTCCTGAGTTTCACCTTCAGCCCTCATCCTCATCCTCTCCCCTTCCCTCGCAGCCTGCAACTGCAACCTGCACGCGCGGCGCTGCCGCTTCAACATGGAGCTGTTCAAGCTGTCGGGGCGCAAGAGCGGCGGCGTGTGCCTCAACTGCCGGCACAACACGGCGGGCAGGCACTGCCACTACTGCAAGGAGGGCTTCTACCGCGACCTCAGCAAGGCCATCACTGATCGCAAGGCCTGCAAAGGTGAGCTGGGGGGTCCCCGTGACAGCAGATGAGTGAGAGTCTCTCTCGGTCTCCTTGCTCTCCGTTCCCATCCTTGGGATGTCCTTTTGCTCACTTTGGCAGCTGCAGCCGCCACCACCCTGATCACCTCTACCACCCCAAGGCAGGGATAACACTTTGAGCCCAGCATCAACTCGAGGTGGAAGAGGATTACAGGAAGGGAGAGAGCAGGTTGCCAGGAGCCTGGGAGGGTTCTGGTGTGTTCGCAGTCACCATCTCCGTTGGTCAGTGTTTGGAGAGATGCTGGGGAGGTGCTGAAGCAGACATGACTAAATGTGCTGGAAACCTGTCTCTGATATGGATGTTGTCTGGGATTTAGACATGCTTGGAGTGTGTGCTCTGGAGATGATGGGGGATGCTGGTGGAAGTCACATCTCCCAGGTGGGCTGTAGAGCCAGACTCCACATTGTGTTTTTCAGCTATGGGATGGCTCTTGGGATCTGCTTTTGGGGAGATGCTGAGCACTGTGGCTCCTGGTAATTGGCCTTGAGCTGGCCAGGAGCCACACTGGCTCCAAGGCATCAAACTGCAGCTTGACCTCTCAAGGTCCCTAGCCTGTGCCAAACATCATGGGACTGTTACCTTTCCTCTCCCTCCACTGAACTTCTGGCCAAGCCTGTCTGGTTCCTCTTCCCTCTCACTGCTCAGCCTGTCTGTGGAGCCTTTTCAAAACAATAGTTTCACCAAAGAATTTGAGATAAGAAAGCACCACCCTGCCTGTCCCCAAGGACTGTTGAGATCCAGACTGGAACATCAGATGGGCAGGAAGTCAGCCATGACTGTTTAGAGGCTGAGAATTCATCCCTGCTCCCTGTTTTTGTCTTTGATTCTGAGTCCCTCCTGGAAGGGAGCACACTGTCCCTCTTAGATCTCTCTCCAATGCCTTTTGCAGATGTGTGAGCACTGGGCCCCTTCACTGCTGCAAGAGCATATGCTTGTGTGTTTATGTAGAGCCTACAGGAATTACTGGATCTGCTTTTGGACCACTAACATTGTGGCCATGGACCCAAATTGAAGGATTTGACTTTTGGGGCTCTCCTGTCAGGTGCTTTAGTGCTATTGGAGGTCTGACTTGTTCAGGTTGGGATACAGTAAATAAAATCCCTCCATTGTCTGTGCTGTGCCAGTGACCTCTCCTCATCCTTGCTACTGCCAGGAATGTTTGAGAGGGTGGAGTGAAGGGAGAAACTTCCCACGTTTTCTCAGTGTCACAGCGGGAGCAGGGCTGAGTGGGCACTGGCAGGAGGAGCCCTACCTGCAGATTAGCAAACTGAGCTAATAATTTTCAACAACCCAAGCAGCTGACTTGACACATCCCCCTCACAGCCTATGTTCCCGGGGATGACAAGCTGTTCCCACCCTGTGGCCTTGGTCAAGCCATGCCAAAGGCTGTGGGCATGGCAGCCCCTGGCACCACACCACTGATGAAGACTGTGCCAGGTGGCAGCCAGGTCACGAGCTGTGCCAGGTGCCAGCATCCTTGGGGTGACACAGGGAGACACTAGCAGAGAAGAAGAGGAGGAGACAGCTCAAGGCATGCATCCTGATGGTCTATGGCACAGCATCCCAGTGTCCTGTTCCCAGGAGGGGTCCTGGCTCTGCTGAGGCCAGGGATGGATGGCAGCAGCCCCCAGCTCCTGCTGCAGCACCACCAAATTGGGGCAGCTGCAGCAAAATTCTCTTTTTTCCATGAGGATTCTGTCAGGTGCTGAGGACTGGCAGGCAGCCCCAGGTCTCCCAACACTTGAGAGCACCGGGGTGGCTGTGCTGTCTCCACCTCACCCTTCATCTCCTGCAGGCAGCACCTCACCTCCCAGCCCTCCCCAAGGAACGGTTTCTGCTTTTCTTTGGATTAGGGAGGTTTGGGTTGGATATCAGGTAAAGGTTCTTCCCCCAGAGGGTGCTGGGCACTGCCCAGGCTCCCCAGGGAATGGGCACAGCCCCGAGGCTGCCAGAGCTCCAGGAGTGTTTGGGCAGCGCTGCCAGGGATGCACAGGGAGGGATTGCTGGGGTGTCTGTGCAGGGACAGGGGTTGGATTCAATGATCATATTTGGTCCCTTCCAGCTTGGGATATTCTGTAATTCTATGAGCAGTTCCTTCTACTTTTGCTCCAAAACTAATACAATCCCAAGCAAAGTGGACAGCCTGTGGGCATTCACCTCCCCAGGGGTCCCAGAGCCCACAGCACCATTTCCCTGGGCATTGGGAAAATGAGGGGCTCAGTTTCTGCACCAGATTGGAAAGAGAGCACTTACCAAAGAGCAGTAATAGAAAAAATGACAAAACCTAATAAAGCAAGCTGGATTTGGCTGGAACTGCAGGGGATTACTGAATATAGCATGGGTTTGTGGGAGCAGGGCTGCTGCAGGTTGCAGTGTTTCCTACCTGGCTGTGGCTCAAGTCCCTCTCCTTGCAGGGCCGAGAATAGGGGAGGCAGAGGGGGCCTGGCTGCTCCCATCTGCCTATGCCCACCATTTGTCAGTGCTAGTCTTGCTCCACCGCCCTCATAGGGCAGTAATTGTGCAGCATTACAGTGATGGAAAGTATATCTGATCCAAGGTGGCTTCTCTGAAGGGGACAGGGTGAGCAAAGCATCCCAGGATGCCCAGGAGTTGATGGGATGGAGTGAGCACAGATGCTGCAGCCCAGGAGAAATGGTAGTCAGTGATGCTTAAGCTGCAGAGGAGTGGGACAGGTCCTCCCTTTCAGACAAACCTCTGTCCCTGTGCCAAGCCACAGGCAGGGCTCTGCCAGTCTGGGTGGGGGATGCTGTTTCTGGAGGGCTGGCAGGGTTTGCCTGTGGTTTGGAAGTGCTGCAAAGCCCAGCCGAGCCAGGTGAACATGTGCACGGGACCGACCCCTGCCACGGGGCATATGTTGTGGAGGATCTGGCAGCTCCCTGTGCCTGGGGAGACAGTTCCTGGCTCTCCCTTGGGGAATAGAGTTAATAATAAAATCCCTGATGCTTCTGCTTCTTTGGCTGCCCCTCCTTCACTAAAGCAGAAAGCATTTCTACCCCTCCCTTATCTAGGCGTGGATCTGCTGGGATTGGGAGCTCCTTAGAGGAGGAGCAAGGTCCCAGGTGCTGGCAATGGAGAGCTGGTGCTCCCAGAGAGGCATATAAACACACAGAGATGTGACAAGACAATTTGTTTTTTCCAAAGATGTGTCCATACCTGCAGCTCAGGTATCTACACTCTTTCAAGAAAAGGCAAGGCAAGGATCCTGACAGTGGATGTTTAGAGCGGGCATGGAGCAGGTGGATTTGAACAAATTTGCTCCTACCACAGCACTGGCCCAGGGCAGAGGATGAGCATCACAATGAAGGCAGATGCTCATAGTATCACAGACTGCTTTGGATTAGAAGGGACCTTGAAGATCATCTGGTTCCAATCCTCTGCCATGGGCAGGAACGCCTTCCACTAGACCAGGCTGCAGATGACTCATTTTCAGGAGGCAAATCACTAACCCAGAGGCCAGGAACCACTACATCTTATTTAAACAAACCCCAGCACGTGTTACTAAATAACTCTTCAAGCATGGTTTGTCTCTGCTGGGATGCAGCATCCTTGAAATAGGCACAAAAATACCAGCTGCAGGTTGTGTCTGAGCAGAGCCCTCAGCCACTGGCCAGTGAGCAGGGAGTGCTTCCCTCCCACTGCCAGCATCACTGCTGGATCCTGAGGGACAGAAAAGCTGGGAGGATGGAAAAGGCAGAGCAACCTACAGGATTAATTCAATGGTGGTAATTGAAAAGTCAAATAAAGGATGGCTGTGCATTAATCCCGGTAGTTTAAACAAAGCTGTAAACTGTGAGCTTTCTCCAATGAAAACTGGTGAAGCAGTAGCAGCTAAGCCTCAAGATGCAAAAATACCCTCAATATGAAGTGCAAGACATGCTTTCTGGCAAGCACATCTTGATGAGTTAAGCTCCAAGCTAGTGACTTAATCCACCATTCAGGCTCCATGGCCAGATCCTGGCAGCCAGAGGCTGGGAGCAGCAGGGCTCAGTGTGTGGGCAGTGGTGCAAAGCTGCACCGTGCCCCCAGCTCTCCCTTCCCTGGGGCTGGGATAGGCTCCCTGAGCCAGCCCCCTCCACAGGTTGTGTCAGGATGAGGAAGGATGGAGATGCTACAGCCGCAGTGTTGGGATGGGCCATGATGCAATGCGGGACCCATCAGGGTAGACTGGGATGCTCTTCCCACAGGAATGGGAAGGAACAGTGTATTTTTGTGGGACTGTAGGAAATCCCGCTGTGGCAGGGCAGGTGGGCAGAGACTGGTCTGGTAGAGACCAAGCTCATACCCCAATGACACTAATCAATTGTGCACTTAAGATGAGCAAAGCTGCCTTAATTACTGATCTGGGTAAAACATTCAGAGTCACTGAAGTCTGCCTTCCACCACATGGAGAGAGATCAGCTTAGATGAACTGGATCCTGATTGGGCTGAGATTTATGTCTGTGCATAAACTTTACACCAGGAACAGACCGCTGGAGCCCAAGAAAGGCCCTGTGTTTCCAGGAGCCCTGCGTCATGCCAAGACTCCCTTGCTCACTGCCATTTGTTATCACAGCTGAGCCCCCAAAATATCCGTGTCAGAAAGATGTCCACTTCCAGTCCTAGCCAAGATCTGATAAGGATGGAGCATCTGGTCCCCATTAGAAGCTGCTCGCTCTGGTTTCTGGCTGTGTGGGGCGGGGCTCGAGTGCCATGGTGCTCCCACCAATCCCATCTGGTGAAAATTAAGGAAACAGTAACATCAGGGGGTTGCGGGGGCGGGTGGGGGAGATGTTTTTGTTTTGCTTTGAAATCACATTCAACTCTTACACTGATGGAGGCCAAGATAACCTCCTCCAGTTCATAGCCAGCCCAGCTCCAGGCAAGCAGATGGGAAGGTCCTCTCCTGAGCAAGCATCTCCTTCCCACATCCCTTCATGTAGACAATCTTCATCATCCATCACATCATGCAGTGTGACATGATGCAGCATTCTGAGAGAAAAGACAATTTTCACCCACCTCAGGTGGGGCTTGTCCCTAGAGAGACTGTGGTAGAGAGGTGTGGGGTCATCCTTTGCCCAGGGTCTCCAGGAGTCAGGAGGGGCATTGAAGCTTATGAGCTTGGGAAACATTGTGAAAACATGCTTCATTCTAAAACCAAGACAAGGTCAATGTTTGTGTAAAAACGCAGTGTTGATTCAGCTCCATGGACTGAAAAGCTCGGAGGTAGGGGAGCAAGTGGAGAAAATGGTTTTTACTGCTGTGACAGGAACATCTCCATGGAGTTGAGGTGGGGGAAGATCTTAAATGAGAGCTGGTGGCTGCAGGTACCTGTGGGAATTGCAGAGGCTCAGAGTGCTCATCCTGAGCATCCCTGTCAGAAAGGCCATACCCTGGCCAACCCCTTTGTCCACTTGCTCTCCTGCTTGTGCTGCTCACAGCACATGTGGGGCTGTGGTTGGTCCAGACCTATGGGTCCAGCTGGGTCTGTGCTGTGCCAGCTGATTTCCAGCAGTGCTCTGGAAGGCTCCACCTTCACCTCTCTGGGACTGCACCCTGGCTCCAGTCTGGGGTCGGTGTTGTGTCTCCCTTCTCACATAACCATTTCTCTCTCTCCCGCCCAGCTTGTGACTGCCACCCAGTCGGTGCAGCTGGCAAGACCTGCAACCAGACCACGGGGCAGTGCCCGTGCAAGGACGGCGTGACCGGCCTCACCTGCAACCGCTGTGCCAAGGGCTACCAGCAGAGCCGCTCACCGGTGGCCCCCTGCATCAGTGAGTGTGCCAAGCCTTGCCCTGCACCCAGGGACCCTCACGGGCACTAGGGGATTCCCCTTGGCCCCCTACTCACCTTGGATGGCTTGTGGTGGGTGGGGGGGCTCAGACAAGAGGCTGAGCATCCTTATGGATGTTCTCCAGGAAGTGGTTGAGCAGGACTCTCTGATCACTTTCTGGGGTGACCTGGGCTTCAACTGCCCCAGCACAGGAGGCTCTGGATGACCCCTTGGGCCAGTGCTTCCAGCTGGCTGGAATGGCTTTGCTGAGTCCCATCCTTGGTACAGCACGTGCCCTCCTCACCCAGCTGAGCCCTGAGTATAGTCACTTCTGGGGCAGGGCCAGAGCCTGTGGTCAGTATAAAACTGTATTTATTGTCACAGTGGGTTTGAATTTGACCCAAGTGTCAGAGGAACAACTTCCCACCCTGCAGCATTTGCTGGGCTGCTGGAGCAGTGGCAGTGCGGGTGACTGATGGAGCTGGCTCCTCTCTCTCTGTTCCTCCTCAAATTTGAGTTTAGAAAAGAAATTCCCCCAATGTGTACTGGGCAGCCTGAAGCATGCTGAGACCAGCTAGGCACCCATCTGATGTTCAAACTGAGTTCAGATGAGCTGAGCACCTAAGGAGCATCCATCCTTGGAGCACACATCCTCACACAACTACTTAGGGCTCTTGGAGTTTGCAGAATTGCAGCCTGGCCCAATTTACTGAACTCTGTGCATCTCCAGGTCTATTCAATGGTCTGCAATGCTCAGGTCAGATTCATCCCATCATCTCTCATTTGTGACCAGCCAAATCTCCTTGTGGCCCATTTTCAGAGGGCTTTTTCCCAGTTCCACTCCCAGAGCTGGGGATCTCATCCTTAAGCTACCTCTCCATTTCTTTTCCAGAAATTCCTGCCATCAACCCCACCTCCCTGGTTACCAGCACGGAGGCACCTGCAGGTAAGTGCTCCCATGTCCCTGGCCAAGTCCATAGCCCAGCCCTGCCCAGAGACCTGGGGGCAGATCCCACCTTCCCTCTCCCTGGACAGCGCAGGGGAGAGCTGTGCTCTACACCAAACCATTTGGCAAAAAATGAATGGTAAAAAACTTTGGTGAAAGATGTGACCGAGATATAAAATCTTGTGTATTTTAGGAAAGGAGCTGACTAAGATTGATGGACTTTTTGGGGGAGGCTTTCTCCATTGCCTCCAAGGAGGAGAGCAGGAATGCAGCCCACTGGGGCCTCGCTATCCTTTGGCAGGTTAAGGCAGGGATTGTGTCATATAGCACCAGTGGGTGCTTGGGAGCTGGCTTCGTTTAACCTACTTTAATCAGTGCCACTGCAAGAGGTTTCTCCTCAGTGTCCTTGGCCTCTGCAAGACCCCAGCTCTCTGAGAGGTGCTGGGATAGTAGGAGTCTGGAAGGTCTCAGGTAGGCTCTAGGGCCCCTGTGCTGGGGCACAGGCTGCCAGGTCTCCCCTGGGATGTGAGTGACATGGTGCTCACCTCATCCAGATCTGCAGGAGTGAAGGGCCTAGGTATGAGCTGCTCGTCCTGGCTGTGCAGGGTGATGGGACCATGGGTCATTGGACATGGAGGGACGAGTGTCACTGCTGTGGTCACCCAGAGAGAGGTGACAGCTCCACTGTCAGACTGCAGGCCTTGCCCAGTCAAGGGAGGCATTGCTGCCATGGTCCTCAAAGCTCCTCAGGAGCTGGTCTGGTTCCCCAGATTGGAGTGGGAAGGTTGGCATCTCAGTACAACCTGCAGGGTCACCTGTGCTCCTGCATAGGCTTGGCTGGGGCTGGGCACTGCTGGGTGGGGGCACAAATGCTCCCTGCACTGATGGATTAGGGTCCTTCTTTGGCCAGGGCCCAAGATCCCCTCCAAGTGCCCTGAGTTCCCACTGTGTCATGGCACATTCCAGTAGCACCAAGCAGTGCTGTGCCAGCCCCTGGATCCAGTGCCACCATTCTCAGCCCCCCAGTGCTGTAGGATGCACCTTGCAGGGTAAAGAGGGCTGTAGCAGGGCTTTCCTTCCCCCCTCCTCCCCCTGCTGCAGTCCCCTCAGCACTGCAGTGTGCCTGTTTCCAACCATCCCAGGTCTATCTCCCTGTAGGGATTCCAAGCCAGGTGGAGGGGGAGAAGCTGGGAAAGGAGCAGCCCCTTCCCTCCTTGGGCCACCCCTCTTCCTGCTGTCCCCAAGAGCCCAGTATTCCCCTGCATTCCACTGTGGTGGAATAGACATCCCGAACAATTCTCCCCTTCATGCCATGGCATGTGGTCCTGTGGAGACAGCAGGGACCCCTCCAGCTCCTCAACCCATATTTAATGAGCAGCTTCCCTGTGCCCTGTTTGGGGTACATCTCTCCCAAGGAAGCCTATACCCTTCTTGGAGAGCCAGTGCTCTCTTTGTATACATCTCTCCAGCTCCCCTTACCATGGCCACCTTGCCTTGGCAGTGGAAAATGCCAACAGCCTCTTCCCAGGCTGGTGTGTGCCTGGGATGTGCTCTCTAGCCCTCTGGGAACATTTTCCAGGATGGCCGCTGCAACCCCAAGCATGAACTTGCTGGCACGAGCTGCAGGAGAGAGCCAGGGACGAGGTGTGTTGAAGAGATGGAATTTTTGACCCCTCACAACAAGGCAGACACTGAGGGGCTGGAGCTTGTCTAGAGAAGTGAAAGGAGCTGGGGTAGGGTCTGGAGCACAGGTCTGATAAGGAATAGCTGAAGGAGCTGGGGAAGCTCAGTCTGGAGAAGAGGAGGCTCAGGGGGAACCTTCTGGCTCTGCCCAACTCCCTGACAGGAGGGGGCAGCCAGGAGAGGTTGGGGATCTGTTCTTAGAGAACAAGGAACAGGACAAGAGGAAACAGCCTCAAGTTGTGTCAGGGAAGGTTCAGGTTGGACATCAGGGAAAATTTTTTCCCTGCAAAGGTTGTCAGGCAGTGAACCAGGCTGTCCAGGGCAGTGGTGGAGTCACCATCCCTGAAAGTGTTCAAAAAGCAAGTAGGTGTGGAACTTTGCAATGTGGTTTAGTGGGCATGGTGGTATTTGGTTCAAGGTTGGACTCAATAATCTTGGAGGCCTTTTCCAACCATAATGATTCTGTGTTCCTCTGGCAGGAGTAAAGTGTGTGGATGGGGATGGAGAGGGGAGATGCACAGGAGGAACCTGTAGCTCCTTGCAGAGCAGTGCTGGCTTAGCACACGTGGACCCCAAGGAGTGGGGCAGAACCTGGGACCTCTGCACATCTTGGCACCCCACCTAGCACTTATGGGCACTGCTGAGCCCTCACACCCCTGCCCCTAGAGGCTCTGGAAAAGAGGCGGTGTTTTCAGGACAGTGTAGGAGCAGCCCTGCCTGGATCTGGCAGAGGTTTCACTCCTCACTGTGGCAGAGGCTGAGAGATGAGACTTGGAGTGCACATCCTGCCCAACGGGAAGATGCTGAGCTGAAATGATGGTACCACTGCTGGAGGGAGCTGCATGGCACAGGGAAAACCACCACCACTTCTGCTCCTACCTGCCCTGCCCACCCTGCCAGCTGTGAGGAGGGAGCTGGGATTATCTTTGGGAAAAGGAAAACAATGGGGGGACGGAGTGAGAGATTTGGCCGGTTTTATTGCCAAGAGAGAGTGCAGCATGGAGCAGAGTTAATCAAGGTGATTCCCCTCCAGTGCTTTATAAATAGGATCAGTCTCACAATGATGTCTGAGCTGTTCAGCTGCGCAAAAATGAACAGACTGGCAGAGAGCTGGGTTGTTTGCTCTGTTTTAGCAGGCAGGTCTGCCTCAGACTGCCTCCAGTTTATCTGTGGATTTGTTGGTTTAAGATTTCTGGCTTCTAGCTCAAATATCCTTAATGCAAAGTAGCTGCCTCTGCCCAGAGTCTGTGCCACTGGAGGATCAGAGGACCTGGTGGGGGTCCTGCTGTCCCCTTTTCTGAGGGGATTGGAGCTGGGAGGTGATTCTGCCCTGGCTGGCACTGCCAGGGTTACCTGCACTTGGTGGGCTTGTCCTGCAAGCAGGGCTGCCAACAGTGGTCCTTTCTGCCCACACCCTGCCTGCTCCCTGATTCCCCTCAGCCTACATCCCTCTGCCCCAGGAGCCCCCAGCTGTCCCTGAGCAGGGCACTCCCTCAGCACCTCAGGCAGCCTCTAAGCCCCTTCTCCCCCCATTTCCCCACCTCCAGCCCTGCCTCTGGCAGCAGGTGCTGGCTGCAGGAACAGGGGCACATTGTTCAGGGGCACCTGCCATGCTCAGGTGCTGGGCTTCCCGCCCTCTCCCACCCTCCTCCGTGCTGGGGTTCAGTCTCTGGGTGTGTCCAGGCTTTTCACTGACATTGTCATCTTCTGCATCAGTTTTCCCAGTTTTCTCCTGCCTTTCCAATCTTCCAAAGCCTTTGAGGTCCAGCTTTTATGTCTGTGCCTGAGCAACTGACTGGCTTGGTGATGAAACATCCTGGGTCCACTTCTCATAATATTTATTATTATTATCTTAAAATATTTTCCACTCAATGGAAAAAAGTAAAATCCACATTCCCCATTAGCAGAATTAACAAAACTCATGGAGAGCAAAACAGGGCCTTAAGGGAATTCAAAGTGAGCAGCAAAAGATTTGCAGCCATAGCACCTAATTAAGTTACATCTCTCTTAAAACAAAATATTTCTTTTTTCAAGGAGAGGAGAAGTAAACCAGATGTGCAAAGCTGCCACCTTTCACACACACGCTCCCCCACAGGGATGGGGAATGTCCACACCAGGCCAGTGGCTCTGGTTATCAGCTGCCTCCTCTCACTCTACACCATAGCATCTCCCAGGAATGCAGCAGTGTTAGAGCTGGGGCTGTAGCATGTCCCAGGGATACATTTGTGCCTGGGATGGGGCTGTAGTGAATCTCAGGGATGCAGCAGTGTCAGGGATGGGGCTGTAACACATCCCAGGGATGTCTCAGTCTCAGAGAGTGCTCTGTAACTTGTCCAGACATGCATCAGTGTCAGAGATGGGGCTGTAGCATATCCCAGAGACACAGAAGCATTTCAGGGTTTGTGGGTGCACTTCCATGCCATGGGCTGTGTCAGGTCTCTGCTGACCCTCAGCCCTTCTGTGGGGCCTGGTTGCCCCATCCAGCTGCACCCACACAGCAGAAGGGAGGCTGAAGCTGCTCTTCTCCCCACTGCCCTGCAGAATGTGTAAAGCCATGGGCTCTCAGGGCCTGTCTGTGGGAGCTGTCCCATCAGGCACACAGCATCCCAGTGCACTTGGGATGAAAAAAACATGAAAAAACCATGGTCCATAGCTGGGTTGTGATCAGGACTAGGGGGCTGAGATCCCTGAGCAGAGCCCTCCCATGGCAAACCCTGCAGGAGCAATAGAGGATGCCTCAGGAAGAGGCAGTTTGGGGAGGTGCAGGCAAGGATCCATCTGCCCTGACATCTCTTGCCACTTTGCAGCCACAGCATCCATGTCTGCCCCACACCCAGTGATGGAGGAGGCCATGTGCTCAGGGCCAAGGAACAGAAATGCTTCCAGTTATTTGGACTTTTTTTTCTTTCCAAGTTTCTTAGATAACTGGAGAAGGAATTGATTTTACATTTGAGGAATGTTCTTCAGCACAAAGCCGTGGTTAAAAAAATCCCCAAACTAATCCTAAATTGTTAATTCCCAACACAATTTTCTGGCTCCTTTGAATCACTGCATTATGTTGTTAATCATGAGCAGGAGCCCAGGGCAGTTACAGGATTTCTTTCTGCACCTCTCTCATCCCCACTGCCAAGGGAAGGGGGCAGCAGGCTGGCTGAGGCTGCCCCACAGCCTGCTCCCACCACCCATCAGCCCACACTCCACCATCATGGAGCAGGAAAGGATGGAGTAGTCTCAGGGGACATGAGATGGGGGTCTGGGATGGGGCTGTAGGGTATACCAGAGAACACAGCGGGCTGAGCCTGAGGCTGTAGCATATCCCAGGGGATGCAACAGGGTCCAGGCTGAGGCTGTAGCATATCCCAGGGACGTAGTGGGTGAGAGCACCTTCAGTGCCACTGCCAAGCACTCCAGCACACTCAGCAGCCACCCCCTCCTATGGAGAGGCCCTGAGCCCCCTCTGTAGCCACCATGCCTGTTTCAGGGGAGGCAGCAGGGCCAAGGCAGCTCTGCCAGCCCAGGCAGAGGGGCGTTGTGGCAGCATGGGGGGGGCTGAACTGAGAATCAGAGCTCATCCCCCTCTGCCAAGAATTAGCTTTACGCTGCACTGCTTCTGTCACTGACAAATTTGGAACAGGTGGCATGAAGTCCCAGATAAAAAGGAGCTGGTCAGAGAGGAGAACAGAGAGCCCAGGGTGAGTTTGTGCTCTTGGGCCTTTCTTTCCTCATTTCTCCTCCTCCCCTTGGCACAGGATTCTGTTATTCCCCATCTACTCTCAGAGCTTTGCCTCCATCCCCAGTGATCACTGTAGCAACCACAAAGACAACTTTAGAGGCTGCTGGCTCTGTCCTGGGATGTGGGGCCAAGCCAGAGGGAGAACCTGCAAAAGGCAGAGAAAAGAAGAAAGATGGGCTCAGAAAAAAACATACCATTTAGAAAGAGACAAATTGAGATGTTCAAAGGAAGATGGCAGAGTAAAGAAAGAAGGAGAACAGGGTTGCTTCGGGCAATTGTTGGGATCAAAGACTTTGGGGAGAAGGAAAGAGGCATTCCCTGCCCTCCCTCTGCTTGAGATGCAAATCTGGGGGCTTTAGAAATGCACAGAAAAAAGGTTTCTGGAGGACAGGAGCCTTGGGGGACAGCAGGGTGATGGAGAACAGCCTGGTGGCCTCCCCAGCCCCTCTGGAGCAGCCCGAGCAGGGGATGCCTGGGCAGCAGGAGTGATATGGTAGAGCAGAGCCACTTCCCTCACCTGCTTCCTTCCCCCAGCCTGTGTCCCCTTCCCCAGTTATGGGAACCTACGAGGCACAGGTCCCTGGAGGGGCTGCCCTCTGAGGGTGCTTCCCACTGCTCTGGCCCCCAAGAGCTGAATAGTTCTGAGGATCATCACTGCCTTGATCTGGTGTCAGATCTGTCTTTGGATCTGCCCCCTGTGGGGCTGATTGTGAGATTGGTGCCAAATCCTGTTTTCCCACATCACCCAGGACTGCACGGTTACAGCTGTGACTCTCTTGGCCATGGCCCCTGCCAGTCTTCCATGGAGTCAACTGTCACATCACCTGCATTCTTCCCATCTATCCCTTTGTGTGTCTGGAAGGAGTCCCCAGGCTTCCTCTACCACCCCTGGGCTGACTTGTCTTGCAGGACACTGTCACCACAAGTGACAGAGTCTGCTCAATGCACCCAAGGCCACTTGGTTCCTCTTCCTAGCTGATGTGGTATCAGCTGTTCATTCTGGTCTTTGTCAGGGGCCAGGGGAGCAGCTGGACTCCACAGACCCCATTGCCAGCAGTGCTTAGGCCCTGACTTGGGAGGAGACAAGTACCCACCACTTTCTTCCAGGCTGGGTCTTGCTGCTGTCCCCTCCACCCCACTTTCTCCTCCCCTGTGGTGGGATGAGTCCCCATATGCCTCAAGCCCTTCAGTGCTCAACCCACTGTTCTTCTGCTGCAGACTGTGACTCCTACTGCAAACCAGCAAAGGGCAACTACAAGATTAACATGAAGAAGTACTGCAAGAAGGACTATGGTAAGACCTCCGACCACCCTGAGCCACCCTGGGCTTTGTCCCAGAGGTAGATGAGGGCTGGCTGTGGCCAGAGGCAGGAGGGGCAGATGAAGGCATCCATGGGGTGGGGGACGCTCCATGTGGAGAGGGGTCTGCAAATCAGCCCTCCCAAAGTTGCAATGGATGAGGCAAGTGGGGCTGCGGGGGAAGGGCAGTTCCCGTCCCCAGCCTTTCTTTGGGAAGCAAGGCAAAGCATCCCCCATCACTATGACTCCCCCTTTTTTTCCCCTCAGTGGTCCAGGTGAACATCCTTGAGATGGAGACGGTGGCCAACTGGGCCAAGTTCACCATCAACATCCTCTCTGTCTACAAGTGCCGTGATGAGCGGGTCAAGCGCGGTGACAACTTCTTGTGGATCCACCTGAAAGACCTGTCCTGCAAGTGCCCCAAGATCCAGATCAGCAAGAAGTACTTGGTCATGGGGATCAGCGAGAACTCCACTGACCGACCGGGACTCATGGCCGACAAGAACAGCCTGGTCATCCAGTGGCGGGACGCCTGGACACGCCGCCTGCGGAAACTGCAGCGGCGAGAGAAGAAGGGCAAGTGTGTGAAGCCCTGAGGGGTTGGTACCCACCCTGTCCCCCATGTGCCCAGCCCCAGCCCAGCTGGGCACTGCCAGACTGTGCCCACAGACTCTGTACATATATATAGTGTGAACGGACTGTCTATAGTGTATATTTTGGCAATGGTTTCCTGTTGTGTGCGTGTGCACGGGTGGGTGTGCGTGTCAGTCCTTTTCTCTAAGTGTGTATTAAAAATAATGCAGTAAGGACAAACCTTTAATGAGGAGCAAAGTGGAGCAAGGGCCTGTGGGTGCCTGTCACCTGAAGGAGCTTGAAGGTGATTGGTGTCCTGCTCCGGGCACTCTGGAGCTCTTTTTCAAGGCTTTTATATTCCCTTTAACACAGTTGTCTTCTGCCCAGTGTTGACATCTCAGTTGACAGCTCTCCCTTCTCTAGGGTGTGATTCTTCCTCACTCTGAAAATGTGCTCACTCTGAAATGCTGCCAGACCTCTCTCTGCCTTTCTCCTTGCCCAGGAGGAACAGGAGGTCAGAGTCTTCTGTCCCTTATCCTGATGTGCGGGCAGGCCGAGTGGAAACTGTCCAGTACTGCAGAGCATCCAGCCCCAGGAGCTCCACCAGGAAGGACAAATTAACTTTTGCAAGGCCTGATTCCCTGGTGACCTTGGGCTCATGTGGATTAGCACTGCTGGCTGGGGCAGTGCCATGGGAGGAGCCAGGCCCTGGCAGTGTGCTAGTGGCCACTACCAGGCAGGACTCTGTTCACCAGGGAGAAAGGGACAGACCTGGCAACCCCTGGTTGCCACTGTCCTGGTGCCTAGTCCAGACAACCCAGTGAGAAAGACCTGGACACACCATCTTCCCCTTCCATGTCCACCTGCTCCATCTGAACCTGAGCTGGACTGGACAGGCTGACCAGAGCCATCGTGTATCATCATCCATTCACCCAGGTGTCTGTGCCTATATTCTCACCTGGTACCAACTGACATAATTGCACCTGTTTCTGTTGAGATGACACCGAGTGACCATCTGCCTTGGTGTGCATCTTCCAGAGCTGGCCAGACTGTGTGCTCTCCTGGGAAGAATTGCTGTGGCCAAGGTTGTCCAAGGAGATGCACAAGGCAGAGGTGACAGGAAGAGAGAAGAGTTTTCATTGATCCACCTCTAGTCTTCTATATCTTCACCGTGTATTAATCTCTGGTTAAACAGACACCAGTATCTTCCCATGTTGAGATTGTAGCGGTCTTGGCTTAATAAATACAAATAGAAATAATAGGTGCTATGACAATAGATATTCCTTTCTACACAAACCTTGCCTTGCTTATTGAATGGCTCAGTGAGGGGTTGTAGCCTACACCACAGTCTTCCAGTCCATTAGGATGAAACTTTACTCTTTGCAGCCCACAGCAGCTTGTGTGGACTCCCCTTTCCATGGTGTTGCTTCTGGGCTTCAGCATCTCAGGGTGGTGCTGGAGCTTCCAGCTGACGAGACTAGTGGAGCACTGTTGGGTTTCAGGACAAGGGAATTTGGGGATTGAGGCTCTAGGCACTGGGGATGTCTGTGTGGACATGCAGGTGCATTGGTAAAGCTGCTGGAGATGCTGGAAGTGATGTTTCAGAGCTGTAGAGGGCCTGCAGTGCCACTGTTCAGGTCCCATGGGTACTTGGGTGCCTACAAAGGACATGGGCAGAGATGTGGGGAGGCCAGAAGGGGCAGAAGAGGAGGGGCAGTGGGTATGTGGGACCACTTGGGCTTGGATGAGCTGATATTATCCCCCCTCCTGACACAGACCTTCTTCCCTTCTCCATCTGAGCTGAGGGGACCCTCCCATCCCTGACTCCTCTTGTTTGGATTGTCACAGACTATTGGTCTCTGCCATGAGATGGCTCTTGGTGTAGTTGAGTCACCCAGTTCTCCTCTTCCTGCCATGGCTGCTTTCACCAGACTTGCCCTTGGCTTAGGCTCACTCCAACCTCATGCACCCAACAGTCACAGAATCACTGAATGGTTTGGGTTGGAAAGGACCTCAAAGATCACCTTCTTCCAAACCCTGTGATGGGCAGGAACACCTTCCACTAGACCAGGTTGTTCCAAGCCCCAGTCTGGCCTTGGACACTTCCAGGGGTGGGGCAGCCACAGGCAAATGGGCAAATGCAGGAGTCCTCACACAGAAGTCAGTGGTGGAACACTCTTTGGGTGTGCAAGGATAGGACTTCTATCAGGATCATCTCTTCTGTCCCAGACACTGCTCAGCATCACCCCATGGGATGTGGGGGTTCTCTGACCTCTTTTCTCAGCAGCCACAGCCCAGAAAGATCAGGGCAGCAGCACTATCAGTATCACAGGCATGGATACTTCTCAGGGTAGGGCTTCAACAGCATGTGGTTTCTCCAAGCAAAGAGAGGTACAATGTGTCTGTGTTCTCCAAAAACCCTGGGCACAGCCTTCTCAGGCAAGGAACTCCAGAGCTTCCTTTGGCACTTGATTTCTCCTCCATTGAAGTGGGACACCTAAAACTCTTGGAGGAATTTGGTGATTGGAGCTCTCCACTTATCCTCCCAGGCAGCTCTCCCCTCTTCTTTCACCTCTGCCATCTGGGACTGTTGAGGAAGGATGGCTTCCAGCTGGCATCTCAGTGTCCTGCTGGGGCAGATCAGAGATGCCAGAGCAGAACCACCACACCATGGTCTGTGTGAGGAGAGGAGCTCTCTCCCTCTCTCCCTTTGGCTGGGGAATGTCCTAAAATCCTGGCTGAAGGACTGGAGGATGACACTCTGCACCTTCACTGGGTCCAATTGCTGAAGGACTTTTCCTGACTTCCCTTGTTTATGTTCAAAACAAGAATTTACCTTGCTTATTCCTCTGCCTGGCATGGTCAGCTGGGAACTGGGGACTGCACATGGGTTTGGCTGTATCTGAGATGCTGTAGATGGGTCACCCTGAGCTGGTGCCAGAAAACCAAGGGCAGTGGAGGAGGCACCATGGACTTGCTCAGAGGTGCTGCTCATCCTGCCCTGTAGGTCAGGCAGGGCTTGGAGCACACACCAGCACAGGCATCGTTTGGTGGAGGGCTGCAAATCCAGGGGCAGTTACACATCCACCAGCATCCACCCAGCCCTGTCCAACCCTTTAGTGGTGAGGAGTGCTTTACACCACTGGGAGCTGCCAGAGCCCGTGGGTGACACAGGGAGGGGACTCAGGTGGCAGCAGGGTATGTCACACAGTCATGGTGGCTGCAGCCAACAGCTATGGGCTTTGCAAGGGCAAGAGACTGCAGTGCAAACTCTGCTTGGCACTGCAAAGCCATATGTTTTCCAAAATAGCTCTTCAAGGAAAAACGTATTAATTCAGCAAAGCATCTGAAAAGCCTTTGGTGCGCTCTGGTGCACTCCCAATTCCTCGAGCACAGATCCCCCACCCTGTGCAGCAGCTGGCTGAGCTCAGTGTGCCAAGAAGCACCGTGCTGTGGCCGGCTGCTCCAGGCAGCGGATGCCGACCCACATGGGAAGGGCCAAAACCACCACGCACATTTCCATCCGTGTTTTTTTATTTAACAGGTCTTTTCTCAGTATTCAGCTGGGGCAAAGTATTTGAGACACAAAGGCAGCAGAAAGAGAGGCCAAGTTTGCAATTTCCCCCCTGCTTTGGGACTGAATTTTGCAGCTGGTTGAAATTTTTCTCATTTCAAAACGCCAGTGGACATTTTTCATGAAAACCCAGAATCTGGCCAAGGAAAGACACAAAATGTGAGAATACTACAGAAAACTCAATGCTCTTTTTCTGTGTTGTCCAGCCAGCTCCACTCATGAGAGATCACGGGAGTTTGGACAGCTGAACCCCAGCTTGAGTGGACAGACAAATGGATGTATGTATAGCATATTTTCCATTGTTTTGCTCTTGGTAACCAAACCCCACATAAATAAAAATTGATTGCATCATACAGGAAAACATGTTCCTTAGGTGAAACAGGATCAAGCAAAGATCGTTTTGTTTAGCCAACAGGGCACATCTCAGTGCTGGGGTGTGGGGATAATCTTCCTGGTAAGGAGCTGAACCTCTAAGAAGGGGCAAAGCCTACTTAAAGTGACCCCTGTCATAGTCTGACCTGGTCTTGTTCTCCTTGTTCTCCTGATGCTCTCTGATACACAGAGCAACTTCTGTCCGTGCTACCATGCAGATCCAAGTAGGATCTTAGTAGTGGCTTCAGCTATCAGAGAGCAGTGATGGTGGCTCTGCCAGCCCATACTCTCCAGGCTTCTGTGGTTAATAACATGGACAAATTGTACCTTGCCACCTGTGGGCACAGTACTAGGCAACTGTGGCCTGCTGCTTCTCTTCAGGTGTGGTGACCTGTCTCCAACCAACCACATCCCGTCATCCAATCAGTGCCACATCCTCTGTCCTATGCCCTTGGTACTGCAGCACTCTGTCCATCACCCCTTACCCTAGCATGGTGTTTTACTCAGCACTTTACAACCCTCACAAGTCTCATTGACATCCTAAATATTGCTTCCTAAGCAAAGCACAGCCTCTGCAATTCTCAGCTCTCCTCCTGTCCTCCCAATCCCAACCAGGGCTCCTTCATCCACTCAAGCTCCTTCCAGAGGGGCTGTAGGACTGGGGCAGGGCACACTTTTCCCAACCATGACCATGTCAAACAAGTGTTTGGGGAATTTATTTGCTCCAAGCCCCTCTTGTCCTTGCAAAACTGTGAGAAATGTGCTGTTCTTCAATATGCCTAGTGTATTTTTACCAGCCTTGGGGGCACTTATTACATCAGCATTAATCATCTGTCATTTGTTCATGTAGTCCTTTATCCAACCTATCTATCTCCATGTTCATCTTTACAAGGGCACAGTTCACTGGTGAAACACATGTGCACAGGTTATACAGCACCTGTGTGGGGTCTGGGGCACAGGGGCACGGGGGGCTCAGTTCAGCGGAGCTGGGGAGCAGGGAGACAGCTTCCCATGTCGGCTGTGCCGGGGGAACATGAGGAAACCATTAATTGATGGGCTGGCCCGTGCCGTGTTTTCCTAAGGAAGAGCCGAAGATGGGGAACAGCTGGGGTCAGCGGGGCACCATCTGGAGAAACCCGTCAGCTCCCTCCTGCCTCATCCTCCGTTGCTGCTGAGGTGGGAAAAACACGGTAGGAGGGAAGAGCGGTTCCCACCAGCGCCCTGGGGATGGGGCGGATCCTGCCGCAGCCCCAGACCTGCACATGCCCCAAGCTGGCTCCCAGGTATCGCTTTGGTGTTGTGCCAGGAGGTTTGCCAGTGGCACAGGAGTCATGGCACAAAGATAACATCATGCCAGGGGTGCTGCTGTCCCATCAGAGCCATGCCGGTGCCTTCATGTCTTGGGCTCAGCATCCTTGTGCAGAAATCAATGATTTCTCTGTTTCTCTGCATGGGGAAGGATCAGACCCTCAGCATCCATAGAAGCTGGTCCTCTGTTTACACAGCCACAGTGAGACTCAATAAATGGACAATGTTTTCATCTTGGATGAGATGCTCTACCCCAAAATTTTGGAGAACCAGCCTCTCTGCTGTCAAAATAAACAGCACACACTGCTT
>VXBI01003347.1:4153-46631 GCA_013397375.1 Toxostoma redivivum | reverse complement strand
CCCCCGCCTTCTTCCCGCACACACCCACACGATGGGAAACCATCAGCTGTGCAGGAGCAGGGAGAGCTGGCACTCCCAGAAGATGGCTGGTCCTGGAGGATTCCCTGTCTGAGAGCAGGCAGTGGCCAGCCCAGGCACACACAGTCACCAGCTGACCACTAGCTTGGCTGCAGTGGGAATCACGGTCCTGCTCACAGCACAAGGAGTGAGGAGATGAAGATGAGCAGATCAAACCCAGCTCAGCATATTCGAGGAGTCTGGAGGTGCCTGGGTTGGGTCTCTCCCTGGCACCAACATCCCCACAGAGACCTCTGCAGCAGCAGTGGTTAAAGCCAGGTGCTGCATCCTGCCTGTCCCCTCCTGTCCCCTGCCTGTGTCCTGGCAGACAGATGACAGTGGGTACAAATTGTCTCCAATGCTTAAAGCTCCGGGACTGTGCTATGGGTCACTAACCCGACCTCAGGGCCATTTGCGGCTTTTGGTATGTGGTGACTCTTGAGTGTCCCTTCCCAGCTCTGCTGGCCACCCATGCTGTGATCCCCGTGGCCCCCGGACAGGGCTGGTGCTGCTCGGGTCAGTGTCCTGAGAGCCCTGGGTGCTCCCCATGCTGGGGCAGTTGGGATTTGCTCATCTATCAGAATACCCAGCAGACCCCAACAGGCTCTAGTCGGTATCTTGAGCCAGAAATGAGGTGGCTTTGGCCAGCACACACATATAGACTGTCCCTTTCCCAGCAAAAACAGATGGTACCTGGAGCTGGGAGCAAGGCAGGGTGGCCAAAGGGGGCCCTTGGAGTGGCTGGGCAGGGCTGCCCTGACACCAGCAAGGCTCAGTCATTCCCGTGCCCTGCCCAAATCTGAGCCACTGGCAGCAGCCCCCAGGATGTTCCAGGAGGTCCCCACCTTCATCCCCATCCCTATCCCTTGCTCCTCACTTCCTGAGCAGTGCCTTCCTGCAAACCTGCTGGCTGTAGGGGGAAATTCCTGGTCCTGACTGTTATGCAAAATCAGCTCTCAGGGAATGCCTGGTGAAATCGTGGGGCCTGCGTCTGCTCCGGGTGCTTTCAGACTTTTCCCTGGCATCCAGTGGGACGGCCATAAATCTCCGCTACTGCCTCCAAGTCGAACATTTCCTCTGAGCCCCATTATTAATTTTCTGAAAGATCCCATAAACCCCCAGATGGAAAAATATGGAGATATTTGCACATGTGCCATAAAACACATTGCCCATCTATTTCAAATGGATGTGGCAATATATAAAACATACTTAGGGCATGAGCCAGGTTTCACGGTATTTAAACAAGGCTGCATGATGTAATTGGAATTTACAGTATAAGAGCAGTATAAGAAGCTGGGCCATGGGTGCGTAGCATATATCTTGGATCTCCTGAAGATTTGGCCTGTTCTAGAATGACAAATACCTTTTGTACTTGTCACCTATATTTTAAGTGGATGAACAGCTCCCTTCACAAAATATAATGGTTGGAAAATATATATTTTTTTCCATCTGAATTTTGGAGCCTCTCTGGAGATGAGAAATCTGCCCTTTTCCTGTAAAAAGCATGATTCCTAGGGATGCAGGTGTCTCAGGGCTTTGTTTCCCTCATCCCCCAGCCCAGATGGCTCCTGTCCCTGGGAAACACAGTGCCACGACCTCTCCCACTGCATGGCCTCAATGGTGGGTGTGAGGACCTCAGAGACTCCACGGTGTGGGCTGGGGATGAAGATCTGCTGCCCATAGCCACTGTCCAAAGCCAGATTGGATCAGTCTCCAACCAACTTGGTCTAGTGGAAAGTGTCCCTGTCCATGGCAGGGGGTTGGAAATGGGTGTTCTTTAAGGTCTCTTCCAAGTCAAACCATTTTACAATTCCCTAGAGCAGAAGAGGGTTGTGAGCCTCAAACACTGCTCTCCACTACTGGGAAGAGCAGCTGGAGCTCCAGGGGCTGCTGGCAGGGGCACAGGCAGGAGCTGGTACAGGAGAGAGTAGCCAGTGGAAGAGGTGTCACCATCATGTCCCCAAAAAAAGCTGTGGGGAAGTCTTTCGGGTGCCTCCGCCTACCTGCAGTGATAGCAGTATCAGGGCAAGTGGTGGGAACCACTCCACAACCAAGCAATTGGGATGATGGGCGAGTAGGGGATGTTTAGGGACCACCCAAGCTGTCCCCATCATCAGTGCAAGCACCCTTCTGCCACCCATCCCAGGACCGGGGGACAGATGGGCACAGAAAGGCTGGGAAGACTCCAGCAGTCCAATTCCTCCCAGCAAAGCCCTGGTTTCTCCCTTCCCACTGCTCAGACCCCATGGTACTTGCTGATGTTGGGAATTCTGGGGAGGAGAGGGTGGCTAAGGGACTGCAGACATGCCACTCTTTGCCTGCTGCTCATCAGTGCTGACCCAGCTGGGAGAGACCCACCAGCACAGACCAGAGTCTGCACCTTGGCACAGGAATATGGTGTCCCATGGTTAGGGCATACTTATAGGCCCTGTCCAAGGGACAGGGTACCCCATGGCCTGGAAATCGGCTTGAGTTCCCCCAGTCAAAGGGAAAGGCAAAAAGGGGAAATATAAAAGACACCAAAGCATAAAAACTTGAATTTTACTCATAGGTGAACTGGTGGCTCCATCCTAGCCAGTGCCACTGATGGGCTGTGGGCAGAGGGCTGATGGTGGCCTGATCACCAGCCCAAGCATGCTAGAATGCTGCAGGGCACTGAGGTGGCTGTGTGCAATCAGAGGGGTCCTAAGGAACTCATCTGCAAGCTGAGAACAGGGAGGAGGAGCCAGGAGCCTCAGCACAGAGTCCCCTGTGCCTGCCAACTTCAGGCAGGGCTGGTGAATCTGGTCTGCACAAACTCATTGTCCCTCTCTCCACCCCCGTTTGAACATCCAGAAAGTTTGGATGAAAATTTTTTGAAAAATTAATAAATCAAGTCCTTCCCTTCTGGCAGGAGGAAAACCCCTCCAAAAAATGTCAGTTAGAAATAATCCAAGTGATTTGTTTGGAAAATTTTGAAGGGCAGGTCCTCCCGAGAGCCAGAATCATCTCTAGGCCTTGCTCTGCAGAGCCAGGAATTGAGACCTAAGATCCTGCTCCAGGGCAGGAAGCCTGGATGCTCTCATAGCCACGGCTCAGGCTGGAGGCCAAAGGAACTGCTGGCCACCTGCAGCCCAGCCAGGACTGGGACCACACGAGCCCACCTGGAGCCTCTCCAGGGCTTTCCAAATGCAGGGATTCAGCTTCAGGGGACTGGGCCGGATGCTTAGGAGAAGAACAGTCAGCTGGATCAGCTCAGGCAAGCTGGCTTTTTCAGAGGGTAAAACCAGTTGGATTGGGAATTTCCTGACCAGCTCTTGACAACCAAGCATAGTGCTGGACATGGATGAGACACAGGACTGGTTTATGCTACCTGCTGGTGTGGAAACAAGGCTACTGCTCCTTGGCAGCCCCTGAGCTGTCATCCCATGGGATCTTTTCCTGCTACAAAGCTCCAGACTGAATTCCTGCTCATGAATGAGCTGAACTGCTCTGCAGAAGCGTGTGAGCAGCCATTAGCTGGACAGTACTTATGGTTTCTCGAGATCTCCTCTATCATGTTCTGAAGGGCTCTGACTGCCAGACAGAAGGTCTCTGAGGGTTTCTCATGAGCTTCAACTGTGTACAGCACAGCAGAAACTGCTCAGCAAGGTTGTGTGTGTGCACTCCCAGCCCCCAGACCTCTTGGAGACCCAGGTACCAGAGGATGTTGAGCATCAGGTCTCTGAAAGCTGGCAGCCTTCCCATCATTGCCACAAGGGAGGCACCTGGAACCACTTCCCAGGCCGTGGAGCTTGGACCTCACCAGGCCAAAACATCAACGTCATCTGCTGATCACAGGTTGTGATCAGGCCCTTCTCTAGGCTGACTTCAGTGGTCATCCAGTGTTTTGGCTCTTTAATTCAAAAGGAAACAAAATGAGCTTTTCTTGGCCACCCCTGTGGAGTTACTTCTCCAGGTGCCATTAGGGATGCAGGAAGAGGAGAAAGCAAATGGTTTCAGTCCTGTGGCTTTACCTAAAGAGTCTACAAACCACCCTCCCACCACAGGAAAGGTGGGATTGCAAGAGACTGGGAGCATTCAAACCCAGACAAAGCAGCTCTGACAAATGGATGGAGCTGGAGGTGATGGCTCAGGAGGGGATAGCATGAATAATGGGAGATAAGCAAACCCTGGCAGTTCTTTCTGAAGAGATTGCTGAGGTGACAGCTCTAGGCCACCAGAGGCCCATGAAGCCCTTGCATGTGTGGCACACGGTGGGCACCGTGGCTACAGGCCTGACCAGCAGGAGTCAAGGAACTTGATAGAGAAACCACATTTCCATATATCTGGGTCATCCTTTCACATTCTCACCGCCCTACTCCATCTTTCTCTCATTCATCTCTCTCGCCTTTGACCTCTCCCCTCCTCCCGCCAAACTTTCTCTTTTCCCAAGTTTCTTGCTGTTTGGCTGCTCATTCTCCCACTCCTGTCAGGCATGATAAATCGCCTCTACAGATGAGCGTCATCAACATACCAGACTCATCCTTCTTTTGACCTCCTCAGCTCTGAGTCACTTCCAGGAGGTAAGAACTGGACCCAATTGCACTGGAGAGGAGATAACCAGTCAACCCATTGAAGCAGGAACTGATCCATTTCCCTTTTTTCCTCCAGTTACAAATCCTGTCCTCACCAGTCCTAGATGTGTAGTGAAGACTGCACGTCCCTCTGGCCATCATGCTGTGCATCCAGCTGGGGCATCTCATGATGAAGAGATGCCCATGTAGATGTGCCCCTCTCTTGATCTGCCTCACCTTGCTCCTCCCTTTCCCTTCCCCCAACACACATATGCTCACATAGTTCCAGAAAATTTGTTTCATATCACCATTGAACCATTTATTTCTTTCCAGAGAGTTAAAAGCCTGTCTCCCTTGATTTAGTGAGTCAAGAGTGCCTAGGAGGGAGCGGAGAGAAGAAAAGAATGAAAGAAATAAAATAATGAAAAAAAGATCTTGGGAACATCTGGAGTTGCTCTTAAGCAAGACGCAATATTCTTGGCCAGATGTTGAATGACTGGCTTCTACTTGGGAAATGTCAACATGTCAGATGTTGAAATCCCACCCGACACCCTCTTCCTTACCTTCCTTCCCCTCTTCCTTGTCCTGCTCTGCTTGTGCTGCCCAAATCATCCTGCTGGGATGGCTCCAAGAGGAAGGGGTAGTTTGTCTGGGACCTTGATGGGTGTCACTGTGAGACACCAATGGGCCAAACTTGTCACTTGAAAACCACTGGTTCACCAGGCAGAGGGCTGTGGAGAGGCTGGGTGAGCTTACAGTGGTGCTGTTTGCAGTGGATGAGGCAGAGCCAGGCAATCTCCAAGAGGTTCCAAGGAGCTGGGAACAGGGCTTCAGCAGGCAAAGCCATCTGGGATCTCTGGCAGCAAAGCTTTCCCAGAAAGTCAAAGAAGGACTTTCAATCCTGTGGTGAGCACAGCTGAGCAAATAACTGCCAGGAAGGCAGGGACAGCACCAGCACGCTGGAGGCCTGGAGCCGCTTCCCTCGAGAAAGGACATCCCAGATGCACGTGTCATTCTGGCCCACCAGCATCAATGCAAATGATTGTGGGGATTTATACCAGCTTCAGGATTGGCTGGGGGAGCGGGGGAAGTGGGTCAACAAGAGCTGGTGCAGCTGAGGGGGTGACATCCATCCTGAGCCAGACACGCTCCAAGTACCACAACACAGCTGGAGCTGTCGCCCCTCCTGGCTGGGCCCAGCTCAGCTGCCTGAGCACTCAGCTCCTGGGGGTGCCCCTCTGCAGTACCCTCATCTGTCCATCACTCCCACCCTGTGGTGCCCATCCATCACTTGAGCTGGCACATCCAGCAGCACCACACAGAGATACTTGGGAGCTAAATATTCCTTTTGCCCACCACAAATTATGAGCCACAATGTGAAAAAGCAGAATGGGGAGTTGATCAGAGGAAAATCCCCATTGGCTGCTGAGAAGGAGGATTGGAACTCCTGGACAAAAGCAATGCTGGGTGGCACCTGCCATGCCAGGCCAGTTCCTTTTCCATGCTGGGTGTCCTGCAGAGGCTGAGGTCCATCCACCAGTGCCTGTCCCAGCCTCTGGCCTCAGGTCCCAGTGCTGTTTACTTCAGGGCCAGCCCATGGCCTCCTCTAACCTCCGGGGCAGTCTCTATAGCCAGGACCACAGGACCACCCTCCTCTCCCATTCATGCTATCATGAGAATTAATAAGGAAAGAGAAGCTGTCGCTGCCCCATCCCTGGAAGAGTTCAGCCCAGGCTGGATGGGGCTCTGAGACATCTGATCTAGTGAATGGTGTCCCTGTCCATGGCAGGGAGTAGAACTGCATGATCTTTAAAGTCCCTTCAACATAAACCACTCTATGATTCTGTTGTCAGTCCAACCCTGGCGCTGTCTAGAGTCTTGTAGTTGGCTTTCTGCTCCCACATCCCATTATGGTGGGTATCAGGAACCCAGGGTTTGGCCTGTATGGAGGTTTTGGGAGCTGGAATTTATTCTCATGAATCAGCACTGTCCAGGTACCAGGAGGAGCCCTCCAGGGCTCATGGAGAGTTTCCCACACATCAGAGATTACTCTTGGTGCAGGATGACCACCAATGTCTTCCTACTGAGCTGAACCAGGTTAAAAAGAGACCTGCCTCCCCTCCCAGTGAGAGTGGGAAAAGGAGGGTGCTGAAGTAAAGGACAGCTGATCCAACCCTCTCATCACCAAACTCTGCCTGCACGTGTCACCTCAGCAGGCATCGCATAGTGATAGTTGGAATCTGACCACAAGAGGCTCCGAGTCACTCCAGCAGTTCCCATGGGCAGGCAAACACTCCTGCTTGGAGAGGGGTTGCTTTGGGTGCTGCTCTCCCCAACTTCCTGCTAGCTGGAGCTTCCCAAAGCCCACTCAGGCCCTTATTAATGCTTGAAGAAACTGAGTAACCACAGAGAGAAAGAGCATCTTCCTCCTCTTCAGAGCAGGGACAGGGACTTCCTTAGCCAGCAGACCAAGGCACGTGACTGGATCTGCCTGCAGCCTTCCCTGCACTTGTTTCTTTTTCCTGGACCACAAAGTAACAGCTGCAAGGCTGAAAGCACAGTCACAATCCACTGCTGTGACCTGTCCATCTCCCCATGGCCCACAGCCCCCACCACCCTGCACAGGCATTGCAGAAAGACACACAGCCCTCCCATCCCAGCCCTGCAGGTTCCAGGCTGGCCTCCCCATGGCCAGAACAGTGGGAATCTGCTGAGGAGGTGTCAGCTCTCCCAGCTGATCAGTAGAGACCTGCAGTAGGAGGGCTTGGTCCTTGCCATGGCCTGGTGCACCAGCAGGGGAAGTCTGGGGCAGAACAGATGGCCACTGCTCAGGGGGTCACCTTCTCCAGGTACCCAGAGCCTTCAGCCCCGTGTGACAGCAAAGTTTTGTGCTCCCTCCTGCTGTGTGTGGGATCCTTAATCCATGGAAAGGTGACCAGGATATGATCTGTATGGAAACAGAAGCAACTTTGAGGAGTAAATCAAGGTCCCCTTTCTGGAGGATCATCCTCTCCAGACTGCCTGGGAAAGCCTCTGACCCTCTATCCCTCCACAGGGATGGGATTAGGGGATCCAGCCCCATGTTACATGGGGTTCCCTCTCCCTTGGAGCAAGCTGCCCTCCAGAAGTGAAAGCGATGTGGAGTGGGGTGACGAGAGAACCAGACAAGCAAGATCCTCCATGAATCCCCACGGGCTCCCCACTGCCGTGCTCCCACCCCAGCGGGGCCGGGCACGGGGTGGGAGGGGAGGGCAGTGCCCGGGCACCGAGCTCAGGTGGCTGCAGCGGGGCGGGGACCGTTGTAATGACAACCAGGTGAGCGGGGGGCGATAAGCTCCCAGGAATGCGGCGGCGGCAGCTGCTGGCCCGCGAGTCCTCCTCCCTTGGACGGGCCAATTAAGTAAATAGAAAATTTGGAGCGCGGAATCAAAGCCCGAGCGTGCGGGCTTTATTTATATGGAAAAGGTCAGATTATATTGGCAGATGTGTTAAAGGAGCGAGGAGAAAAAAACCTTTCAAAAACATTGGCCCTGATTTGAGGTTTCCTGACGGGCGGGACGGGGTTTTTTCTTTCTTTTCGGGCCACGGGTGCTTTGGAGCGCTGGCAGCTCGCTGAGGGCAGCTGGGAAGGGCACGTCTGGCGCTGGGCTCACTGCCCCTGCCCACCCACCTCCTGGACCCTCTGCCAGCAGCACAAAGCCCAGAAATAGGGTCCCTCTGGCTCAGACCACCACCTAATACTCAGTGGTCCACCAGGTGATGCGGAGTTGGTCTCCAAAGTGGACCTGATGGGTTCTGCCCAGTTCTGCCCAGTGCTTCACCCCCCTATTACCCCCAGCAGCTCCATCAGTCCTGGAGTCTGCACTCCAAGGTGGTGTCCCCACCCACCCAGTGTCACCCTGGATGTCCCTGGCAGTCACTGTCTATCCCAGACCACGGTCCCACCGCTGCTCTGCTGCCTTTCTGATTTTCTCAGCTTGCAGAATTGGGAAGCCCACCTGCGTGATGTTCCCCCAGGGATAGCAAAATGCCTGGCATCGCCTCGCTCTGCACATCCTGCTCCTGGAAGGCAGGGAGGACTCCAGGACCCGCTGTCAGCGATGAGCCTGGGGACATTCCCACTGCCTTCAGCACTGCCAGCAGTGTTTTGGAGCTGATGGTAAGGCTGGGGCTGGAATGGGTCCCCTCGGATCACATTCCAAATCACCATCTCCCCACTGGCGCTTGGCCAGCCCTCCGACACGGCAAATGGGGGCAAACATCACCTCCTTTAGCACCCCAAAACTGCACAAGGAAGCCAACTTCAGCATCCCGCGTCCCCAGGCTTTGCTCTGCTTCCCACAAGAAGCATGGGGGTCCCAGATGAGGAAACTGAGGCAGGGAGGTGGCAGGAGAGAGGGGTAATGTGGTGGGAGCAGTGGAGAGCGGCAGCATCCAGCAGCAAGGTGGGGAGGTGGCAGGAGAGACCTGTGATGGGGGAATAGAGGAATGCGTTGGCCCGGGCAGGAAATTGTTGGGCTCGGAGAGCGCGGGACCCGCCTGCTAAGAAAACAAGCGGAGGGAAAGGCAGCGGGGGCGCAGCGCCGGCGGGGGGGCAGGAAGGGGGCTCCGGGGCAGGAATGCCGGCTATGCTCCCGCTCTGGGCAGGTGTGCTGGCACCCACTGCTGCACCCACTGCTGCACCCACCGCTGGACCTGCTTCCAGGCCCCTGCCAGCCATGCCAAAGCTGCAGTTCATCCATGGGACCCTCATTCCTTCTGCATGGGCAGGCGTGGAGCAGAGCTGCAGCCCCAGAAGTGCAGTCGGCTCATCTTCTGCTCTTGGTTTGGTTATGCCTCAGTTTCCCCAATCTTAAAATCATCCTGTGCATCAGTCACAGGCAGTGTCAGGACCCATCCTGGGGTTGCTGGGATGGGCACAAGGTGTCTGTGGAGTTAAGAGCTGCAGGGCTTTGCTGTGCCAGCCCTGGACCTCACTCAGGGCCATGACCAAGGGAGCTCCTCCTGTCCCATGTTATGGGAAGGAAAGCTCTCTGTCACCACTGATCACCCTCCCAGATCTTCTCCACCTGTATACTGGGTGCCACCGAGGTGAGCAGAGCCCACAGGGGTCAGAGCAGGTCAGACGAGGAGCAGAGGCAAAAGCCAGGGATGGTCTGCTAAAAAGGGATGGTGCAAGAGGGTAAAGCCAGAGTGGTGTCTAGGGACAAGGGAGATCATGTTGGCATCTGCCACTTCCTGGTCCCTCATGGGGCTGCCACGATCCCAGCCACCTGCCCACTTTGTCTGCTCCAAGGGCTGCTCAGTGCAGTTCTTGGGAGGGACGTGTCTGAGTGGTTCCTGTTCCCTTTAAGGGACAGCATGGCATAAAATGCCACCTGGATCACTGCACTGCTTGGAAACTCCACTGGTGTGTAATACAATATCTGGCAGGGGCGTCTACGTCTTTATCTGCAACAGATCAGGTTGGAGCAAAACCTTCTGAGACAGCATCTGGAAGTGGTTTAACCCTCACCAAGTTTTGCATGAAATACCAATTTTCCACCCCTTTCATTTAGTTTATTGAAATTAGGAGGAAAAAATCCCCCCCCTCCCTTCTCCTGCTCCCCCCACCTGGTTCTCCTCTGGGCTCAAGCTTCTCATTGCTCTTCTGGAAAAGCAGAGGACATCAAGGAGCTGCATGTCCAGCCAGGAGCACCTCCCCATGCTGTGCCAGGCAGTGGGGCTGTGCCAGCACAGCATCATTGGAGGGGTCTGAGAGGAAGAACATTGTGCCAGGCCACAGGCAGGGTCCAGGCAGCAACAGGAGCAGGATAGTGTGGAGGAAGCCCATGGCGGCCAGCACTGAGATGGTTGGAGCAGGGGTGGGTGCCCCAAAGCAATAACCTGAGGGAAGGGTGCAACTCATCACATGGGAGCTGCGCAGGAGCTGTGCAGAGCAGCTGGGGGCACTATGAGGGGCTATGCCAAACTGTTACCAGTGCTGATGTTTCAGAGGAGGGATGTTTTAATCAAATCTGTTGTTTTCACCCCAGACTCCATTGTGCTGAGCCACAGGGCCTTGCTGCAGAGCAGGGACACGTGAGCTGCTGAGGAACCATCACACACAGTGGAAAATCAGCCAAATTTTGAACTCAGCTTCAAACTGCTCCAGCAGCTGCTAGGCTCCACAGCCTCTCCCTGAAACTTTCCTTTGTCACTGGAGGCAGCAAGGGACAGCTTTAGGAAGGGCAGTGTTAGCTTTGCCACAGACTCTGGCTGCCAGGAGCTGCCAGCCGGGTCGCGAGGGGTCCGGAGGGGCTGGCTCGCACATGTGCCACGCTCACAGGATCTGAGCAGGTGTTTCCAGGATGGAGCTGGCACGTTGGCTTTGGGGACAGATTTCCATGTGTTTGCCATGCGAGGTGGGGGCTGTGGAGGGACTGTGTCACTCCTGGCACAGGGCAGCAGCAGTGTGTTGTCCCCAGGGAAGAGCTGGCAGAGACAGGGAACTGGCTCCCTCCCCACTGTGGGGACAAGGGGCAGGGGTCAGAAACATGCCAGGCCCCTGTCCAGGAGGGATGTACTGAAAAATCAAGAGCTGCCCAGCCTCAGAAAGAGACTTGGGTACTAAAATAACTTCCAGGCTGGAAGCACATCCCAGGCCTTGCCTGGTGGAAGGTGATGAAGGCAGATGTCCAGCTGCCTGCAGCTCTCAATGGCACAGATCCATCATGCTGTGGGGACAGTCCTTGCAAGCTCTGTCTTGAACATCTGAAGAGTGTGGGGAGTTTCAGGAAGGGCATAGGCCCAGGCTGCCTTGCACAGCCTGGACATCCCCCTCCAGGAGTGGGATGGGGCGTTATGAGGCTGCTTGTCCCGTCACTGGGTCCTGGGGTGGCAGTGGGCGGCACGGCACAGCTCTGTGGCAGGGTCTGTGCTGGTTGCCCTTTGCTGCACAGCTGCATACCGGCTATGCCACAGCTTCCATGGGTGGGACCATGAAATGCCACCTCACTTCCTAAAACAATGCTGCTGCCAAGGCAGGACATCACTTCCTGCCACTCCTGCTCCTGCAAAAGGGGGATGGAGGAAGAGGGGCCCAGTGTGCACATCATTAAGGTGCAGTGAGTGGAAAGGGAGAGCCTTAGCTCCCTCATGACCCAGAGACCTGCAGCAGGATGGATGGGGGAGTCCTCTCCTGCACTATGGTGGGGGCTTTAGGGCTGCTCCTCTCCAGCACAGCCCCCCAAGTCCCCTCATGCCTCACTGCCCCCCATGAGGGGCTGGAAGGGTGTTTGTTTTCTGCTGGCATTGGTCCATGCAGATCCCAGCTGCCAGGCAGGGAGGAGAGGTGAGGTGAAGCCAAAAGCTGTAGAATTAGGCATGTGAAGCTCAAGGCTTAGCTGTCCTCAGTCCCGTCCTTCTCCTCCCACCCCTGCCCCCAGAGGACTCTGCCTTCCCCCTGTGCTGTGAGTAGGGCCAGAGCTGCACCGCTGCCCCTCTGCTCTGGACACAAAGGGAGGGCTGCTGGAGGCTCCAGGAGCCTTCCCAAATCCAGGCACGCCCAGCATGCTGCTGCCTCAACATCTAGCTGTGTCCTCATCCAGATCCAACCCTGCAAGAGGTGGGCACAGGCTGGGGCTGGGCCCTGCTGCAGGACGTCACCCCTAGGGGTGAGATCCCAGTGCCTGTCCTGGGCTCTGTGCTGGGTGCTGTGACCACAGGACACATCCATCACTGCTGCAGGTGTCAGTGGGATGGTACCCTATTCCCACTTGTGAGATGGGGAAGCAGAACCTTTTGGGACACTTGGGAAACCCATGTCCCTGTTGGGGGGGCCTGGGAGGGACAGGCTGCAAGAAGAGCCAGATCCTCCCCACAGCTGGATTTCAGCTCCTTGCAGTGCATCCCATGAGTCCTGCCTGCACATCACAGCTGGGGAAACTGAGGCTCGGCAGGGGGAAACCTGTCCCAGCCTGACCTCAGCAAGGTGCAACCAGCATCCCCCTGGGCATCTGGGGATCTGGGGGTGTCCATCCCTGTGGCATGCCAGCCTAGAAGTGGGATGTGACAGTTCTCTACACACAAACAAGCCCTCTGGAATTACTTTCATGCACTCAAGTGATGGCTCCATTCCCCAGAGCCAGAGGCAGCAAATGCATGCAGGGCAAACAACCTCTCTCCTCCATCCCTGACTTCTCCATCCTGCAAACCCCTGGGGTGTCCCAGGGCCCAAAGCTTCCTCCTTGCAGGGAGTTGCACCTATTTAATTAGAGGTGTGAAATGATCTCATTAAACCCGTGCTGGGCTCTTAGTCCAAACTGCTCCCACAGCACATGAATGGCTTGATTCCACTCTGCTTCATCCTTTTCTTCATTTTTTCTTTCTTTTTTTTGGCTTAGTTTCCAAGGCACTCAGAATTTCTGCTCTTGTGGTATGTGTGGGTATGTCTCTGTGTCCAGCTCTGTAACTGTTGAAGCCACCAGACAATTTCAGCTGGAGTCGGTGGAGGGATTGAGAGTTCAGGGTTGCTCCATCCCTATGCATTCTCTAGGAAGGGCGGGAGATGCTGCATCCCCAACGCTGTTTTCACTGGACAGGAGCCAGATAGGGCCAGATAGAGCAGGAGCTTTTGAGATACAAATCCCAAAGCCAGGGCTCACGCCCATCAAACCTAAGAATAATTTGCTCTTTCCTACTGGAAATTTTGCCTTGACGCTCCCTAGGCTGATTCACTGCAGGAGTCATTTTGACTGAAAGATCAATTTTAAAACACTCTTCCCATCTAATAACCACAGAATCACAGAATCTCCTGAGTGGGAAGGGATCCATCAGGATCATCCAGTCCAGCTCCTGACCCTGCACAGACACCCCAACAATCCCCCCCTGTGCATCCCTGGCAGCGCTGCCCAAACGCTCCTGGAGCTCTGGCAGCCTCGGGGCTGTGCCCATTCCCTGGGGAGCCGGGGCAGTGCCCAGCACCCTCTGGGGGAAGAACCTCTCCTAATATCCCTGTAAGCTTCCCTGACACAGTTCCAATAAGACCAACTGAGGAAGAGGAAAGGAAGAGCTGAGTAGTGTGAAACTTGTCCGGGGCACTGCCCAGGAGCTGTGTCAGGGCATAGAGCTCACACCATTTTACCCAGCTAGGATTAATCCTTACAGATTAATGTTAAACCTTGCCAATAAATTAACTGTGGATGTGCTTTCTAGACCTGTCAGAGAGAGGGATGGCATTGGATGGGGATGAAGGCAACCTGACCACAGCTGGAAAGGCTGTGTGCCTTGCACTGCCCCAGTGGAACCAGGCAGGGACTACCCAGCACAACCGACTGCCAGCAGAGTTGCAGTGGAATCCCGGAGGTGCTGACCCATCCCAATCCTTGCCCTTCTGCCACTGCCCTCCAGTGCAGTCCCTTCATGCCCTCCTTGCTCCCGCTCCCTGCTCAGGCCCTCACTCCCTCCTTTCTTGGCCGGGTGTTTGCCGGCACAGGTGCACTCTGGTCCCCCCACCACTACCCTTTTTTTAATTAGACGATAAAGAAAGCATCCTTTTGAAGCAGGTAGGGGATTCCTCGCATCCCTGGCATTGCTGGGCTGCCTAGCTGTAACCCTATTCCAGTTAAAAGCTTTCTGCGCCCATCCACGGCCCCACACCTGCAGTCAGATCCTCGCAGGCTGCCTCCTCGGCCACTCGTGCAATTACCCAACGTGATGATTAACTGGGGGAGCACAGCAGGGACGGGGACTTCCCCCTGCCAGCTGCCTTCACCCGTGCTGGGGGCAGGTGGGTCCCCCACTCTGGACAGCCCAGAACCCAGTACTGCCTCTGGAGATCTGCTGATGACAGGTGCTGGGGGGACGTGGGACTCAGAGCAATTGTCCCCTCCCTGTACCCATCTCAGGGTGCTGTTGGCATAGGGATGTTTGGCACTGAGCCTGAAACTGGGCGGACATCTCTGCTCTTCCCAGCATGATGGGTGACTAGGGAAGAGAAAACCAAGCAATGAGGCTTGGAGTCCTCTTCGGGGCAGGGTCTCTGCTCCCTGCCCCAGGCAGCCTGGAGCCCTCAGGCAGACGGAGCAGCTCCTCCTGCACCCAGTGCAGTCCCTCGCCATGCACATTTTCCTCCTGTAGCCCAGCGCACGCCCCCCAGCACGTCCCTCGCTGTGTGTCCCCGCGGGCCCTCGGGCGTGCCGAGCCCGCCTGTCAGCGCCGCACGGCTCCCGCTCTATTGCGGCACCAGTAAAAGTCACCGCCGCATGTGCCTGTGTGGTCTGCAGCAGTGCCCCAGCCGGAGATAACCCGAACGGAGGGAGCCCCAGGCTGCGCTTTAAATCTTCCCGTCCTTTGGCAGCCACCCTCAAGTGCCCGACCCCTTGTCCCACGGCCAACATCTCCGCTCTGCTCCGGCGAACTGCCCGGGGAGCCCAGCAGCCACCCCGGCGGGGACAGCCAGCGCACCGCAGCGGGGACGGCATTCACATCCCTCTGGAAATCAATTGCTGCGCCCTGGCGGCTCTATTTCCACGCTCCCATGTTATTCTTTCACTCAGTCACGGGGAGAATGACTGTTTTCCTTCGACAGTTTAGGTTCTTTTTCCTCTTTTCTTTCTTTCTTCTTTTCTTTCTCAGGGCGAAGGATGGGGTCAGAGCGAATATTCATTTCCACGGTTCCAGCTCATTGAGAACAATAAGGGCAGTAAACAGAGGGCAGCATTGCTCAGGAATGTGAAGCATTTGCCTGTGGTTTAAAATTACTAATTTTTTTACAGGCAAGAATATATAGGGGTTTTTTTGGTGGTTTTTTTTTTTTCCAGACCTTTAAGAATAGGCCAAATTCTGCTTCCCCACATCGTCCTCTCCCCAAGATTTCCCAAATCTTCCCCCTCACCGAGTTTGTTTCAAATTGGCACTATGTGAGAGGTGATGGAAGGCTGCATCAGCCAGGGGTCCTGGGGCAGCCTAGCCCTGGAGCAGGAGTGGAGGAGGGAGACACAAAGTCACCATTTGAAGCCACAGGAGTCTCACCTGGTACTTGAAGATTTTTTGAATTGACACCAAACAGAAATGCTGCTGCCTGTGCAGAAATGAAAATGAAATGTGTCTAGTGGGGAGAGGATGCCACCCTGGGCATCACTGGTGGTGATGGGCTGTGGGCAGGGGAAATTTCAGGACATGGGTGCCCTTCCCAGGGCGCTCCAGGGCAAAGCCATGTTGTGCCCACACAGGGATCTCATGCTGCTCTCAGGGTTGCTCTGCCCATCAGGAGCAAGGGTGGGGGACAGCAGGGCCTCTGGCTGCTGGGAGGGAGCGAGGATGCCCCGAGGTGCCCCAGGACAGCCAGAGTCAGCTGCTCCTCTACCTGGTACCCAGCACTTCCCAGTCAGCTGGGACAATTCCTACCTCCAGCAGTGGAGCAGGCACTGAGAAGAGCTGTGCTCCACCAGTGCCCCCAGCCCAGAGTTGCACCCACCATTCCCAGTGCCATTCCATCCCTTTTCCCTCACCACCATACAGCTCTACAGCTGCTCTTCTTGCAACTGGAGTGCTCTGGGAAGAGCAAAGGCAAGGGGTGTCTCCACTTCCGAACCTCAGGGGGATCACTGCACTTGAGAGGACCCATTTTAGAGCTGCCCAGCTGGGGCACAGAGCTATGGGACTCGGCCTGTGGGCACCTGCAGTGTGTGATGTGAAGGCCCATGTACTCCTGCTCAGCTTCACCAGTCCCCACATTCAGTCAATTCCTCCCCTCAGAGGGGGCAGAAGGACCAGGAGTGTCAGCTGAGGACATTTGGGCTCACAGCTTCACTTCCGAATGAAACAGAGGAGGGAAACGTTTTATTGAGAGCAATTGCTTTCATAGCCCAGCCCCAGCAGACACCCAAGCATCCTGTGTCAGGCTGATTAGCTCCAGATCCACACACGCTGGGTGTGTGGGGATGGCTGCCTCCCACTCCCTGCTCCCGCAGGCCCCCCAGCCCCTGGGCTGCCCCCTGCCAACCTTCCACCCCACATTCCCAAAGACATGCAGGCTCCACTCTCAGGGAGCAGCTGTGGTTCCCCCATCTGGATCCTCTTTGCAGATCCAGCTCCCAAACATTCTGCTGCTCATCCAGAGGCTGAATGGAAACATTTGCATCCTTTCTCTTTGCTTGCCTTTTCCTCTTTGTGGCCACAAAACCCCCTCTGTGCCTTCTGCTATGGCATCAGGGCTCACCCTGGGCTTCTCTACCCTGTGGGACATGAGGCAAAGACCATTGCAGATCTTAAACTGGACCCCACAACAGCATTAGCCCAGGCTAAGGGATGGATATGGAGTCCCCTGGCTGATGCAGTTTGCTTCCACAAGCCTTTTACAAGAGCTGAACAACTTGAAGAATCACAAAGCATGAAGGATTATAGCAAAATGGCCATAAATCAAGTAAAAAGACATGGACATAAAGCAGGGAAGACATTTGCCTTTTATTGTCTCTTCAGACAGGCTTAGCATTTAAAGGCTTTTATCTCCTTCTTGTGGCTTTTCAATTGGGCTCCAAGCCAATAGGTACCTCGTCCTTATTCTGCATTAAATTACATCACGGGGACAGGAGCCTGGGAAGCAGATTGCCTGGATGATGCAGCCAATGCATCTGTGCCTGCTGCCAGGAAGACTCACCTTGCCTGGGCTCTCCTCCCAGGAGAGCTCTCCTGCCCTGACAGTCTCAGCCTGCTGTCCAGCCTCAGCTGGTGAGAGAAACTGCTCTATCCACAACTTAAGTGATGCTTTGGAACCAGCCAAAGGGACTGCAACCTGTCTGGAATTAGTCTGGATCAGACTCATGCCCATTAAAAGCCTGGATCACAGTGCTCAGATGATAGAGAGAAGTCCCAAAATCTTAAGGGCTTGTGCAAACTGTTGGGGAAATCCCACCTTTCTTCCTAACAGACAGTACAACAATCCTGCTCCCACTGCCAACAGAGACCCCAAACCTGCTGGGAGCCCCAAATACCCCCAGGACTCCTATAGTCAGGAGGTATAGTCAGGAGGGGGCAAGCTGCCGGAGTGAAGGAGTGTACTTATTGCAGGAGAATCCCAGGAAAAACACTGCCTTGGCCAAAACACCCCCACAAACCAGCCAAGAGGCAGGAGCTCAGGGTGAGCTCGCAGCAGAGGGGAGGGCTGTGATGGAGAGGGTCCACAGCCTCCCCAGCCTGGCAAGCAGACCCCTCAGCAGGGTGACTGGACCGGCTGCGGTGACCCACAGTTTCAGGACAGGCTGTTCGTGCTACAGAGCCGGGTTTGCTTAATAACAGGCTTTGTATTGAATGTGCTTTTAGCAGGGTTCCCTGCTGACACCAGACATTGGCTGTGTGATGAAAGACCTCTGCTCCCGCAGGCCAGCACCCCATGACTTCCTTCTCCAGACCTTCCCCTGGAAAAGTTACTGTCCCCCACAGAAGTTCCTGGGGAGTATCAGGGCACAGGAAGAGTGAAGTTGGCCATTTGACCCCCATCTCACCCATCCCTGCAAGAGCTCTCCTAAAACAAGGTCATGGTCTCCGGAGGATCCCAGCAATATGGATGTGGTCACGAGTGGGATGTGTAGCCAGGAGTCACTGTGCCAGGAGTGGGGCTTGTGGGTGTTTGGTGGGCTGTGTCCCTGCTCCTGCATTTGCTGGGGCCAGGCTGGGTGGGGGATGGACAGGGACCTCTGCATCTGCTGGCAGCTGCTCCCCCAAGAGCCCTGTGCCTGCATCCTACCACCCTCTGCTCCCCCAGCTCTCTGTCACTGGGGGTCTCTCCCATCACACCTAAAAGCCTTGAGAATGGGCTCTTGGTGGACCAAGCCTCCTTCTTTTGCAGAACTCACACCTCCCAAGGGCCAAGGGGACAAAAACATGTGGCCAGCACCTTTGTCCCTGCTGTGTTCAGCCTCCTTTTCCAGTCTAAGGGTTTGGCAGCAGCTGGGTGCCCTGGTTTTCCCCCACCATGGGTCTGCAACCTCTGCTGAAACCCAAAGGATGCTGGGGCTGCAAGACACTCACTTAGATCCCCAAGCAGGAATTTTTCTTTCCAAATTTTCTCCTGTACTTGTAGCAGCAGGTCACATGTGGACAGGTGTGCAGGGACTGAGGCATAGCTATGGGCAGTAGGTCAGGAGGGGAACTCCCAGTGACTCCCAGCTGAACTCCCAGTGCCCCCAGAGCAAGGACTATAAGGTCAAATGGAAGAACAAGCCTCAGCACCCTGTTCAAATCAAACATCTGGCTGCACATCAGCTGGAGGGACAGCCCTGGGCTGGCAAGGAGATGCTGTGCTGGGGACACAGAGACAGGAGCAAAGGGAAAGGACATAGCGTGCAAAGGGTTAAAGGCGCCCTTCCCACCCAGCCTATGCTGTGTGCCAATACTCCCAGCCATGTGTTTGAAATCCTTTCTGCTATCTCCTGAAAATATTTACAGTACACGCAGATAAATTAGCTGTAGTGCTTATTACGTCTCCGTGGAAATATATACAGCAGTTAAAGATGTTTAAAAAAAATACCCAAAAGCCGTCTCTTTACTATATCTGGAAGATATTTCACAGTGCAGAGAATTTACAGGGCTGGGTGGTGGGGAAAGCGCATTTATTTTCACTCGAGTAGAGAAAGTTAAAGGACCCTTCACTGGAGTTTATTTTCATCTCTGCTTGTGAGACAAGGAGCCAAGGCTGGCTCGGGAGCGAGCCAGCACAGTGAGGCGGGGGCGCAGGGCAGGTTGGGGTAGAGTAGGGATGGAGGCCGGGAGCCTGGTGGCACCATGAGCTGCCTGACACACGTGGATAAGGACCAGCTGCTGCAGGGCATGCTGCCTGCCAGAGCTCTGGCTGTGCCTCCAGAAAAAGCAGGAGACACAGAGGTTGGGGACACCAGTGCCAGGTACCCATGGAGGTTCAGAGGATGGGACACCTCTGGTAGTCTGGGCTGCCTGATCCAGGGTGGAAGACTCCCCTCCCTCCAGGGGGATCTCAGTTACTCTTACTCCTCACACACCTTCTTCCACCAAAGACATGCCTGGCCCCTTGCCCCAAAGAGACATTTCTGAGGGCACTGAAATTGTCCAGAGCTCCCATGGTGCCATCACAGAGCAACATCCTCCGCACACATCTCCTCTGCTAAACCAGCCTGAGAAGCTGCTCCCATTCCCAGTGCCAGCTCAATTCCAGCAGCTCTGCCAGGACAAGGGGATGGAGCATCATGGTTGCTTTGTGAGTTCTTGTCTGAAGGAGGAAAGCGATAACTGGAATCATCTCCATTTACAACTTTCTTAATAGCTTCCAGGTGAAAAACAAGGTGGTCTTTAAACCCACAGCAGAGGCCACAGCAGTGGTCACACATATCCCATCTCCAGACCTCAAGGCTGACCCTCCTCAAACGTCCTTTCCAGAAACTCCCAGATCTTCATGCTGGGGTGAAAGAGCTATGGTAGAATACTCCTCCGTCAGCTCCTGTAGCTGATGTTGTCGTGGTCCAGTGAAAGTTCACTGATGGAATCCTTCTCTTCCTGCCTTTTCTGGCTCCTCCCTTGACCGAGGTTTCTCATGGTGAAGACACCTGCCAGCTCAGACCCAAGGTCCTCAAACGCACTGGCTGACTCATGGTCACTGACCCAACATGAGATGACAATGTCTTTTGGGCCACTGGCACCGAGATCTGAAATCAAGCTCCTGTCCCTGACATAAAAGTCTTTGAGAAGCCATTTGCTAATTCCCCTGAGTCACCCGCTCCCTCCGGCTGTTTTGAAATTCATATCTAATGAGTGGTTTGGGTGAAGGAATTCTGCAAAGATGCAAACAATTCCTTTGCCAAAATAAATGGAGCCAGAGCTAGGCTTATAAACATATAAATCATTTCTAGTTTTTAGCTTGCAAACAATATACTTTTTTCTTGGTGCGGATTTGGGGGAGAGCAGGAGGAGCAGGGTGGGGAGGAAGCCAACTGAAGTTAGCCCCCAAAGGCAGACAAGGCCTTCCTTAGGGCATAGCATGGGGCACCAGCCACTATCCAGAAAGCCTCCAGGAGAAAGCAGCTCCAGAAAGTCCTCCAGAAAGTCTCCAGGAGGGAGGAAAATTGGGCTTTCTACCAGGTTTTTTGGTTATTTTCTCCTCAAATAATCATCTGCAGCAAATTAACTCAACCAATTCTTAATTTGCTCTCCAAGTGAGGGATGACATGTCCTGGGCCAGGCAGGGAGGAGAAACATCCTTAAGGCTGCAGAACATTGCACAGGGGACAGTGTGATCACACTGCCCAGGGCTGACTAAACGTGCCTGCTCTTCTCTGCTTCATACAGGATTGCTACAGGACAGGAGAAAAATAGTGTAAATCACGGAAAACAGTCAGGCAGAGCACGGCCCTGGCATGGCCAGCAGAAGATGGAGCTCACTGGGCTGCAGCTCCCTCTGCAATTCCTCTGACCCTCATGACACTGGTGGGGACACCAGCCTTGGCTTTGGCACCCACTTGCCCAGGAGCTGAGTGGTGGCAAACCTATGCCCTGTTATGGGAGCTGCTCCTATGGAAGAGGTTTGCACCAAGCTCATGCTAACCACATTTTTTCCCAAATAAAGTGTTCCAGCGTGGTCAAATTTGAGCATATTCCAGGAACACAAGATGAAGCTCAGCCTCTCTTCCCTCTCTACTTGCCAAATTGCTTCAAAGACAGAATTTAAAAATGAGAACAAATCCTTTATTTTTTTCCCTTTTCCCTATTCTTGAAAAGAGCCATGGTCTCCAGCTGAAATTTTCCCCAGAAGTTTAACTGCAGGCTGCAATCCACCCTGCACAAAATTGCCACCCACCCTGGGATGGTTTGGCAAAGCTGGCAGCAGCTGCAGGCAGGGTTTTTCAGCAGGAAGCACTGAACATCCTTAAGAGTCAGGGGCATCTCCAGCTCCCCACCCTGAGCACATGGAGTCCGTCTGCGGCACACTTGGAACACAGTCACTTTATTTATAGGACACCGAGGATGTGCCTTGGTCTTCCAGGGGCTCCTTCCCCTGTATTTTTCCCAAGCCTGCGGAAGCCAGGCAGATATCCAAAGCTATTCCTCACTTTCACAGCAGATAAGCTAATTGTCGGATGTGCCCTTTGAGATAAGCAGAGCCGGGGTTTATGAGGAAACATGTGTTCTTGGGAAAGCTGTCACCCAGCTGCAATGCAGGTGATAACCCAAGGTCGGGCAGGCTCCCTTCTTAGGGAATCATGGTGTTCCTCAGCCACGGGGGCCCAGGGGCATTGCCTTGGGCCACGGTGATGTGTTTTTTGGGGGCTTCTCTCCTGCTTCCCTAACTTCATCATTGCTGAGCAGGGAAACTCTGCTGTGCAGAGAACTGTCGAGTCCTCACAGAGACTCAGCTCTTCAGATGCATTGCAATTCAGCCAGAAGTTTAATGTTATTGAAAACCACCAAAAAAATCACAGTGAGGTCAGGTCAGGCTGTTGGTGATGGGAAGGATTCCCTGGCAGTACTGGGGAGTGCTGAGATCCTCCAGAAGCATGAATGGAAGCAGGAAAGCATCTCTCCCCCAGACCCTGAATACTCACCTGGCTCCATCACTGTGGCACTGGTGTGGCACTGGTCAGTACTGCGGGAAGCCAAGGCATGGGAGCTGAGGCTCAGTCCAGAAAGAGTGGACCAATTGGAAGCTGTGGGTGACCCTGCAGCAGTGGGCTCCTCTCCTCTAGCCAAAAACCTCCAGAGGGGCCCTGCTACCCACACAGCCCAGGTCTGGGGTCAGATTTTCCAGATTTCACAGAAAGGGGGCCAGGGACCCCTTAGAAACCCTTTCACCTGCCCCAGCCTACTCTGACTGCAACCAGCCTGCCCGGGAGCAGCCAAATCTCCAGCTCTCCACTGATGGGGATGGCAGAAGCTGCCGTGGCACAGCAAGGCTCACCCCCATGGGAGCCATGTACCAGCAACGCTGTGCTGGAGGCCTGTGCTGCCCAAGCGACTTCCACCAAAATCTGTCCCACGCAGTCTTCCCTGTCATGGGGAGAGAGCTGCCATGCTCCTCCAAGGCCACAGTCACATGCCAGTCATGAAAGGCACAAGGGAATTGTGAGCCAGCATGTCCCCAGTCCCAGAGGGCGCTTGAAGGGTGTGTGGGAGAAGGCTGTGGGAGGAGCTCTGCTTCTCTGCCCCTCAGGGAGACTGACCTGCTGCCCGGCCCCTGCTCGGACACCAGCCCTGCTGCCCTGACCAGGACCTCCAGCCTGACTGTGAGGGAGTCACTGGGAATGATCCAACCAGCATGGCTCCCAGCACTGGGAATGTTCTGCCCCATCTGGCTCCCAGCACTGGGGACGGTCCCTCCAGACCAGTTCCCCACACTGGGAATGCTCCATCTGATCCAGTTCACAGCACTGAGGATGCCCTGGTAAGTCCAGCTCCCAGTGCTAGGGATGCTCCATCGAGCCCAGCTCCCAGTGCCACCACCCACAGCTGCACCTGCAGGACCTGACAGCAAAGGCCTCCGCACCTTGTGATCCCACTGTGCCCCTCCCTGGAGCTGCGGCCAGGCCACGCTCCCTCGCTCCCCCTCCCGCGGGTGAGCCACCCTCGCTCTGCTGTCCCTTCCCTCCCTCCCCTGAGCAGCCATCACTCACCAGGCTTTGATTACGGCCACAAAGGAGCCTTGGAGGAGCCACGGGAAGCTGGAGGGAGGCAGGCAGATGATGAAAGAGCTGTCAAATGGGATTAAACAGTAACCGTCTCCTCCACTGCTGGGCAGCAGGAAGGGGGACAGATTGTACCGGATTGTAATGCAGGAGCCCTCCCGCTGCTGGAGCCTGCCAGCACCGTCCCCCAGGGGCTGCAGCTGCCGTGCCCGCCAGCGGGCAGCAGGACAGGGGGACAGAGGACAGAGGGACAGAGGGACAAAGAGGCAATGGGGCAGGCAGCCCTGGCAGGCAGTGGTGCCAGGCAATGCCCAGCAGAGAGCACCCACATCTGCAGTGACACCCCTGAGCCCTGGGTGAGACCCCCCTCCGTGCTCTCTCATGAGCAAAGGAATACTTGGAGTTCCCAGGCACAGAGAGCCCCCGTGGCTTTGGATGGAGGCTGTGCCCACCCCCAACCTGCAGCTGGTGATGTCCCCCTGTCCACACCAGCATCTGTTGCTGCCAGCATGACCTGGTCTCCCCTGCCAGCCAGTCCCCAAGGGGCAGATGGTCTGGCAGGTGGCACCTCACTTGAAGCGAACTTCTTGCCAGCCCTTGGGTAGAAACTCCCTTTTTCTCTGCCTGGCCTTCAGGCACAGGATCCCAGAGGTGGGGGAGGGGTAGGCAGATGTTTTCTCCCAATACAGTGACACACCAGAGCTGTCCAGGGAGTTTCTGCAGCTCCCCAGTGTCACGAGTGATGCTCATCCCACCATGCAGAGCCCTGGGGGCAGGATGGGCACTGGGGATTCTGCCCATCCACACATCCTCCTGCCAAGCCTGAGCAGCACAGCAAGCGGCTCACAGGGTTCCACAGCTCTGGAGCTGTCCTGTGCATGGCATGGACATCTCCTGGCTTTTCCAGCAGTGTATGGCACCAGGATCTCAGCATTTGGTTGATGGAACACTGGGGTGCTGGTAGGCCTGCCAGAATACTGAGCCACATTGTTGGCCATGTCCTGGTGCTCCCACCCCTCCATTCTCTGCTGCTGCTCTGGTTCTGCCTTCACCCTGGGACCAAGGGGCACATGTGGGTTTGGGGTGCTGAAAACCCACTGGGGATGCTGTTGTCCAAGATCCCAAAGAGCCACTCATTCTGGATCTATAGACCAGCATTTCTGGGGCTATCCAGGCATGGCACAGGCCAGGGGTCCAGCAAACCCATCCCTACCAAAACTGGGTCTGTCCTGGCCTAGACAAGTATCTCCTTCTTCCTTCTGCATCTCCCAACTTTTGAGTGCTCCAGCATCACCACGGCTGCTTTTCACCCCCAGTGCATGATACAGCAGGTCTGACCTTTCCCCCTCTGCATGGAGCCCATTCTGGATGTGCTGAGGTGGGCACTACAAGGCTGTCTCCCCACAGGCAAGGGACAGGCAGGGGGCCCGATCCTTGGCTTTCCAAGCCCCCAGGCAGCAAAGCCCTTGGGCTCCCCCATCACCCCAGTGCCTCCCCACCCCAGCTCCATGTGGGAGCCCCAGCCGGGCACTCACAGGCAGACCCCTTCCACCCCACCCCCCCGAGCACCAAGTCCTCACCACCCACTCTGCCAGCAGCAGCCCCAGTTTCTCACAGCACCCTCTTTTCTGAGCCATTCGTCACGGCCCCCAGCACAAAAGCCAAGGAGAGAAAGAGACAAGGAGTAGGAAAAGGAAGGAAGATTAAAAAAAAAAAAATCGGAGAAAGGGAGCAAGAAGGAAAGAAAGAGAGAGGACAAGGCGTGAAAAGAGCCAGGTCTGTCGCCTAGAGGGGAGGAGGGGAAATTATGAAATAAATGAAGCACCTCAGCAGTTCAGGGACACTGGAAGACAGCCCGACCGCGGCTGAATTTTAAATGCCTTCCGCACAATCGGTCCCATTTTCCGAAGAGAGGAAGCTGTGTCCAAAGACCCTCATGTTTATTCATGAAGAGCCTCGCTGGCCCCTCCCACCCTATTGTCTGGGGGTATTTATTTGGGGGCATCTGTCTGGCCCGATGAATGGCAGAGGGGTAATAAATGGGTTGGTGGGGCCGGGGAGGGGAACCGGTGCAGTCGAGCCGGGCAGTGTGCTACCCTGTCTCCCAACCCCCTTCCCACTCCTCCTCTCAGCCCCCCTGCCACCTGGAGGGTGTTCCTGCCCAGGGGTGGCAGGCCTGGAGGGGCACAGTTGGATGATGCTGGAGCCGTGGGCTGCAGCAGGCTAGGGGACTGGTGGGTGGCCGTCCCCAGGGTGCCAGCAGCAAGGTCAAAGCAGGACACAGAGCACGGCGTGCCACTGAGAGTGGCTGTGCGGGATGGGGTGTGCAGGGGACCTGCTTTGCCTGGCTGGGGACAGGGACAGGCAGTGCCATGGGCAGCGAGGAAGGGCAGGCAGCCCCCAGGGACAGGCAGGCATGGTTCACAAAAAGAAGGTGCTGATTCATCCACACGGAAGAGCAGGTGCTCATCGAGGACAGTGAGGAGACCTGAATCCCATGTCTGCAGGGCCAGGCCACCCTCTCCCACCTCTCCTGCTGGCAAGGAGCAGCTTCCTCTGGTAGAAACTCTTCATCCTCCCATGGTGGGACATGTTCTTCATGTGACATCACGTGGCCTGAGAGGAAGGGCAGGAGCAGCTGGTGGGGAAAGAAATGGCTGGGAAAACCAGCCCATGCTTCAACCCAGCAAAATCAAACACCTCTTGAACCAAAGTGGTAATGGGAAAGTGATGTGATGAGCTGGAAGCCTCCAAAATCCCATCTCCTCTCCACTCAGGGGCCACAGAAGAAAAGATGGGGAAAATTACCGTGAGTGAGAGCAGATGGTGACCAGATAGGCTCCTCACCAACTCACCTGCCAGCCAGCCCATATTCTTACGCCTCTGGAAGAGTGTTTTCCAAGCACTCTATGTTTTGGAGACCTCACTCCCCACTAATGAGATGCTTCCTAGGTTGTAATTTGGACAATTTGGCTTTGGTTGTGAGAAACCAGAAGGAAAATCCTCTGAGTCTTTCTAGCTTCTGTAATTGGATGCAAATTGCTCAGTAAATATCTGCAGCCAAACACCCTCGCAGCCAAGGAGCAAGGAGGGAATGCTGAGCTCCAGAGGGGATGGATGGCTTCTGCCACAGGGTGAGCTTTCTGGCACGCGTGCTTGGCTCTTCATGACAAAGGGAGAGAGCTGGGGGGCACATCCCCAGCCAGCACTGGCTTTGCTTCACAGAGGTGCTGACAGGTTGGACAGTACATGTGCAGGAGGCTGTGGTCTTCCCACTGCCAACTGCCACCCTCCTGGCCTGCTGGCCCTGGCCCTGCAGGGTCTGGGGGTCCCTGCAGGGGCAGTGATCAGGTGATGCAGGCATTGACCCAGCCGGGAGGGACACTCCTCGAGATGGAGCTGGGTGGAGGCAGGGAGAGCAGGAGGGAAGAGACATGGGAACAGAGCATGTCACACATGCACTGCTTTGTCTGTCATGCACTATTTGGGCAATGGAGGGTCCCCTGAACCCTGGAGCCACTTGAGTTAGAGGCAGCCCAGCCAGAATTGGGGCACAGCCCAGCCCAGGACCAGTAGCTGCCAGCAGCCCCTCCCAGGGCACCTTACTACAAGTGAGCATCTCTGATGCTGCATCCAAGCCTCAGGGATGCCCTATCCCCCTTCCATGGTCGTGGGATGCTGGATAGTGTCCAGGTTGGGCTCCACATGCTCTTGGGGAGAGAGAATAGCCATGAGCAGCACTGCTCCCCATTGTTGTCCACCACCGATGGGGAAGCCCACCTTGTTCTGCACCAGTCCATCCATTCCTTGGCCACCCACCCATCTGCCATCACTCAGCACATGCTGACAGTGGAAGAAGCATCTTTGACAGCCCAGCATGACCCACGGATACTGTGCAAATTCTGCACGCATGGAGAGCTGTGAACACCTCCCCTTGCAGACACTAACACATGCAATAAGATCCTCAGCTACACAAACTCGCTCCTGGGGAGATATTTAATCAGGCAAGGGGAACAGCCCCAGATGCCCAAACCCGCTAACAGACAGATGCAAACATTGAGCAAGACACCCCGAGCCCATGACATGTGCATACACACAGTCGGACACATCCGTACACAATACCTCATTAAACATGGGCAGTGTACAGCCCAGATTAGGGCTGGCTGGGCTGTGGGCACCCAGCCAGCCTGGGATAAGGGTTCAATTTCAGCTTTGACAAGTTCTGAAGTCTCACAAGCTGTTCTCTTGGGATTCCAACACCATAGGCCGTCAGCGGGCACAGAGGGGCAGCCCCAGACTGGAGCAGGGGGCAGAAATGCTAAAGCTCATGCAAGTCCTGGAAGTAGATTCTGATCCCTGAGCCTGTGGTGAGTGTCCCTGGAGATGCCCCATCCCTGGGAATGCTCGAGGTCAGGTCTCACAGAGAAAGATTTCCAGGAGGATGCACCAGATGTTCTTTAAAGAAGTGGGCAAAACCACTGTCTGATGTTACGACCTAGAGACGGACCTGGCTCCAGCGCCTGGGACCCTGGTGGGAGCAGCCATCGGGACGGGGGGACGGGCATCCCTCCCGGGCCGAGACCGGGCACCCGCGGCTGCGGAGGCAGGTCCCCGCGACCCCCGTCCCAGGGCCTTTGCTGCCACCTCTCCGCGCTGCCTGGAAGGACAGCCCCGGCTCCGGGGCAGGAACAACCCGGCCCCGGCCCCGGGGGATGCACAGCCCAGCCCCGGCCCCGGGGGATGCACAGCCCGGTCCCAGCCCCGGGGGATGCACAACCCGGTCCCAGCCCCGGGGGATGCACAGCCCGGCCCCGGGGGATGCACAGCCCGGTCCCAGCCCCGCCCGGCCCCGGGGGATGCACAGCGCAGCCCCGGCCCCGGGGGTCACAAAGCTTCTTCTCCCAAAGGTCTCTGCCTGCTCCCACACTCTGCCCCCTCCGTGTAAGCGAGGTCAGCCCTCGTGGGCTCCAGCATGAAGGAAGTCCGTGGAACCTGTGAGGTGCCTCCCCTGCTCCTGCTCCCCACGTGCCCCACAGCAGCCCCACGGTGCCCCTTGTGCCTCACATCAGCTGCACTCCCAATCACCTCATGCTCCACCTGCCCCACACCAGATGCAGTCGCACTCCCACATGCCCCTCACGGCCCTCGTGCCCCTCGTGCCCCATGCCAGCCATGCTCCTTCTGCCACTCCCAGCCCTGCTCTGGCAATATCCCTAAGACCCCCATGCCTGGCCCACCTTCTCAATGCAATGAAGTGTCCCACCTTAAACTGGGAGAACTCCCGTGCTGCTCTGGGCCCAGTGCCTCAGGCTGGTTGCCCTTGCTGTGCTGCACTTCCCACCTCCAGGGGCTGCTGGGTGTGCAATAGGGTTAGGTCCCAGAGAGGACAGGGCAGGGGAGGTTCAGATCAAGTGGTGAACCACAGGGGTATAGCTGCCCAAAGCAGCCTCTGCCCACAGTGCAGCTCTCCACACTCCCTCATGGAACACCATGGCTGCCCAGCCAGCAGCTGGTAGGATGAGACTGGGACAGGCCATGAGGTGGTTGTTTGTGGGCAGGACATTCAAATATAGGAGCTGGGCCCACTCCAGGACTATTTCCCATTGAAACAGGCAGTGGACATAAGCAAGTGATCCTGAGAGATACCACAGACATGGAGTAGTGCTTCCTTCTCAGCAAAACTCTGAGCACAACCATCAGCTTTAAGCAGTGTCTCTCCTGCCAAATGCCAGATGGACTTCAAACCCCATATGGGCATCCTGGAGAGAAAGAAGGCCATAATGTCGCCAAAACCAAACCTCCAGAGCCAGGCCTGGGAAAGAGAAACGCTTCACATCTTCATTGTGTCACCAAGGGCTCGGCAGTACATAGCAACAGGGAAACACAATTATTGAGACAAATGCAGCTGCCTCCCACATGAAAGAAACAAAACTGGTCCAAGCCAGGGAGCTTGGGAGGAGGGAATGAGAAAATTTTCATTAAAAACTTTTTTTAATGACAGCAGGGCTGAATGTACATTGCGCTCACACACACAAACACACAAACACAAACCAAACAAACAAAAGCTCCGACACACACTGAGGTCCTCCAGTGATGCCTTGAATTGGTTTGCGGGAGGGCGGGGAGAGCTTCCTTGCAATGCCACCACCTCAATGGATGCCCCTGTCCTACAATGACAAAAGGCAGCCTCACACATGCCTAGAGAAGTGGGTCCCAGAGCCCATTTGCTGTTCTTTCCATTGTTTTGCTTTAATGAGTTGCTAGCAAGGGATGACCTTTCCCTCTCCCTCCTCAACAAAGAAATGAATACAATTCTGAAAGTCACGGGGGAAAAGAAAACATGTCAGGAAGCACGATAGCCACAGAGCTACTAAACATGCTGCAGACAAAGACCAAGAGAACCACAGCGAGCTGGCACAAGGTGAAGAGCCATGGGGCCAGGAGGAATCAGGAGAACTTTAAGAGAAGAGGATGCTCCTGCGAGCCTGGGGCTGCAGGTGCAAAGCACTCTGGACACTTGCGCTTTCACCAAGACACACAAAGCAGGTTCCCAAGAGCTCCTCTGGGATGGGACTCCATCTGCCAGCCAGCAAGGCTGGCCATTCTCATCCTGAAGAGCTGGCACCCGAGAAAGGAGCAAGACTTGCCCATACACGCACACCAGAGTTGATGGGGTCCAGATTCACAGAGACCCCTCAGGACCCTGTTCCCCACTACCCCAACACCTCCTCTGGGTGCAACAGCAGGGCTTGGACTGCATTTACCCTGCCCAATTGGGCTTTGCCAGGTCCCTGTCCATCCCTTTGCCAGGGATGAGACAAAATCATTAAACACTGAGGTTAGCACAGCCCTAAAGGTGCCCTTCAGCCTGGATTTATCCTGCCTGAATCCTCACAGACCTCCAGAGATGCCTTTTTCACTTCAGGGGCAATGCTGCTCCTCCCTTTGGCACAGTGTGACCACTACTCAGCTCTGGGACAACAGTGCTGAAGTCCTGGTTTCTGCTGAACTGGTGAGACCCAAAAAGGCCTATGACCCTCATCCAGCTTCAGCTAGGCAGGCCATCTCTTCACTGAGCTGTGAAAAGTGAGGAATGGCTTCGGATCTCTGCCTTGCTTCTGCAAGCTTGGGTAAAAAACAGGGGAAAGACCCCCTGGAAGGCCGAGGCACATCCTCAGTGTCCTATAAATAAAGTGACTGCACTCTGAGCTGTTGTCTCCGTGGCTCAGTTATCCTTGACTGCCGAGGTGGCTGCTCCAGGGGCTCCAACAGAGAGGCACACAGCAGCAGTCAGACGTGGGAGCAGCTGGTCTATTTTCATTTGCCTTCCCCGTCCTTTCCATGGCATCTCCAAGCTCTGAGAGAAGACACAGCCATGTACTCCCCCAGGAAACTGACCCCAGGAGGGCTCCCTCCACTACCACAGGCTTTAGAGAAGGGGCAGGTTTTCCCTGGCACTTCCCATCCTTTCTGCCTGCTGCAAACCATGTTGTGTATTGGCAGCTCCACCCAAATCCCTGCCAACATCCAAACATCTGCAACTCCTTAGCATGCGGCATTCTCTTTCTTTATTTCATTGGTGTTGCTGGAGTTAACCTCCCTGCTCCCCAGCTGTGGCCCCACATCCACCACCCAGCGTCTCTGCTGGCTGGGGTGGCTGCTCACGGGGGGGGGGTGTCACTCCCAGCCCCACAAGCATTAACCCTGAAGAGCTGTGGGCACACGGCATTGGCTGCTGCCCTCTTCTTGGATGGTCTTTTTATTTTGGTGGGCTGGTTTCCCCTGAATTTTGGAGCTCTTGCAGATCGTTTAAGCTGCTGCTGCTTAGCATGGAGAAGCACAGCCACCATCAGAACTGGTGGAAAGACCTTCTCCCTATCTTCTGTGTTCCTGGTGGCAGCAGCCAGCTCTTCCTCTCTCTTCCATCTTGCTGATGTCCACCCATTCCCTTGAAGAAATACAGCCACCAGGACTGTAGTGCCATACTGCCATGGAAACAACTACTCTCAGCCCTGTGCTGTGCACCATGCTATGCCATGCCATGCTGTGCCCATAGCTAACGTCCTACTCTCTCCTATCTCACCCTTTTCCTCCACTAACCAAATCTTCCTTAAAAGCCCCTTTTGCCCTGCTTACACCTGTGATGGCTCCGGGGAGGACAGAGATGTGCTGCAGGTCATCCAGGCTGCCCCCAGAGCATGGCCAGAGGCAGGGAGCAGAGTCTGTCCTCCCCGGATGCATAGCAAGGGCATGGAGTCATAAAAAAAATACGTAGGAGGTTTTCCATTGGAGGACACTCCTTCCCTGCTCAGTGTTCGGGGCTGGAAAGCTCTCGGAAAGTGAAAGGGGCTGACACTTCTTCTGGCAGCAGAGTTCAGTAGGGGTCAGAGCTAATCCAAGCAGAGCCGACAGGAGGGGAGGGAGGTGGCAGGGGAAGCTGAGCATTGACGCGCTGAGGGGTAAAAGCTGTGTCAGACATTCCCAGGAGGGAGGAAACAAATGTATAATCAAAACAAAACCAGCTGGGGCTCGTGTGGTTGATGGTGGGTCTCCGGGGGCTCAAATTTTATGTTTAGCTGCTGCAGTCAGCATAGAGGGAGACTGGGGCTGGGAGTGCAGGGGCCACAGTCAATGCAAACAACTTGCAGCCAGCTGAGGATCTACCTGGCCTCAAAGCCATCAAGATTCCCAATAGTCCTCAAATCAGCCCATGGATGCTAAAGGCTTGTTCTAGGTCCCGTTTCCAAGGGATGGTTGGGTGGGAGCTCAGGCTGACAGACATCCTGGAAATCATGTTAGGATGCAAAAACACTCCTGCACCTTCATCCTGTTTGTACAAAGCTCCAGACACTGGAAACACAACCACCAAACCAAGCACCCCCCCCCCAGAAGGAGATCGGGACGACTCAACAAAACCTGAGTTTTCACCCTGACAGCCATGCTATGCTGCTCCCATCACATCCGGAGACAGTGTTGGAGCAGCCCTGAAGGGTCCTGAAGGTCCCTGGGCAGCCATGTGGCTCTGTAAATCCAACATGTATTATTCAGGGCATGTGGAGAACCAGCACAGATCTAGAGCTCAGGGGAGACCTTTGCCTGCCAGCGCATGATTGACTTGGTGTTGAGCCTCAGGCACTGGTCCAAGCCATGGGGTGATAGTAAGCAGTGTCTGATAATAAAATCAGCACCAGACAGCAGAGCCCATTTGTTTCAGATCAAGGGGATTACCAAGATTTTTACAGGTTTGCTAACAAACATGGTATTTGTGTGGAGATGTCCGGGCCAAATCCATCTTTCAGCCAGAAGTCTCAGCTCTGACATGAGGAGCTGTGGGCAGAGCATCTCTGTTTTTCAAGCATGCTTTTTGTTCATCTTAACAGGGTGCAGGACTGAAAAACAGATCAAAATCATCAGAATGCAGGCATTTCTAGTGGTTTTGAATGCTTTGGGGCTGAGTTTTTTAACTTGGACAATTGAAATTATTCATTTCCCAAAATGGAGTGGAATGCATGGGCAAAGTGACATCAGGGGCATGCAGGTGCAGAAGGCCTCTTGCATGTCCTGTTCCTCCAGCCTGGCAGGCTCTGCATTGGTTGGTGTTGGGATCGATGTTCCTCACTAAGCTCCCAGCCCTGACCCATCCATTACACTGATCCCCAGCCTTGAGGCATGGCTGGAAACCCCAGCATCTGGAGCCCCCAAGGCAGGATTCCCTTCAGCAGCACCTATTCAAGGAAAATTAGCAATCTGTGTAGTCAAAAATCTGCACAAGCAATCAGGAAGCTTTTAGAATATCTTAAGCCTTCTGAATCTTCAGACCATGCAAATATTGCATTTTCATGTTTTCTTCATGATGGTGGCAGTTAAAGCCTTCCTTTTCCTTGTCAAACCCCCTCTAACGAGCAAAGTGGAAAAGCCCTCCAAGCACTCTGTTTCCAAGGTACTGACCCTTAGGAGAAACATCTGGAATTGGAGAGGACAACCTGGCAGAGCTGCAGTACAAAGTTGTAGCATCCAGGTTTCTGATGTATCAGCTGCAGGAGACATGGGATGCACTAAAGGCTGCCTTAGTCATGCCACTCGTTCTTCCAGTATGCCCAGTATGACTGATAAATCCAAGAGGAGATGAGCAGTGGTTGGGTTCATTGCCTGGGAGTGGCCGTGAATGGCCTCAGATAGGTGAAGACTCACAACTGCAATTTCTCCACCAAATTGTCCTGGTTTTGAATCATCACTGAGACTTTCACTGCAGCCATCCCCTCCCAGCCCCCCAGCAGTGGGGGGTGACTGTGTCTGTTTTACAGGTGGAGAGTGAAGGCAGCAGAAGTCCCAAGCCTGGCAGGAACCTTTGTCCACTCAGCAGTAGGACACATTGGGACAATGGGTTGCTTCAGTGGAGCAGGGTCTGGCTGGGACCAAACACAGGTCCATCCACCCCCCCTGAGGGCTCTGAGATGGGGTAGATAAACCTGAAGCAGAAGGGGGCATGGTGAGGGGTTGCTTATACACCAAATTGCTGTCTTGCCAGGGCCTGACACCCTTCCAAGGACACTTTCAGTAGAAAGAGTACAGTCTCTCCCACTTGACCCCCAGGCCACTGTGTGGTGTGTGTGGTGTCCCTGTCCCTCCATGCCCAAATGGCCAGAGGCCTTTCCAGCACATTCTCTGGGGAAACCCCCAGCCAGCACAAGCCCATTGCCTTCTAATAGTCTGGCAGAGCCAAGACCCTCTGACTGCATGGCATCAGAGGGGTTAAGAAAACTGAACCTGCCACAAGAGATTTGAGCAGAAACTCCACTGGAGACCTTGAAATCCTGTTAATTGATGCCACACATGTGCTGCATTTAACCTTTGCCCTTTGCTGTAATAGTTTACACAAGTGGCACGAAGGCTGATGCACAGCCCCAGCCTGCAGGGCTCACACCGGGCATCTTCCGGGCCCTGGTCCCCTTTTCAGCACCAGGTTCTTCCATCCCAAAGGCACTAGTGAGCCTCCTGATGGGAATTTGGGCTCATGAGCCCTCGCACACGAATCAGCAGCTGTTTGCAGGCAAGTCCCAGGCAAAGAAGGAGTAATTATTCCATTATTTGCAATAAAACCCCTGCCACGGTCTCTGGGGAAGCACAGCCCTGCAAGCTGGTGCCCAGGCAGGCAGCATCCCCATCCTGCTGGGTCTCACCCAGAGATGTAGAGAGGAGCTACTGCTGCTTGTGGTTAACACCAAGGATGTGGGACAGCATCTTCCCAGCCCTGCCAATGGGAGATTTGTTCTTTATCACTCATGAAAATACTGCAGAGTCAAGACTGAAAAAAAAGGTCAGAGTTATGGACATTGTTAGCTCCTATTATAGCCAGGCAAAGGACAGAGCAAATGAGACCTATGACTTTATCAATCCTAAAGTCACCTGAGTAGGTGAAATATTAAAATATAATTTTGTAACTTCTACCTGATAGGGGTCATGCCTCAAACCAGCTTGTTTCTTCCACTACTCAGGCTTCGGGGTAGGACACAAGAAGGACATGCTCTGACAGCAAGGCACCAGGAGGAATGAAGAGATGGTCTCAAGGCAAGGTAGGAGAAACAGGAAGTGCCACCATTGAGAACTTGCAGGGTTACCTGTGATGATGCCCTTCATGCTCCTCCTCAGCCTCAGGAGCTGATACCTCACCCAGCACAGCAGTGCCCAGGTCACAAGTGAGCAGTCAGACCCAATTCCCAGTTGGCACATTGGCAGATATGTGATTCCCTAGGCTGGGTCAGCCAAGACACAGAATTCTTGTGTCTACAGGGCCATGAGCACCAGGAGCAGCCCACCCGCCCCCAGCCAGGAATGGTGCTTATTGTGCTGCTACTATGGTGTAGGCACCTGTGAGCTGCTCTCAGACAACCTAGAGGTGGATTTACACCCTGTGTTTTGTCATTTGCTGTCATTACCATCCTGTCTTCACCAATCAAAGGATGCAGAGCCATGACCAAGGTCTCAGCTGAAGAAGGAACTGACATTCTGTATATTCAAGTACAATAACAGTCCTCAGCATTGGGTGTTGTGGAGGTAAGAGCTTCTGAATGCAGGAGAGCTGGTATTATTATCCACACCCATTCCTACTTCTACAAGTCACAGAAAAATCCCTTCTGGTAGAAACTCAGGGCAAGGAGAAGCACCTTATGATGGGGATCTGACTGTCAGTCACTCCAACCCACAACTACCCCTTATTCACAAGCTGGTCCATCAAAGACAACTCCCAAAGATTTCCCTACAGGTTCACATCAAAAGATGTAAACAAAAGGTCAGTTCAAATCTGTCCATTTCTCTTCCTCTTGGAAGAATTTAAATGAGATGTCAGAGTTCATTTCACTGTTTTTGCCCTCCCTCCACAGACTTAGGTGGCTGTCATGGACAACCTGGTGCAAAGATGTGCTTCAGGAAAGATACAACCCCTCTGGGTTCTTCCACCCAGCTGCAGTCTTAAACCTGGTGACACAGAAGGTCCTGTTGTATTTCAGAATATTTGTGACCAACCAAGCATGTGTCAGTCAAAACATCTGGGGGAATAGGACTGTCCTGGGGGAAACAGTGGGCGTGACACAGTGGAGCAGCCTGAGGGCTTCTCATAAACGCTTTGGGCCACAACTCTGACAAATCCAAATCTCCAAGAGACCAGCACCAATAGGCTTTAATTAAGCTTGGGAGTGTGCGAGCCAAGTTTTGGGCAGTGGTGGTGCAGGAGACTTGAGGGCATCCCAGCGAATGGGAACCTCCTGCCAGCACCGTCCCCAGGCAGGAAACCTGCAAGAGCAGCTGCCAGCACTGCTTGCCTTTGGCATCAGAAGAGGGAGACAGGCAGAGAGCTGCAGCCTGGCTAATTGGCTGGGCCCTTGTTTTATCTCCAAATGTTCCTTACGCAGCCATTAGAGCTGCCCAGCCAACATCCCAGGGATGATTCCCTTTGAACGGCCACTTTGTCTGGTAACTTTATTTACACTTTTGATGCCAATGTTTATCCACTCTTTAAAAAGCTATTCAGAGCGTCTCCCAAATTAACTTCAGATGTGAGAGCAAAGGGAACATTCCCTACATCATATTTCATACACTTTCGTGTTATTTAATTCTTGGAAACTCTTTTTTTTAAATATAAAAATATCTTTTAAAAAATCTCCAAGATTTTAGAGAGTATAACCTCTCCCTGTGTGGTCTGTAAAATCTGGCTGTAAAGCTCTTTCCTAAAGTTCACAAACGCCATTATAAATTGTCTCCTTATCTTGCTTATTTGGTTTCTGCTTTCACTGACACACATCCTGGATAAGGAACTGCTCCACCACCAATGGGCCCATGCCCCTGGCAAGAGCAGCTCTGTCTGGGGATGGCTGGCATGGATGTCCACAGGAGATGGGGATGTGGTGGAGGGCAGTGGAACAGGTGGGATGGCATGGGAGGGAAGAAGTATATGGGGTGAGTGGAATAGGATGGATGTGATGGGATGAGAAAGAGTGGGATGGAACAGGGTGGGATGGGACAGGAAGAACAGAAAATGGGGTGGGATGGGGTAAGTAAAATGGGGGGATGGCATAGGATGGAGTGGGATGGGATAGGGTAAGATGGAATGGGAAGGATGTAGGGTAATAGGGAATAGGGTAGTAGTTGACTGGGATGGGTGGGATGGAGTATGAAGGGATGGGATAAAATTATGAGATGGGTCAAGATGAGATGGAGACCAGACCAGACCAGACAAGAGCATTTGCTTTTCCCTACTTCCCCACAAACCTTCCCTCAAATTCCAATCTTTTTCCTCTCAGTGCCTTAGAAGAATGAAGCTGACTTTCTGTAAAGGAAAAAGAAGACCAGAGCAGCCTGGTACTCACAGAGCTCACTGGAGACCCACACCCAAGGTCACCAGCTCTGCTCTGCACAGAAGCAGCTGCAGTGGCCCAGCAGACTTGAGGTCCATCCTCCAGACCCCTGGGAAGGGGCTGCACCATCAGCACCAGGAGCCAACCAAACTGACTGTGGACATTTCTGCATTGATTCTCCCAGCAATGACCAGCTGAACTGGAAGAAGGCATCACCTACATCCAGGGTTAACCTCTCCATTCCCAGCTTGCATCACCGCTGGCTCCCATGCAAAAGGCATCACTGTCAGCAGTCAGCTCTTGGGCTGTAGCTTTCCAGCTCTAGGGGAAGTTAAAAGGACTCTTCTCAGGAGGGCAATCTTCACCAAAAAAGTAGGTACCTTGAGACAACCTCCAAAACCACCTGTCAGAGCCCAAAACGCTGCTTGGATGCAGCAGCCACCCAGCTGTCTGCTCCTCAGCAAGCCCACTCACAGCCCAGGATGTGCAGCAGAGGAAGCCAAGCAGTCGAAGGAGCTGGAGCAGATCCAGGCAGGCAGAACTGCTTCTGCTGCTCGGCCAAGCCAGAGCAAAAACCACTGCATCTCCTGGGACCCTGCAGCTGTGGAGAAACCTCTGGACAGGACTAAGGAGGACCTGATGACAGCCAAGGGCTTGGACAGGGAAGAGGGAATCTGAAATGCTGTACTATTTGGATTCAGCAAGCAAAAATTCCATGCCATTAACACCCTACTTGCCCCAGGGCACAGTGTACTAGAGAAATCCATTCCTGACCAAAAATGGGGTCTGGGAGCACAGAGGGTAGCTTTTTGTTGACCTTGCAGCTCTGATGAAGGGGGACAGCTGTGCTGATTCCCTGGCAGGGACTTCCCAGGTAAGAGGTGAGGCTGCACGCCATGTGCCAGGCTGCAGGGCAGCATCCCATCAACTTAGACTGGAGCTGCTTATCCCTGGGTACCTCACCCTGGGCACCCCAGAAGGGACAGAGATCTCTAAGGAGGTGGCTGGGGTGGGAAGGCAGTCAAGATGAATGCAGGGGAGGCTGCAGCACCAATGCAGACATGGTCAGGTATCCAGGTGAAATGTGGGAAGGGTTTATCACCTTCCCTTGGTGGCAGGGGGGTGGAGGGGTGGTACTGCAACCTCCTGGCAGGCTCTGAGACATCTGTTTACAGAGCACTTGGGGATGCTCAGAAGTGAGGCGCCACACAAACATGAAATGTCATTACAAAGGATATGATTTAAGGCCAGGCAGGGCCAGGAGGGGAGGGGGACCCAGTTTGCATGGAAGACTATACAAAATAAATCCTGTCCGAAAGGCTTCCCGCCTCCACAGCAGAAAGTGGAGCTGTATCAGATGGCCTGTCTCTGCCATGGTGTCCTTCTTCCTTTTACAGGCATAAGGAGATGGTTTTTTTGCTCATCTTGCTGGGTCCCGCCAGATGATCCATGGCCAAGGGGAATGTCGAGAGAGGAAGGAAAACAAAGGGATCCAGATCCACTCCCTCGTGGGGCCTCCACAGCCATGTCCACCCTCAGCTGGGCAACCTGCAGGGTCAGCAGGGGGATGTGGGCACCAGAGGGACATAGCACTGACATCACTGATCACATGCAAAGGTCAGGAGAGGCTGTGGAAAAGGAAAGCTGATAAGCCAGAAGCCATGATCCCAGTGTGCCACCACTCCGCTCTTCCCAGCACAGCCAGGCTCAGGGCTTCTCTCCCCTCACCCCAGGTGCCATGGCCACACATCTCCTGCTGCTGCTCCCAGCCCTGGCCTCTGCTGGAGTGACCCGACCTGCCCTTGCCTCCCTACTTGCAGTGACCACCTGCAGCCATGCTGCTGACAGCATGCAGAGGGGTGGCACACAGAGCCAGCTGCATCCCACCACTGGGAGATGAGCTCCAAAGAAGCTGCAGGGAGAGGATTGCACAAGCCCTAAACCATCACGGATATGTAGACATGTTCAGGAAGAGCTGGAAGGGCAGGATCCAGCCTCTTGAGGGGAGGTGATGGGGAGAGCTGGGCCAGTGCCTCCCTCCTCTCATTCCTCAGGTGGACATGGCTGGTGCAGCTGAGGATGTGTCCAGATGCCCACCCTGCCTGACAGCCAGGGACTGGCAGCCCAACCTGCCACAGACTGTGCCTGCCCATCACTAAAGCTCCATAATGGGCAGGTGATAGTCCTGGGGAAGCAGTAAGGTGCTCGGCGCTCACCAGCCCATGCCCCAGCCCCACTGCTGCCACTGGAACAGGAACAAACCAAACCAAGGCCTCAGTCCTTGTGACACCCATTTGTAAAAAGGGTGGGAAGGATGATCCTAGTAATTATAGGCTAGTTAGCCTTACCTCAGTAAGATAATGGAACAGTTTATACTAAGTGCCATCATGCAGAATTTACAGGATGGCCAGGGTATCAGACCCAGGCAGCATGAGTTTAGGAGGGGTGGGTCGTGTTTGACCAACCTGGTCTCCTTTTATGACCAGGTGACCCACCTGGCAGATGTGGGAAGGGCTGTGGATGTTGTGTACCTGGATTTCAGCAAGGCCTTTGACACTGTCTGCCACAGCATTCCCTGGAAAAGCTGGCAGCCCACGGCTTGGACAGGAGCACTCTGTGCTGGGTTAGGAACTGGCTGGATGGCCAGGCCAAGAGGGTGGTGGTGAACAGTGCTGCACCCAGCTGGGGGCCAGTCACCAGTGGTGTCCCCCAGGGGTCTGTGCTGGGGGCCAGTCCTGTTCAATATTTTTATTGATGACATGGATGAGAGTATTGAGTCTTTCATTAATAAATTTGCAGACAACACTAAGCTGGGAGTGTGTGTCAATCTGTTGGAAGGTAGCAGAGCTTTGCAGAGGGACTTGGAACAGTTGGATGGATGGGCAGAGTCCAATAGGAAGAGATTTAGTAAGTCCAAGTGCCAAGTCCTGCATTTTGGCCACAATAACCCCCTGCAACATTACAGGCTGGGGACAGAGTGGCTGGACAGTGCCCAGGCAGAAAGGGACCTGGGGCACTGATGGACAGCAGGCTGGACATGAGCCAGCAGTGTGCCCAGGTGGCCAAGAAATCCAACGGCTCCTGGCCTGGATCAGGAATGGTGTGGGCAGCAGGAGCAGGGCAGTGATTCTTCCCCTGTACTCAGCACTGGTTGGGCAGCACCTCGAGTGCTGTGTCCAGTTCTGGCCCCTCAGTTTAGGAAGGACATTGAGATGCTGGAGCAGGTCCAGAGGAGAGCAACAAGGCTGGGGAGGGGCTTGGAACACAAGTCCTGTGAGGAACGGCTGAGGGAGTTGGGGTTGTTCAGCCTAGAGAAAAGGAGACTCAGGGGTGACCTTATCACTCTCTACAACTCCTGAGAGATGGTTGTGTCAGGTGGGGTTGGTCTCTTTCTCCAGGCAGCACTGACAGGACCGAAGGACACAGTCTCAAACTGTGCCAGGGAAGATATAGGTTGGATATTAGGAGAAAGTTTTTAATGGAAAGAATAATAAAGTACTGGAATGGTCTGCCTGGGGAGGTGGTGGACTTACAATCACTGTATGTGTTTAAAAAAAGACTGGATGTGGCACTTGGTGACATGGTTTAATCAAGGTGTCAGGGTATGGGTTGGACTCAATCTAGAAAGTCTCTCTCAAGCTACTGATTCCATGATTCTGTGATTCAGTCAGCAGATATCCCCCTGAGACTCATCTCCATTGCTGCACATGGAATAAAAGGACATTGTGGCCAAAAGGATTTGCCAAAAGTGCTGCTTCTTTTATTTTTAGGGAAATTTCAAAGTGAAAATTTCTGATTTTCAGCTTTGCTGTGAATTTTTCCCTCTTTCCCACACAGGGCAGGTAAGAAGTCAAATGCTATTTCCACAGGAAAGGAAACATTCTCCTCTCCCCTTTCCCGTGCATTTTCTAGGAAAGAGAAGAAAATCTTGATAAAGTTAGAGGAAGGGGAAGCCCATTGAAATAAAATAGCCAGCAGCAAAGTCATTGGGAAATGTTAAATGAATAAACAAATGCTTCATTGGTCTTAAGTTTCAGACCACATTGTCTCTGCAGAGCACATGGATCTCCATCCCCATTGAAGCTCAGGCAGGAGAAGAGAAGGAGGTTCTATTTGGCTTCTCTTAGTGACGCCCCTTAAAGCCTTAGATGTTCCTTCTTTCAGCTGTGTGTCCTCCCCCTTTTGCCACAGAGAAGGGGAACTCTTTTCCCAGGAGAGCTGCCTCCAAGGTCTGGATCATTTTCTTTGTCATTTGGCTCTGAAGGAGGGCGAGGAGATACAGCTCCAAGCCTGGAGACCTCTCTGATTTGGCCTTAAGTCAAGCAAGACAAACTCTGGCCTGCAGTTTTAATGAGGAATTTGGGACCCTAATTAGAAAAATAAGGTAATATTCACACAACATATAAATATAATACAAAGCTTAGGTTGAAAGATCCAAGATCTAGAGAGGAGAAAAACCAAAGAGGCCGCAAAGTTTCCAAGTTCCTGTTGGCTTTGGAAAGAGGTCCATGCTTGGGGAAGTTCAAGCTTCTCCAGATCTCCAGGGTCTGCAAAACCTGTGCTGAGGCTCTCCAGTGAGCAGGCTTGCTCCCACGGTTTCTGGCATTTCCTAGTGAGGGAAGGTCTGGGAAGCACTGCAAGAACAGCCTTTTGCAAAGTATTTTGGCACCCTTGCTTCCAACAGGGATGCAGAAAGTACAAAGGCTGGAAAACCTAAGAGAAAGTAGGGGGAGGCAGGCTAACTGAAGGTTTCATGCATTAGCAAGTTTGACTTGGGGGTGGTTCAAGTTGGAGGTGAAAGTTCGGGTGAGGTGCTCATTCTCTGTGAGTCAGAGCATCCAGAGTAGCAGGAAGCTGAGGATCAAGAGGCAGCTGTCAGGGGCAGAGACTTTTACCAGAGCCAGCCCCAAGTGCTCTGCCTGGCCAGGGCAGCCTGTGGCTGGGAGCTGAGCTTAGCCCCGTGCAAGACGTCGCAGTAGGGACAGGAGTGACAGCCCCAGCAGCACGGGAGACACCGTGATGGGGGCACAAGGGTCAGGCAGTGCTGGCAGCGCTGCCTCTGAGGCTGAGCAGCTGGAGACCAGCCCAGGATGAACCCTCTGAACCTGTGACAGCCCGCCTCCCACCGCGGAGCCAGACACACCCTGACACACTGGGATGGCCCTGGGGGACCTCATGGCACTGCCAGGGAGGCATCTGCACCCCGAGGACGGCACTCAGACTCACTGCAGAGTGGGGCAGCAGAGCAGGGAAGAGGATAGGGCCTAGATGCTGTGCTAAGGGCTGGCACTGTCCCCCTCTGAGAAACTCTGGGCACTTCTGAAATTCTTCAACAATGGAAAATTCCTTCCTCTTCCCCTCCCCCCCTGAAAAAAAAACCAAAGAAAATAAACAAAAACAAAAACACACA
>VXBI01003346.1:0-12880 GCA_013397375.1 Toxostoma redivivum | reverse complement strand
CTCTTCTGAATTTGTCATCTCATCAGACCGGTGAGAGGTTCTGTTGTTTAGTATTGCTCATTTCTGTGCTGGAGAATACTTTGCCTATTAAATAAGCAGCTTTTTTCTACTTGTCTCCGAGGAAATATTTTCCCAAACCAGTTGGGGAAGGGGCTTCTGGAGTTTGTTTCCTAGAGGGATCCCATTCAGAGGTTTCCTCCAAACCTGCCCTANGAGGGATCCCATTCAGAGGTTTCCTCCAAACCTGCCCTAAACCAGGACAGCAAGAAGCAGAGGATTGACCAGCAGCCCAGTCAAGTCCATCCAGCAGCTGCTTCCTTGGTTCTGCCTTCCAGATGCCGTTCCACTTCATCCTTGTCTCCAAGTGTCTGCTCCATTTCCCTTGTACTCATGAGGTACCACAAAAAGAGAAATTTTGGAGTTCTAGAATCCCAGCACCTGCTATGGTGCAGAAGTAGAACCAAAAGTCCAAGAGGAAGAAAAAACAACTGCGGAGGCTAAAGCGTAATGTCCTTTGGATGTTGATGAAGGTATTATTGTGCTGTTTCCTAGGCCCTGTGTGGATAACCATGGTGGAAAAATTTGATTATTAAGAGAAACCTCTGCCTGAATTAAGGTGCAAGCAAGCCCATATTCCAGAGTCAATAGTACAGACGCTATTTAACAGTAAATGTGAACTTGGGAGATAGAAATAGGAGGAGATGGGTGGGGTGGGGATAAGAGCTGAAATGAACCCCGAGGTGTGTTGGGCCCGGCCGGGCCCTCCCTTCCTGCAGTGCAGTTGCACAGGGGCAGCTGCAGCAGGGCTGTCGGATCCCGCCCTCGTACTCGCAGGGCAGGAGGGCAGGGAGCAGTGCGTGTGTGTGAGTGTGTGTGTGTGTGTGTGTGGTGTCAAACCCTGGGAATTGCTGCCAGCTCCTGTCAGAGCAGTGCTGTTGGCAGGGCAGTCAGACCTCCTGCAGCCCTTGGGCTCTGGGGCGGCTGTGGCCTTTGGAGCAGGCGCGGAAGGGCCCTGGCTCACATTGGATAAGGCTGGGGTAAGTCTGGCCCTGCAGGGAGTGCTCCATCTGTTAGGCTGAGGACTCAATCCCACGTTCAATTCCCAGCCTCTTCAGGGATAGAGTGGACATGTTCAGCTCTTTACTCTCTGGTTCCCAAGCAGCTGGGGACTGTTGGCAGTATTGGGGAGCCTCTGCGAGCCCCCAAAACTGCCCAAGCAGTTCTCAGCAACAGGAGAACTTTGCTTGCAAAGTGCCTTCTGAGCCAGCAGAGAAAAGAGAATCAAGATATGTAGACAGGAAAGTTCCACAAAGTTTATTCTATGAAGGGGTCCGATCTAGCATATCCAAATGGGTGGGTTTTCTAAGGCGTTTTTTATATGTTTCAGGGGTTTTACATTTTGCACCAATTACCAAGGGAATTCCAAAACTAACCAATCTACAAAGGACTTTAGTTGAGCAATTAACCAATAATACAAGAGGAAGATGAACCACTAACATTACAGAAAGATAACACAGGGTTCTTCAAGGTAGGGCAAAATACTTCTTGGTATTAGTCACTCTAAGCAGGCAATTTCTTATCTTTAAGGTATTGTCTTCCATGGGGCTTCTTCCAGGGGCTTGGAGAACTGGTTTCTGCTTCAGAAAGGGTTTCTGCTCCCTCCACAGGGACAGTTATACTGAGCGGCAAGATATGTGTTAATTTGATGGAACTCAAGAGTCAACTATTGATAAAATTCAAAAACAAACGAAAAGCAAAAGCAAGAAAGCCTCGGTGTAAGATTTCATGAAGCTTACTTAGGTCTGATTTGGATTAAAAATGTAATTAAAGCTTCTCTGTGAAAGGAGCTCTATCTGGAATATTGTCACAGATAATCTTCTGGCCATAGTGACCTAGGAAAAGAAGAGATCCTGCTGTTTCACATATGTGTGACTATTCAAGAAAATCTGAAAGCTAAGAGCAGCTGCAATTACATCCAGTCCAAAGCTTTTTGGTAGCTTGTTGCAGCTTCTCTTCCTGATTCTGAGTGCTACGTCATTCATGAGGATGATCATAGCTTTAGTATAAAAGTAATTTCCAACTTAATGATGATTAAACATGATTAGAGTAAAGGGACTCAAGCTTTTTAAGACAAATATGGGTGCTCTCTGTGATCTTCTCCTATGGCAGGGCTCTTTCTAGCCGATGTCACTGGGCAGAAGCCCAGGCTATTGCTCTTCAGGTACTTCCCAAAATGCTGAAAGGCATCTGCAGTTTTGTTTTCAAAAGAAAAAATTACTCAAGTGCATCTGGCCTGGGATGCATCCCTGGTACAGATTGTTGTCTATCTTGATACAAGAATTTAATCTTTTCAAAATCTTTTTTCAAAGATTTACTGCTTGTAAAAATTCATCTCAGGGTTGTTTGAAGTGCTCATTCCTACGTCAAGGGAGGGAATTTTTGCCATCTATAATGAACCAGGTCTTCAGGCTCAGAGGAGCAGAAGAGCTGGGAACACTGCCATTGGTGTGGCGGTGTTGGGAAGTATGTGTTAAGTTCACATGGAGAGAAGAAATGAGAACTTCCTCTGGGAGTTGAATTGGACCAATTGAAGGCTGGCTTGGTTATTGACAGCCTAAATAACCAATTAGAGAAAGATAGTTTNGAAGAAAAAGACATGGGGGGTTGGAGTGTTCCATTTGATAAATCATTTAACCAAAAAGCACCTGTGTTGAAAATCTTTTGCCCCGAGGAAAGAAGGGAATCTCAGTTTTCTGAGGATGAAGCATGAACAGAGAAAAAAGAAATGAAGAAAACTTTTGTTTTAAAACAGTTCAGTCTTAAAAGTAATACCCCATGAGTTCAACATGGCCCAAAAGCCCAGCTCTGGGAAGGCAGTGAAGATGGGAGGAGTTCAACAATTACAGGTTCCCGGGCAGCTGCTACTCCTGAAAGTGAAGTCAAAAGAAAACTGTTTCCTTCCCTCTTTTGGGAAAGAGATCCCTATAGCCAAACAAGAAGTTCCTCTCTCTGAAGTGAACTGAATAAGATTTTTTTAGTGAGGAACTGACTGAAGTGTCTTTGTATGTTGTTGTTAAGGAATGGGCAGGAGGAGGAAAGAGTGGTCTGAAGATCTTGTTCTAAATAATTTTTTTTTCTTTCTCTTTTTTTGTGTAGTTAATAAAGTTTCTTTTATATCCTTTTAAGTTTTAAGCCTACCTTGCTTCTGCTCCTGGTTCTGTCTCACAACAAAAAAATGAGTATATTTAAATTAGCAAATCAAAACTAAGACAAAGTGACATCCAATATTCACACTGCCACTTCATCTTGGATTTTTATCAACACAAATTTAGTTCAGCTTCTAAGACATGAATTCCTAATTCTGTGTGTCTTTCTTATTTTTTCTATTTTTTTTTAAGCTTTATGTAGAGAGCTCTAGTACCTGAAACATGCACAGACAAGCCAGTGCTATTGTTTGAATAGAAATCATAGGGAAGTTTAGAATAGGGACAAATTACAGTAGTGATGCATTTTTAAGAATCTTCCCTCTGGGAAGCCTTTAAGGCAGTGCTTTGATTCAGGGTGTCCCATGTGTAAAAAGTTGGAGGTGTTCTGAGACTAATCCTGCTCTTTGGAGAATGCAGTGCAGACCAAAATACTGGGAATCACTGAAAGCCTTCCACCACTGAAAGAAGTCTCTTCAAATAGAAGAGGGAGGACACAGCTCTGTTTTTCCCTAGCTCTGTTCCAGCCAGAGCAGGAAATGCTGCAGGCCCCAGCAACCTCTTCCCATCTGCCTCCGTGCCCACAGGATTTCTGTTAGCAGGCAGGCACAGAGCTGTGTCTGGCACTCCTGCTCTGAGCTGCTGATGTGCATGGATGGGATCAGTGGGTGCCCGGTAGGGAAGAGGCTCAGGCTGATCCAGGGTTTCCTCTGGAGAGCAGCAGCAATGATACCTGCAGCCAGGCTGGGGCTACTCTCTGTTGTTCTCATTTCTGCACTGGACACGCTGTGATCAGCACCGCACTGGCGGCTTCTTGGGGCTGCTTTAGTGAATGCAGTAGGTGCGTGACAGCAAGAGCTGAGTGTTTTCCTGCTGTGTCTAAGCAGAAACAGGCAGCTAGATAAAACTAACCTGAGCTGCCCATTTTGGGCAAGCCTTTGATAGAGCTGCTGAAGGGAGTGTCTTTGTCCCAAAGCTTTTTAGCTACAGAGCTGGCATAAGACTTGCTGAATAGTCAGGTGAGAAAGTAGGAATAAAATAGGGAACATCTAGTTGCAGTATTTAAATAAGTATTCCTTATTTAATAGCTCTTTTTTTAGGTTATAAAGATGTGTTTTCAACCACTGCCAGTTTACAAATGCTACTTTTTCACAATGGGAGCAAAACTAATTCTGATCATCTTTGCAGAAATGGCTTTTGATTTTATCAGTCCTGTGATGAGTAATACGGAGAGGGTTGACCAACACCCCAGTGATGTCCAGCCAGGAGCTGGTGGCCACTCTCCTTTTTCCTTGCACCTGCCTTCCACATCCCCTTCAACCTTGAACCTGCCTCAAATAATCAGCTCCATTTCTACCTCCACTCCTGAGATGCACCAAAAAGATACAATTCAAGACTCTATCTGGAAACCTAGTGCCTGATGGGGTGCAGGGAAAGACTTCCATGTCTAAAGAGAAGAAAATAAAATTGGACAGGGTGAAAAAGTCCCATCCTTTGGATTTTGATGAAGGTATCAGTGCACTGCTTTTCCAAACTGCAGTGTGGGTAACCCTGGTGAAAATGGAGCAGTGAAACCAGGGAGTGGAAACACAAAGGCATTGCTGTATATTAGTGCTCTGCCATTATCCCTGCTTCATGGTAACAAAATGTGTTTCTTTCTGCCATTGCATTACAGTACTTGCAATAAGCAAAACCAAAGAGATGAGCAGAGTGTGCACGACCCAGGCAGAAAAGGAGTTGTGCAAAGTGCCAAGGGTGTTAAACCTGATGGACTAGTTTTAGACATGCTTCCATTTCATTTTTTACTGGATATCTGTGTGTTTTTTTGCTCATCTCCAGCCTCTCATCCATCAGCACCTCCAAGTCCTCCCCACCTTCATCCCCCAGCCTGCTTTGGTGACGGGGGATAGTCCCAAACCCAAAGATGCAGCACTTTGCACTTGGCCTTGTTGAATCTGATGAGGTTCCCAAGGGCCCACCTCCCAAGCTTGTCCAGGTCCCTCTGGATGGCATCCCATGCCTCTGGCACTAGCAAACTTGCTGAGGGTGCACTTAATCCCGCTGTCCATGTCATTCTTAGCTCAATGCTTGAGCTTGAAAACTGAGGAAATCATATAAAAGCACCATGCATAGAAAGAACTTTTCGTAAAAACCTCCCCTCCGGTATCACACTATACCAGCTTTGTAAAATGACCATATCTTTCTAATGCTTCATTATCTAGGTTCTTACAGACTGAAAGAAGAAATAGGGGTTCAATAGTCCTCATACATACTTCATAAATCAGCTTCCTTGCTTTCTCCCGGACTCCCATATGACAATTCTTTTGTTTTCCTTTCCTTTGGGAAAACAAGCAGTCATCAAAAGACACAATCAAACTCTTCACATCCTGCACCTGAGAAGAAGAAAACAACGCCCATGAAACCTGCAGACAGTGAAGGGAATCCTTGCACTGCTGTTTATCACCAACCCTACAGGGACACGGTGATTCATTTACTTGCTCTGAGGACGTATAAGAAGCCAGAGTTACTTGCCCGCTTGCAGAGAGATGGAGTCAGGCAAAAGGACATGGAAGGTTACCCTTGGAATGATCCTTCAGCAGGTGAGATTGTGGAGTTTGTGCCAGCAATTTTTCCACCATGCTGTACTTTTGTTCCTAATTTTTACTTGTTTGTCCATTTTTTAAATTAGAAACTAACGAGCTACTTATGTAATGCTGCCTGTAGTGTTTTCGTGACATTCTCGCAGATGCGTTAAGGTGCAAGTCCATGTGAGGAAAAGAAAGAAAACTTCAAATGTTTTGGAGCATCGTTGTTGTTTTGCTAGAATAGTTGGCAATGATTAACTCTTTGTAATGTTGTTGTTCCTCATGCCTTATTTCATTCTCTCTCTTTTCCTTGCATTCTTTAACTGCTTCATGGAGTAATTTCACAGGGGTTCCCTTGATTGTATGAAACAGTTTTTGTGGTGTTCCTCGAATGCGTGAAACAGTTTCTTGTGGTACTTAAAATTTCCTGGAACAAGTTTCAGAGGAGAAAATTTTGGTACCTGCATAGAGCAATATTTAATTTGAATGGAGTAGGTGGCCTCTCAAAGGTAATTGGTTTCTGCTGGGATCTGTGGGGATTGCCTTCCTGGGAAGGGTGTTCCAGGCAAATCCTACGTCATAGAATTTGTGGCCCAACTTTGACCACAGGGTTTCTTTGCTCTCCTTTGGACTGAGTCATCACCTTCCTTGGAACCTTTCTTTTTAGAGTGATGTTTCCTGTGCTCCTCTAAATTCTACAGGTACTTCTTTATCATATCCATTCATAATAGGCACACCCACTGAAAGATGCAGCAGCTCCTTCCTTCCTTTTAAAATATTCCCCATCTGCATAGGCTGTTGCTGAATTATGCAAGCATTAATGTATCAAGTAGGAATAGTTCCTTTTTAGCTGTGAAAAAAGTGTTTTGGAACCTAGTCAAGGGGGTCAAATTCAGCATGGATAAGGTTTCAGTTGATCCTGCAATGACTTTTAAGAACTCATTCCTCGACCCTGAGAGGTTTGTTGTTGATTTTGCCCAGGGCAGTGGCACAGTTTTTTCACCCAGAAGACATTCACATTTTAGTGAGAGCCATATTTTGCCATCCAAATTCAGGTGCTCCATTTATGCTTCAATATGATTACAAAATTCAAAGCTCTGCTCCTTAGAAGGTAAACGGTGAAAACACTTTCTCCTGTTCCCTTGGAAAGTTTAAGATTTCCTTGGAGGCAATGTCCTGTATGAAGTGTGAACTGCTTCAAGGTACTGGTTTGCATTTTGAAAGGGTTGCCTGAGCAGCACTATGTCCTGAAATGCCTTGCTCAGGCTTTTCTGGACATCAGAGCAAGTAGGAGTTTTCTCTTGTATAAATCTAAAATGGGCAGCCTGAGCTTGCTGAGATCTGGTATAAACACACTTGCTCCCCTTCAACACAACCTTAGTTCTGCTTTTAGGACATCAATTCCTGATTGTGGGTATCTTTGTTACTTTTATTTTTTTTTAAGCTAGGGGGAGACAGACATCAGCACAGACCTGAATTAGCAGTGTTTATCATGTTTTCAAAGACAGAAAAAGGCCAGATTTTGAGAGATGGTTGTGATGTGTTGATGAGTTATTCAGTGTGTTGTAGGTGTCAAATTGATGGAGACTTTTCCTGTGGGCTTTTCTATGGAACTCTGAGCAGGTGATGAAGTCCAAACGAGCACTTTTGATATCAATAGTCTTGAGGTTTTACTACCTCATTTTGGCTTTTCCAGTAGACTTTGGATTTATCTTGAGGAAGATGTGAACATCATTTATTGTCAATGGAATAAAGCAAGTCATGTACACAGCCTTCTCACGGCAGGACTTTGCTGGAAGGAACCCTGGCTGTGCCACATAAAGAGGGACTCTGGGCCTGACCACCTCTCCTTATACAGTATACCACTAAATGTTGTTTTGAAAGGAACTATTGCTAGATATGAATAGAGTTACTTGGTTGTTTCCAGTAGGTGAAACTTTGATATGGCTTAAAAGTCATGTGATAGATGAATGATTAATCTCTCTACAAAGGACATTGATTCTTTCCAGTTGGGTGCTCACAAAGAGCTTTTCAGGACCAATCAGATTTCTGTATTTTCCATATAACAACCATAATGAACGTTTGTTTTCTTAAACGTCTGCCTGTAGGTAGCCAACCTGAATCTAAAGGACAATTCCTTCACTCTGAAGGAACATGTATTTCAAACCCTTCAGACTGGTTGGCCTGGCTACAGTGAAATTGATAGAAAAAAATTGAAGTTAATACTTGCTAGGTAAGTTCAGTCTTTAGAGGAAGGAAAAGAGCCTTTCCAGAAAAAACACTCTGGGAAATGAGGCCTAGCTTGTTAGGATATGCTGATTCAGCAGCAACCCATCAGGGTCATGGAGTCCAACTCCTAGCCCTGCACAGGACACCACAAGAATCACACCCTGTGCCCAAGAGTGTTGTCCAAATGCTTCTTGAAGCCCTGCTGCAGTGACCACTGGCCAGGAGAGTCTGTACCTGTGCTCCAGCACCCTCTGGGGCAAAAAAATTTTTGTCATATCCATCCTAAAGCTCCCTCAATTCACCTTCATGCTGTTGCCTTGAGTCCTGACACTGAAGGTCTGCTTTCCCTGCAAGGAAAGAACTATGACAGTTGATATTTATACATTGTAACTTGAAATATTTGACAATCCTCACAGCAAATCAGCTCCATCCCAGAACACCACCAGCACCAGCCAAGTGACATCTCCAGAGCCTTCAGAGATGCTCCAGCGAGACCTGGTCAGGTATTTGGTGCATTTTTAACATTCTCTATCGTGTATTAAGCTTTAGCCCTCTGGTGATGGTGTAAAAGCTGTGATGTGAATGTGCAGGACCAGGCCCAGGCATGCTCTGCCTCAGGCATTCTGACTGCTTTGACAGGAAGGTTGTGATCAGAAGAGAGGGTCCTGCAGGGCTGGAGCAGCACTGTCCTGACCCAACTTTCTGCTCTGCCTGGAGACTTGAGCTCAGTCCCCCCTCTAATCTCACTCCCTGGAGAAGAGCTCAAAGGGCTGGCTCTGCATGCATGACAAAACTGAGTCAAAAGTCCACTGTAACTAAGAGGCTGCAGCAGGGTGGGGCAGATGGGGCCCTCCTGCTCTCTTTTCCCTCTCTCTCACTTTCATTCTCATTGTTTACTCCAGATCTGCACTATCCATGTGGCAGGACCAGCACAGGATCTACACAATTGTGATATTCCCTCACTCCCTTCTCTGCCTTTATTTCTCTCCTCCTTTGCTCTGCCTGGGAACAGCATGGCTGTCCTGTTCTACTCCATCCTCAGTCCTGAAGTTTGTTGTGGGAGTGGGGAGCTTGTGGCTGTGTGTTGTGGTTTATGAGCCAGCACTTTTGAGAAGGTCCTTGGGAGGAGCTGAGAAATGACTGAAGAGCACTGAGCAAATGTAATGGCTCATTACTCACCACCTGTGAAACTCCACAAATTTAAGGTTTTTTTAGCCAACAGCTTTTGAGTCTAAAGAGTAAGCTGGCTGTTGGATTGAAGACAACTGTACCTAAAAGCACAAGAGGTTCTTGACCTGTGACTGGTGTGTTTATTAAACCTGATGAGAATTCACAACTAGTCATCACACCAATAATACTGGGTTGTGTCAGTGAAGCACTGATTGTGTCTTTACCACATTAAACACTGAAGCAGCCAGGTTCTGCTTTGGAAAACCTTGTGGATATATGGCTGAGTTTTTTCCTGGTGTGTACTAGTGGAAATTGGGAACAAGAAATCGGACTTGATGTCTTCATTGTGAGGAAGCCTTTGATGGAGCTGCCAAAGGGAGGGTCTTCCTTCCAAATCTTTTTAACTCTGGGCTTGGAGAAGGACTTGCAAAGTCCTAAGATGAGAAAGTAGGAGCACAATAGAGTAGATGTTTGCCTGCAGTATCTCCTTGTTTGATAGCAATTTTTAGTTAAGTAAGATGTGCTTTCAGTAATTGCCCAATTTTTCAGAATGGGAGCAAAACCTAATTCTGATCATAGACTAATTTGTCATTGTTGTAGAAACAGCCATTGGATTGCAACTTTACCAGTCCTGGGGTGAGGAAGGACAACAGAGGATAGACCAGTAGTCCAGCACATGCAGCCAGCAGCTGCTGGCCACTCCTCTTCTTTGGTTTAGCCTTCCACATCCTGGTCTACATCATAGCTGTCCCCAGGTATCACCTCCATTTCCTCCTGCTCTGAGATTCAAAAAAGAGACAACTTCCAGACTGCAGAAGAAAATTCCCAAGTCCAACAAGCAGTGAAGAGAACTGGGGAGGCTGAAGCAGTTGCATCCTTTGGATTTCAATGTGTTCCATTTCCTAACTGTGGGGATAACCATGGTGGAAAGATTTGATTATTCATGAAGCCTCAACCTGAATTAATGTGCAAGCAGGACCATATTCTGGATGTTATTTTATAGGAAATGTGAAGTGGGGAGATAGAAAGCAAAAGGAGGAGATGGGTGGGGTGGGGATAAGAGCTGAAATGAACCCCGAGGTGTGTTGGGCCCGGCCGGGCCCTCCCTTCCTGCCGTGCAGTTGCACAGGGGCAGCNGATTTATTTCCATGTGGAGGGAGATTTTATCATCAAAAAAAAACCAGGTGTTCAGGCCTGGAGGAGGAGAAGCATTGGTGCGTCAATGTTGGGAAGTAGTGTCTATTATTGCCACTTCATCTTGGATTTGTATCATGATCTTTGTAAACTTCCCTCATACTGATTTGAGGGAGAAAGGAATTGAGAAATTTTTTCTCCCATTGATGGTTTTGAATATTAATGAATTTTGCCCTTCTTAGGAGCTGATGTGGCTTAGGTTTTTGCAGTTGTAGTTTCAGACTTGGATAGAGTTTGTTTTTGTGGCTGTATTACAAATGTAACCCTGTTTGAGTTATCTATAAACAAACAGTAAGGTGAGATGTGTCCCAAGCAGAGTCTTAGAGCATGTGCTCCTTCTGTTCCCTATTGAGAGGCTTAATTGCCAATCTTGGGTGATGCTGGGATTGGGGATTTGTTTTTGCAAATCTCCCAGAAGAGTGGTGGCTCACAGAGCAGAAAATATCTAGAGTCAAACAGAGTGTTTTTAGTGTTTTGCCTAGGTTTGCATTTTATAGTGGTAGTAAAACATTCTTCATCTACTTTCTTTCTTGAAAGATGCTGCTTCATCAAATTCTAGCAAATTATCAGCAGTTACAACAGGTATGTGTGACACCAGACCTGCAGGGCCATGGTTACTGCTAAGTCTGGCTCAAGGCTTTTTTAAAGCAAAGGATATCAGATTCTAAACTCTGCAGAAATGTCTGTATGCCCTAATTTTCTTTTGCTTTCTCCTTCACAGGGTAGCCCTGGGTACTCTGAAATGAAGAGGAGGTGCCGGTACTTCCACAAAAAACTGTCCCATATTCAGAGCTGAATATCTGAATTTGACAAGCAGAAAGTAGAGTCCTGTCACCAGATTTATGCTTCAGTCTGATAAAATCTCTGAACTTTGGATTTTTATTTCAAATTTGAGATTAAGTTTTTAGGATTATGTAAATTAGTATTGAACAGTAGGTTATGTTAGAACTGAGCAGTAGATTATTTGTTTAAAATGTAGGATTAGGTCAATGAAGTTTAGGAAGTTTTAGAAACTTAAAGAAGTTACTATTGAACTTTAACAATAAAGAAATTTCACTGTTGATAACTCCTTATTGGGGCTTGTATCGTATTTGGAGGGGCTTTCTTCTGGTCAATTCTTTTCATCAAGACTTAGGTTTACCCACTGAAATAAACTTTATCAGTAGAGGGTGCAAGCCCAGTACCTCTACTATGAAGTTGTGCACATTTTAAGAAAATATTGTAGCAAATTGACATTCTTTATGATAAGTATTGGAGTGTTTTCCAAACTTTCTCGATAATTTAAACTCTTTGCCTTATGCTGTCAAAGATATAGAAGTTTGGACAACCTGCTCCCAAATCACCTTGTTTTGGAGGGTTACAGAGGAATGCATATGGGCTGCTCCAAGATGTCAGCTGAAGCACCTCCTAGGACTGCTTGTAGACCTTGGTTTCACCTTGTCAGTGAGCCAAGGAATATGTAGATATTTGCAAGAATTTTATAAAACACATTTACAAGTATTGGAGACAAAATACTTCATGGGTTTTTACAGAGCAATTGTTTGAATGTGTCCATATGGAAACTCCGGCAAGTTTTGTAGTTTTCTCAAAAATAATCTGTTCCAATCCAACTTTCCAGAGTGACATAGATGTTGATCTCCACACAGACCTAAGAGGTCTCTGAAATTTGATGTCTAATCCTTTTCCTAAGTTTCCTGCTGTTTATTTATTCAGCTAACAGGGTAGAGGTGTGGCCAGCAATGCCATAACCATCTTTTGGGGAAGGATGTGAAATTGACTGAGGGAGGACAATATTTGGGAACAATCAAAGGGGCTGTGAATGCCCCTTTCTTCCTTGGAGAGTATCTTAGAACTTCCTCAATTCTCTCCATGTTAAAAAATGTTGAAGAAATCTTGGAGCGTTTTGTGATTGAAAATCTGTAACATGATCTAAGTCTACTTCCATCCTGGTGCCACTCATCATTCCAGTGAAGGGGAGAAAGGAGGAGAGAAGACTGCGGTAATCACATCAGGATCATTTACTCCACAACCAGCTTAGAGTAAGATTGTTGAAAAGGATTGTAGAGTAGGAATACAGACTAGGATTAAAAAGAAATAAAGTTTCTGAAATCTCAACTCATTTGGAATATTCCCCTCCTTCTGACCCTGTTCAACATTTCCTTCTGAATTGTCAGTTGTTTCTTCATGGTGCAAAGTGACATTTCTGGCTTCTTTGGTGAGCTTTGAAAGTGAGGAAAGCTCTTCTTCATTCATCCTCTCCAGACCACCCTGCCTTTGGAATTTGGTCCACTGGCTTGTTTTTGCCCAGCTGTGTGACTTCTATTTGAGGGAAGAAGGGCAATGGCATTTACAGGAGAAACCAGAGGATGAGTGGGGCAGCCAAGACATACTATGCAGATGCAGGCCTTCAGCTGTGACTGAAGAGCATTTGGATTCCTGTCACTTGGATTTGCATCCCTAAGAGCAATCTCTTTGGCTGGAGGAGAGTTTGGCTCAACT
>VXBI01003343.1:105970-152951 GCA_013397375.1 Toxostoma redivivum | reverse complement strand
TTTGCTCTAAACCAGGACAGACATCAACTTCAGTTGAATGGTCCAAAATTTCTTGGTATATTTTCTTTCCTGTTTTAAAGTTAAGATCTACATTTGGCTACATGGTTTGGGTTTGGGATTTTTTTCTGTTTTCCTAATCATTGTGATACAATTTCCAATCATCTCCAGGCCTAGAATTTTCTCTCCTCGTCCTGCTTTGCTATAGGCTCCAGCATTTGATATTATTTGCTCTGTTTCAGCTCTCCTCTCAGTGTTGATCATGTCTTTACCTCCCACTGTAGGGTAGTGGAATTACCCTTACTTTTCTTTTCTCTGCTCCCAATGGGTGTATAGAAGAATTTCTTATGTCCCTTGCTAGTTATATCTCAGTTTTGTGCTTTTCTGGTTTTGTCCTTCCTTTCCCTTTTATTTTTTATCTTTTGCATGATGAAGTTTTTAGATTTTTACACTTCTATTTTGTAACTGAGGTCAACAAAACACTCATGGTCACATAAGATGCTTTTGGTCATCCCTTCAATTTGGGTTGGTTTCTGTTTATGTCCTTCACCTGGAGGATTACTGCCAATAATGGGAAAAGATTAACAGTCTCTTGCTTCTATTTAACTTTCACGTTTGATCCAGTTTCTCTTATAAATGCAGCCTCTCCTCCTGAGTCCTCATTATGGCAGATCCAGTTAGTTATATTCTCCTAATGTATCCTTCCCATACATGTATTTGTGCAGAGGTTAGATAGCCAGGGAACTGTCAGCCTGTTGATTTCCTCTTTCCCATTTCTCCTTTAATTTCTTGAGGAAACATTTCAATCATCTCTTTTTTAATCAAGCAGTTAAATACCCAGTGTCCCTCCCCCCTCTGAAAGTTGGTTTCAAGGTACAGAAATGCATCCTGTTGGTATCTGGTATTATCTTTGAACACTCAACAAGGTGGGCACAAACCACAGTAATATTTTTAGATGCTTACAGGGTCTGACTCTGGTTCACTGTGGCAGACTTGCTGATAATTTGCTTTCCCATGATCCAAGGGCACCAGCAAAGTGCAGTCACCCACAGCCTGCCAGGCTGCACACAGCTCCAAAACCCTTGGTGACACACACAGTGGAAGAACCACACCACAGCAATTAGGTGGCTGAAACCACCCAAAATGAGTGTCACCCTTTCCCACAGGGATCTTCTGAACTTCTCAGGAGTAAAATGTTGTCCTGCTTGGTTAAGGGATAGACATGGAGCCTCCTTCCTGTGACAAGCTGAGTCCTGAAATGGGCACAGGTCTGGGTGCAAGATCAAGAACCCAGAAAGTATGGGGAAAAAACATCTAAAAGAGATGAGGATGTAAAATTAGAAAATTCTGTAAGTCACAAACACACTATTTATAAAAGAGAAAACTTACAGGGCTCATAAATTTGTAGGTGTATTTCTAGCTGTAGATTATAAACAGGTTTTACTACTACTGTAAGTATAGAAACAAATACAACAATCTGGACATTTTTGTATTTAGGATAAAAACAATGGAATTGACAGTACATTTCATTTGGATTCAAGAACAATATTGGACCATTATGTCCATAGAAAGGGCACCAAGCACAGAAAATGCCCAACCATCTTTTCCTTTCTTTGCTTCCACAGCTTTTAAAGAGTGATCAATTCCCACAGTCTTTGGCTGCCTGTTTCAGGATTCTCCCACAAAAGTGATTCTTGGTACAGTCATAACAAATGAGCTCACTGATAGCACTTATACTTTGATCAGTCCATCAAAGACTGTAGGGGAATCTTTCAGTATTTCAATATCTTCTTTCAGATAACTTCCATAAGAAGAATTGTTATAGGAATATGCTTTTAAAAGTGTTGAGGGAGCTCTACTAATCCTTTCTAAACGTCTAGTGTCCCTAAAACCCCTACCTTTGTGTTGCTAAAATTGTTACCAGCTTCATTACCAGCAATTCATAGAATTGTCTTTCCTGGATAAAAAAGCCTTTTCTGGCCAGGCATTTTTAGAGTGCCTCTTACTTTGTTTAAGAAACCATAGGATTTGTGAGTTAGGTTTTCATTGCCATCTTCTGCATTTGTGTCTTTTATCAAGGCATAGCCTGCTCATATTTTTCCATTAATACTCTGTATACTGAACATTAAAAAAATTCTTACCATGTCCATATTGAGTACAATATGAAATTTGACATTCTTCCTTGTATTTTCATGAGTTAAACTACTCCCATACTGCCTTTTAAAAACAATAGCTAAAATGGTGGATTTTCTCCTTCCTTTTCCCCAAGCAGTTAACCAAAAGACACTTTCCAGCTAGAGAATTTGCACAGCTAAACTGCAGCTGTTTCTCATATGGGTGAGCTCCAGAGATGTTTTGAGGGATTCAAACCCTGGGAGGAGTCAGGCACAGAAGGAGAAAGCTCTATCTTGAGTAATTTCCTGCCTTCCTAGTTATTATAAAATCATATGAAAATTATAAAAAAATTCTTCAAGGTTTCTTTGAGTTTTTTTTTTTATCTGTGCTCTCAATTTTTTAATTGAAGAATTTTAAATACATGCTATTTTTTGGAATTTAAAGAAAAGGACTGTAAATGTCACAGAAATATGTCAGCATATAATTTTATTCACCATATAAATTATATATACTTCATAAAATAAGAGATTTTCGAACAATATGCAACAACTGCCATCTGTTTGCAACATAACAAGTACTAGGAAAAAAAAAATTGGATGACTTCTTTCTAGTTTCACTAATTATGTTTTTCTAAGTTTCCTGAGAGAAAAAGGCCGATATTATAATACTCCTTATCTCTCTTTTTAATTTTGAACCCATTGCCAATTTCAAATAAATTTAATGTAAAGGGAGAGATTTCAAAGGTATCTCAGTTCCTCCAGGTTGAACCGAGGACTACAGGGAAAGAAACAATGAAATGGATATAAGAATTGTAATGAGCTTTACCACTACCCTAGATTCCACTTTTCCTTCAGTTGAGGAAAGTGAGGAAAGCTGCAAACCTGGGCTCGGAGGAGTGAAAAAGAGCAGAAGTTGAAGTGTCAAGGGCAGCCCTTGTTCCTTGGGTTACAAGGAGGAAGGAAAAGGCTTCCAGGCAGAGATGGGGTGAGAGTTGTCCCTCTTGGCTTATGGCTCATTTCCCAGCATGGAAAGGAAACATCCCTGGGTGACACATCCAGCTTCCATCCTAGAGCAATGAAACGTTGGTTGAACTCTAACACAAAGCAATCAAGAATAGGACAGGGAGATCACCCCTTTGAGAATGCATCATTAGAATGGTTGGGTTTGTGAAGTTTTATTGTAAAATATTCATCATCATACAAAGCAATGATGGAAAAAAGGTCTTTTCCACCTCCACCCTCTCCCATGACAGAAAGTAGAATTCTTTAATGAACACTTTGCACACTTTCTTTGTTTGTAACAGGAACAAAAACCTGATTTCCCTGAAGTATACTACTGGCCAGTGACACCGCTCACTCCCGTTGAAGCAAATGTTGCAGTTTTCAGCCTTCTTTCCTTATTTTTCTCCATTTAAGTATGACAAATGTCTCATTTCCCAAAACTTCAATATTTCCCAAGGAATTAATTTGGGGAAAATAGTGGGGAATAAGTGTCAATGATCTCAGAATCAGATTTTTTAAAATTATTTATTTAATATAGAGCATAAATTATGCATGGAGGGCTCCTAAGTGACTGCCAGAACCTGTAAGTTACTGATATGTGAGACATTCCAGCAGAGCCCTGTTGAGGTCTATATTCTCTCAGTGCTTGCTGACCCACAGAGATGCATGAGGTTATGCTTTGTTGACACCTACAACCTACTTGGCATTTATTTCATATGTAAGCTTGAAGAACATCAGAAGAGTAATAATTCTTTCACCAGCCTCAGAGTGGAGACAAATCAGACCCAGGATCCATGTATCCAGCAGTTCATGCCTTTATCCAGAATAAGGGAAAAGCAAAAATGTGGAAAGCAAAAATGTGTGCTCAGATGAAAAAAATAAATTTGATATGCCTTGATGTAAATGGCAGTAGGAACTTGATGTAGGACTTTCCTCTGCCCAGACTATTCCACTTGAACATTAATTTGCTGAGGGCTAAATATGCATCTGAGAGTAAATTCATGGAGTGTTGTATTTGGCCAATTTACCAGGTGCTATGGAAATAGTTTAGTCCCTGCTCCAGTGACTTGGTATAATATTGCAAGATTTGTACATGAACAGTCACCTTCCTGGTGACTATTCAGGAAAAAAAAAACAACAGAATTTTTAGGAAAAATAAAAAATCACAAAACCTCACCTTCTGGTTTCCAAAATAGCTAAGCAATCCATACAAGGAACAACTGGAACAACTTTACCAGGATTATTTGAGTGTCTATAATCTCATATTTATGGAGTACTTCTGAAAGAAAGGAGTAAGTTTCCTAAAATGAGTCAGTTGTACAAAAGAAGGGGGAAGGAGACATTTGTACATATAATAATCATTTAAGAAACCTAATCCTCTTCCCAGTTGTCTGCATGCTTACAGAAGTGGAGATTACCTTAATAAGTCAGGTGGTCTACTTTCAGACATGAAGGGATATCAGTGCTTTCCTCCCTGGAAGAAAAGATTATTTGAGCTGATGGTTTGTGGCAGGACTTGGCTGCTCATATTTTATTCTCTGTAAGTAAGAGGCCCCAGTGCTGGACTGAGAAGGCAGTGGAGAGCAAGCAAGGTTGAATTATGTCAATCAGCTCAAGATGTTACATGCTAGCCATTCTAACATTCTTCCAAAATCAATTAGGATTCCGTACTCCTAGTTTTGGTCTTGGAAATTTTCCCAGGCATATGCAGAAATCCCTGAAATTGCTTTTGCTGTGTGTTGTTCATCTTAAATATATTGGGGTAGCTAAAATAAAATGCTACTGAATTGCAATGTCAAAATCCTCTTTAGAGTCTAGCCCTATCTCTTGGAAACTTCTGCTACCAAATAATGAAGACACAAAACTGCACCTCTTAAGGCAGATTGGTACTCCATTGTTTTGTGAGCCTTATGCCAGCATGAAAAGCCCACAGAGAGAACGTTTTTGTCAGAAAACCTTCTTTTTCAGAAGCCTGAACAAAAAGCAACACATAATAGCAAAAAGTTTAAAAGAAAAAAAAATAAAAATCAAGCCAAAATAACTATGTAATTTAGATATTATTTAAGACAAGGAATGACAAAGTAGAAGAAAACAGGTATTATGAGGGAAGAGAATAATACATGATAGGACCAAAGGGACAAAGGAGGGTATCTTTGGGAGGGCAGAAGTTTCCAGGATGCAAAGTTGAATAGCACTGGATTACTGGGCAACAGTAATCCTGCCAACAGCATAAAGCATAATTTTTAACCCATTTTCATGAAGTTTGTTACTGCCACGCTCTCCTGGAGAGAGTTTGTACCTCAGAGAGTCCTCTGAGCTCATGGCAGCACAAGTGGGGACACAGAATTGCCTCCCAGCCAGCAATGCAGCTGTTTGCTTGGTTAACAGCTGTCTGTGCAACAATATGGTTGTTATTATTAATTAATTACAAATTCAGTAGATGGCTTCCAAACAGAGTACAATACTCTATGAAAATGCTGAATAGTCCCAGATCCACAACAGACAAAAGTCTGGAGCCTCACTGATGCACATTGACAGCAAGCTGTTGCCAATAAGTTTCTGAGCACAGATTTTTATCTAAAGACATGCTATGGTTTTGCCCAGACTAAATTTCTGCAGCTTGATTGGCAGTATAAAATACAAGGGGACTGCCTTAAAAGAGCAAAATGCTTAATATTAATTTCTTGTTTTTTTCCCATCAAGCCTGATATCAAACCAATCTTAATTCATATGGTACAGTTTGACAAATCCATGTGGAAAGAAAGCATCCCTTCCCTTCTGGCAGATAAGAACTGTGTTTCAGACAGCTGGGAACACATGTGTACATGGTACTCAGAATTATTTGTGCTATCAACCACTGCTGAAAATGCTCTGGTTTAGGCCCTGGTGGGGCTGTTTCGTGATGAGTGCTTTTACACTCACCTTCACCTTGACAATGGCCCAGCTCTTTGAGCCAAGGAAGGTTTTTGGGAACAAAAATCACCTTTGTACTTGAGATAAATTTTTAACCTAGACAATGAATAAAACAGATGACAAATATCCCAGTAAATTAGAGCCCAGAGAGCTTCAGTGCAGAAGTGCAGGAAGATTTGGATTTAATCAAAATAACAAAATAATTATTCCTTCTTCTTTGGCGTACTTATTTGTGACAGATCAGAAGAGGAAGGGGTCTCATAAGGCTGCCACCTTTGAAAGGGCACTGCCAGGGAGACTTCAGGCATCTTCACTCTGAGGCTACACAGAAGAACCCTTGGGAGTTATTCAGCCCCTTAGACAGGAACAAATATAAATAAGTAGCTGGAGACATTAGTCAGTTTATGCCCCGATTGTCCTGTGCAGGCATATGTGTTTTACAGGGAGTAGAAGTTCCCGATAAAAAAAATAAACCAGTACCACTTGTATTGAACCAGGTGGAGAAAGAAAGAGAAAACTGCCAAGTTGGCAGATTTCTTAAATGCTTTTGGACCATTTGGTCAATTTTCAATTTTAAAAGTGTTTAAATTCAACTTGACATTTTTCTCAAGTATCTCTTTATGGCTATGTGAATATACCTGCAGGTCAAAAATAAATGCAAGTTTAGAAATCCATCTAGAAAACCCATATATCTCTTCCATGAGGTGATACTGTCCCTGTGATTCTGACCTTTGAAAGTTGCATTTCTTGGCTGGCTGGGATGAGACCCCCATGCCATTAGCCCTGCACATACAATATATCCAAATTATCTTAGGAATTTTGCTCCTGTGACAAGCAGGGAATATAGAAGATGTGATATTTATCTGTGCCTGGGCAGAGAGAAGTTATCAATAAGATTTTGCCATGTCTCATCATTTTGCCACGTCTCACCTTTTTGCTCTTCCTTGCAGCTGCAGTCTGGAGCATCCCCCTCTTCCTCGGGTAGTGACAGCTTCTGCTGCATCCTCTGGAGGAAAAAGTGTTATACATAGAGAAATAGTCCAAATCAGGGGAGGCAGACACCATAACTTCTGTTCTGATTTAATTCATTATGAGTTACTACTTCAGGTTACAAAATAGGTTTTTTGGCAGGAGCATTGTGAGGGAGCAGGTGGGAGGATGTACAGGGTCAAATGTGAAAAAAGGAAGAAGAAAATGAACAGGAAATAGAAAAATTCCTCTTCTTGAGGTAGTTTAATTTACTTCTTCTAAAAGAAGAGGGGGAACAAAAAGAAAAGGAAAGACCCCAGAGCAAATAACTTACCATAGACTTGAAATGACAGCAAATAACCTCCATATGGATATAATATCATGTAATTGCTGGAGTAATTAATGATTCTTAACGCAATACTTCAAAACCTTTTTTAATTAAAAAACTTTTTTTCTTTGGTGCAAGTTATTTTGCTTTTCCCTTTCAAATGACTTGGCTTCTCTGTGCCCCTTAGTAAGAAACATGAATCCAATTTATTTTCATCTGGCTACAAAGAGGAGCTGCAAAAAAGAAATCCTTTCTGCTGTGAGGAGATAGGAAGGTTGCTTCTAGATAAGTGTTGACACAGAGAAGTGAACCAAATGCTTTAAAAACCTCAAAATACAGCCAAGGTTACCATTTGTTCCAACAGAATTTAGTTCAGGATCCTAATGCTGTTGAAGTCTGCTAACCTGGGGTTTGGAGTTCCTACCCACACCCCAGCAAAAGCTCCATTCACATGTTCTGTGAATGCTGTGAATGTGATTTCCTATTACTGCTCTCTCCTATCTGTGATATGTTCCTGCCTCCAAGGAGCCCACCAGCCTGCCTTCAGGAGCCATAACAGGTTAATTTGTAATCAGAAATATTCCCCAGCACCAGCTACAAAGCCTTCCAAGACCTAAACTCCTACTGCATGCTGGGAAACATGTCAGAGAGGTCCAGAAGGATGCATATCATCCCAGACCATCTGGATTGTCCTTTGATCTGCTCAAGAGCAGCATTGCATTCACAGCTGGAATGGGCATGAAGTTAAACTGCTCTCAGCTGGTCAGAACAGTGTCCTAAAGGGAATTAGGGGGTTTCAGCATCAGAAGGCACAGTGTCCAGGTCATGATCAGCACTGTGCAGTCCTCCCATTTGGGTAGGGATGAATTTACAATTTATGACTCTAAAAGTGCCAGTTACAGAAGGAAGAGAAAAAATAGTAAATCCAGGTGACCTGAATACTGCAGCACTGGGACACATTACAGAGGGACCTGCACCCTGGTAGGGGGTGACTGCTTACCTGGGTGCCTGTGGTCTCAAGACTGAAGAGCCAAAATCTTCCTGCTTTTGAAGATCTGCCCTTTCAAAGGTGTAGAGAAAGACAAGGATTATACTCCTCCATTGTGAAAAGAATCAATAAAAATAAAATTGTTTTAGCTCATCCTTACATTGTTTTTCTTTGATTGTCCTATGTTTATTTCAGTGGTAAAGAGCATGGTAAGGTGAGCTGTTTAGAGCCTTGCACCAGCAAACCACCCATGGCTCTGTCAGGGACTATATGACAACATCTGGAACAGCCTGCCAGCTGCTCTGAATTGTATTTAGGCACAAATATCACTAGAAAAAAAGCAGTAATCCCTTTTGCTGACCTTAGAGATATGTTGAAGATGGGAAAGAATATGGCTTTTAATTTTTAGCATAACTTAATAGTATGTGGGATGTGAACAAGCACAAAGCCAAGGTGATACTGCACTGAAATATAATGCTAAGACATGTCAGCTGTTTTCCTGGTGTATAGTCAATCGGCCAAGACAGTTTTTATTTAAACTATGTTGGAATGCAGCTTTATGGAAAAGGACCCTGGGGTCCTGGTGGACAATAAGATGTCTGTGGACCAGCATTGGGCTCAAGAAGGCCAAGAAGGCCAATGGTATCCTGGGGTGCATCAGGAAAAACATTGCCAGCAGATTGAGGCTGGCCCTCTGCCCTGCCCTGGTGAGGCACATCTGGAGTGCAACATCCACGTGTGGGCTCTTCAGTACAAGAGTGACATGGAGCTCCTGGAGCAGGGCCAGTGGAGGCCATGGAGATTATTAAGGGACAGGAACATCTCTTTGACAAGGATAGGCTGAGGGAGGTGGGCCTGTTCAGCCTCAAGAAGAGACAACCAAAAGAGGACCTTATCAAAGTCTGTCAGTATCTGAAGGGAGGGTGTGAAGAGGACAGAACCAGGCTCTGCTTGGTGGTGTCAAGCAAGACAGGGCAAGAGGAATAGGCAGAAACTGATGCACAGAAAGTTCCACCTGAACATGTGGAAGAACTCCATTGTGAGAGTCTCCAAGCACTGGAACAGATTGCCCAGAGAGGTTGCAGTCTCTCTCTCACTGCAGAAATTCAAGAGTTGTGACCATAACTGAAGTGTGGCTATCGATGACTGCAGGCTACTCAGGAAAGATAGAAGAAGAAGTGGGGGGAGGGAACACCTACATCAAGAGATGGACTGAGTGTGAAGAGTTGTCTCTGAAGAGCAGCCAAAAGTCAAAAGCCTGTGGGTAAGAATCAGAAACCAAAGCAGCAAAGGGAATCTGGTGTTTGGTGTCTGCTGCAGGCCACCTGATCAAGGGGAGCCACCTGACAAATCCTTCTTGCTCCATCTACAGGGCTGCAGTGATCATGCATTTGTGAAGTTTGCATCCTGAGGAATATGGCTCAGGTAAGGAGTAAAGTTAAGCCACTGAACCTTAGGAAAGGAAACTTCCAGCTCTTCAAGGACACAGTCAATGAGATCCCCTGGGAGATTGCCTTCAGGGACAAGGGAGCGAAACAGAGCTGGAAGATCTTTAACAAAGTCTTCCATCACAAGAGCTGGCAATCCCTGGAGCAAGAAATAGGGTGGGAAAGGCAAGAGATGGAATGTCTGAATAGGGAAATGCGGCCAAACTAAAGGGAAAGCAGCAAATGCAGTAACAACATGGACAAGTAACCTGGGAAGCGTACAGGGATGAAATTATGTTGTGTAGGGATACAGTCAGGAAGGGGAAGGCAAAGCTGGAACTGGACTTGGCAAGGGATGCCAAAGAAGGCTTTCTACAGGTATGCTAACCAGAAAAGGAAGGTCAAAGAAGGTGCATCCCCTCTGACAAAAAAGTGCTGGAAAACTGGTAATAACCCATAAGGAGAAGGCTGAGGCACTCAGCAATCTTTTGCTTCAGTCTTCAATGGCGCCTCTCTTCCCACACCTCTCAAGTGGATGGACAACAGGATGGAGCCTAGGGGAGAAAAGTGCTTCCCACTGCAAGAAAAGATCAGTTTTGTGATCACCTGAGGAACCTGAACATGCATAAGTCTATAGGACCCAACAAGATGCCTGCCAGAGTCCCGAGTTGATGTAGTTGCCAAGCCAGTCTCCATGATATCCAAATAATCATGGCAGTCAGGTGAAGTCCCATATGACTGGAAAAGAGGAAACATTGTAACCATCTTAAAAAATGGTAGAAAGGAGGACCCTGGGAGCTACCACCCTGTCAGCCTCACCTCTGTACCTGGGAAGGTCATGGAGCAGATCATTCTAGAAGGTGTGCTAATGCACATGGGGAACACCCTTGTGATTCAGGTGATTCAGGACAGCCAGGACAGCTTCACCAAGGGAAAGTCCTGCCTGACCAGCCCAGTGGCCAGAAGGTAGAAGGAGGTGATTCTGTTTCACTCTGCTGAGATCACATCTGCAGTGCTGCATCCAGCTCTGGGGTGCCCAGCTCAGAAGGACATGGCCCTGTTGGAGTGAGTCCAGAGGAGGTCACCAAGTTGATCAGAGGGACAGAGCACCTCTCCTGTGAGGAAAGGTTGAGAGAGTTGGAATTGTTCTGTCTGAAAAAAAACCAAGGCACTGGGATGACCTAATTGTGGCTTTTCAGTACCTGAAGGGAGCTTGCAAGAAAGATGGAAAGAGACTTTTTACAAGGGTTTGTAGTGACAGGACAAGGGGGGATGGGGTTAAGCTGAAGAAGAAGGAGTTTAATTAGATATTAGGAAGAAAACCTTTGCTATGAGGGTGGTGAGCACTGGCACAGGCTGCCCAGAGAGGTTGTGGATGTTCCTTCCCTGAAAGTGTTCAAGGCTGAGTTGGATGGGGCCCTGAGCAACCTGATTTAGAGAAAGGTGTCCTTTCCTATGGCAAGGGGTTGGAACTAGGTGGTCTTTATGGTCCCTTCCAACCCAAGCCATTGTATGATTACCCACTGAAGTCCCTTCCAGCTTTACCCATCCCTTTGGATTCTATATCATTGTGTCTCAAAGACATTTTTCTTTAACTTGGGAAAAGCACAGCATTTTCCAACAGAGGTAAGAGGATTTCTGGTACTATTGCATGGACTCAAATGTCTTTGAAAGCATTGAAAAGGCAGACATCATATTAAAAAATGAGTGGAAAGATGCCACATTAAATATTCACAAGGTTTGGGTAATTAAAGCAAGAATTTTAAATCATGACAGGTGTTCAGTCACATCTGTGTATTCAGAGTTTTGAGAGAGAGCAATAGGGAGTTAAGCACAACATATATAAATGGAGTCCCTTATGTGGATATACTCCAGGTTTAGATATTTTGGAAGCATAAAGAAGAGAATTGAGATTAAAGAGTATATGCAGAAGAGTCACATTGAAACTCAGCAGCCTCCTTATAAATTTTAGATCAGAAATACAAACTTGTGTCGAGAGAAATGCTTGTCTGAGGTGTTGTTTGGACAGGATCTGAAGAATCACAGACTGTGATGTATGAACAAAGAAACAGATTACAGACTCACAACACTAATTGCCAAGGCCTCCGGTTACCATTCCCCATGTTTTGATGTATTCTGTAGATTTATAATGGCCAAGGGCCTGATTCCCATTTGCATCACCTGACTGTATAAAGTGAAATAACAACAGAATAAAAGGATGTGAACGCAAGTGAGAATCTGGCCAAATACCTATATCTTTTGAAGCTTTGGCTGGCACCCAGAAATAATCTGGAGACTGAATCTTCCTGGTTATTATCCAGTTGCTGTAACCCAGATGTGCTCAGAAAAGGGCACAAGCCTCCAGCTGGGGGAAGGACAGTCTCCAAAGGGGTTACAAACCTGGCAGGAATGTATTGATTATGGTGGTGTTGATATTGATATTATGTTGATTATGATATTGATTATAGTGGTGTTCAGCTGGTGAGCCAGAGAGATGGGAGTTAGTACCAGGCATGGGGGTGATCAGAAACAGCATGCTGCTGTGCACCTTGGGTGGGCCTTCATCTCCCTTACAAGAAACCAGAGGTGATTTGAAAAACTGACCACCACATTTTCCCCTAGGATGACTGGCCTTCTGAAAGCACTGGAATCAATCTGTAGCACATAACAAATTTATCAAAATCACAAAAGCCAGTCTACAAGGTACAGTGAAGCTTTCTCCACATTTGTGAAAAGCTTTCAAACCAAATTGCTGCATATTATCCTATGCAACAGTCTTTACAATAATTGCCTGTTCAAAGTTGCTTTTTTCCCCATCTGTCCTGATAAATTCAAAAATTTAATTTTCCAATCTCAAATAGTAGCTGCATGTACATCGTCCCAGCTACTTATTTCAGGAAAGCAAAATATTTTCTTCAAGGTAAAGTTTTATGAGTTAAAACCAACTCTGAGCTCATAGCTCTATTTGATAAGGTTCACATTACCTTTCTGCATGACCAGACAAATTCAGAAGATTAATATGCTCTACCTGGCTTGTATCTTATATCTGAAGAAGGGCCTACTTATAGAAAAAAACTATTTTTGAGTTATAGCCAATGTGGTGAAAAAAGATCCTTGCTCTTTGTACAAACTTTAATTTGAATTCTTAGATCACTACAGCAAAGTGGGGATTGAGGGCATCCTCAGTAAATTTGCAGCTGGGCATGAGTATTGATCTGCTGGAAGGTGGGAGAGCTCTGCAGAGGGATCTGGACAGGCTGGATTAATGGCCCAAGGCCAGTGGTGTGAGGTTCAACAAGGCCAAGTGCTGGGTCCTGCACTTGGTTTTCAACAACCCCATGCAGTCCTACAGGCTGGGGGAAGAGTGTCTAGAAACTCTCATCACTCTCTACAACCATTTGTAAGGAGGGTGCAGTAAGGTGGGGGCCAGTCTGTTCTGCCATTCCTGCAGTGAGAGGACAAGAAGTGATGGCCTTAAACTGAGACAGGGGACATGCAGATTAGATATTAGAAGAAAAAAATTTTTTCCCTTTTAGGATGGTCAGGTACTGGAACAGGCTGCCCAGGGACATGGTGGAGTGACCATTCCTGGAGATGTTTAAGAGGAATCTGGATCTGGATCAGGATCTGGTTCTGGGTGATGTGGTGTAGTAGTTTAGGGGTTACAGTGGTGGTGCTGGGCAAATGGCTAGACTGGATGATCTTAAAGATCTCTTCCAACCTTGATGATTCTAGGAAAGCAAGATGCTTATTCATGTTCTTGAATAATCTCTGGTTTACCAGGAAAGAGTGCTCCAAGTCTTTCAAAATAAGATGCATGATGTCTGCTAGACTATCTTAAGCACTTCAAGTCAGCTATTTCCTGTTACACAATGTTTGAGGATCACTTTCCGCTGCCTTCATCATATTCAGAGAGACTACAAGATGTCACAATTCTCCTTCCCCATGTGGTGTCACGGGACAGGGACAGGAAGTGACCCTTCAAGAGCTGAACCCTGTCTAGATGCCCTGATCTGTCTGGACCAGAGTCCCAGCCCCTGCTGGGACTCTGTACACAAGGCCAGTAACACCAAACATCAGGCTACATATGTACACCAAAACTCATTCAAAATTAATTTATCGCCTAGATAACAAGTAAGAAAAACAGTGATCATAAGGATTTTTCAGGGAAAGAAACTCTAGCTGATAAAGCATTTGTTTTCTCTTCTTTCATCCACTCCTGTGAGTGTTTACTTCTGTTATCGTTTGCCATGGTGACACATGCTATAATGTGAAGCACTTCTTGCTGAGAACTGTGTTTCGAATTTATCTATTTACTCATTTCCCAACTTCGGGCCCGGATGACCCTACTAAGGAGGAATTAATCTCAGCAGTCCCTCTAGGGAAGCAAGCATATAAATGTCTGTGGACTGTATCAATCTTAATTGAGTAAAAAAAAGTATCAGAACCTTCATTCAGTGTCAGTGATGATAAAATTCTATAATCTCATGTGGAAAGAGAGCATATGGTGGCCACAATGCTTAGCTTTGTTTAAACTAAAGGAAAAAATTAATATGTGTTTATGGGAGAAAATAAGAAATTGATAGGAATTCCCAGCACTAGTGGTAGTGACCCTTAATGTTCAGAAAAACTAAGTCATAGCTTTTGATCAGCAAAAGACTGATGTTATCCCTTAAAGTGATGAGTTTCTGAAACACTTTCTATAGGCTACACTGAAAAAACTGTCTTGAAGGAAATGCTGCCATATTTCAGGAAACTAGCCTGACACTCAGCAGACCTAATATAATGGAAGACCAGGAAAAAAATCCTCTTATAGTTCAGGAGGAGAAGGTATCTTGGGTAGTATTTTGTGATTGCTGACAGAGCATGACACTAATGCCAAATGCTTTCCCGTACCCTGCAGTAGGATGGCTGTGATTTCAAGTGTGCTACACTGCAGTGGGGAAACTGCAGGGGATCCTACAGGCCATGCAACACCAGCTCCAGAGGAGAAGAAACACATTCTGTTCTTTCTGCACTTGTCCTCGCAAAAATCTATAAGGAGAAAGCAGATGACAATTGTATTGACAGTTCAATAGTTTCTTGTATAACTAAACAAACATTAATAAGGTAAATATGCATAGATGGTATTTTCAAAAACTATTTATTCATTTGCATTAAAAATATTTTTCATATAGACACAGATGAAATTATGGAGCATGGAATATATGAAACAGAACTTCCTTTTTGAATATCCTGAGGATCTGAATGAAAGCCTTCTTTAGTCTGTGGCAATGACCTGACTGACTGCTGTGTTTACTCTAATAGATTTTATTTGGGGGATTGTTTTTGCGTGGATTTCTGGTTTGACCAACTCTACCTTATCAATGATGATGAATTGATTGAATATCATTGGCGTGGTAGACAAGTGAGTTTTATGAGTCAGGGACCCTTTGCAAAACTCAAACATTCATAAATAAAAGAGAAGTTCAGACCTTTAGTTTTGGCTACAGTCTAAGAGTTATTTTCATGGAGCTATCACATGCAGAGAGGGGGACTCTGATCTCATGGTCAGTGGGGAAAAAGAGCAGAACTTCTTTTTGCTCTACGGTAAGTTCCATATTCCCAACAAGATTCACAGCTTAGTCTTGACAGGAGGTGGGACACCCTGAGTGCTGTGTTCAGTTCTGGGCCCCTCCATTCAGGAAGGATGTTGAGATCTGGAGCATGTCCACAGAAGGGCAAAAAGGCTGGTGAAGGGTCTGGAACATAAGTCCTATGAGGAGTGGATGAGGGAACTGGAATTGTTTAGCCTGGAGAAAAAGACTTGGGGGAGACCTTATCACTCTCCAGCTCCCTAAAATGAGGGTGCAGCCAGGTGGGGTTGGACTCTTCTCCCAGGCAGTGGTGACAGGACAAGAGGACTGGTTGACAAGGTGGTGCTGGGTCATAGGTTGGAATTGATGACCTCACAGGTCTTTTCCAATCGAGCTGATTTTGTGATTCTGTGAACAGCAGTAAGTGTGCTGTTACTGCAGAAAGGTCCCCTTCTCACAGCTGAATATCCCAACCACTGAGTGTCAGCACACTCTCACCACACATTTTTTTGTCCTTTATTAAAAGTGAGGTCTGTCCATCTATACATAAGTAGTTTTGAACAAAAGAATGTGGGCTAGGATGTACAGCTAGGGAGAGACATGAGCTATTCAGGGGGCTCCAAATCCAGCAAGAAGGAGGAATTGGATCCTTGTCCTTGCCCTTTGTCTTTCTGTAACCAGCAGATCTTTGTATGGGCAGCACCATGTTTTGTGGGTCACACTCAGAGATCCCATACACACACTCTATCCAGATACAGTTCCAGATTTTCCCATTACAACTAGATGGTTAAAAATTTGTATAATCAGACTCAGCAGAAGCATGTGCACAACAAAACACCAAAAAAAAAATGCTTTCAGCTTGGAGGTCAGCCTTTCACATTCCCTTTTCATTGTGACTTCTCTATTTCCCTCTGTTTCTGTCTTGAAATAAACTTTTACTTATGGTCAACCTGGCTCTCAGTTCTTCTGCTGCATCTATCTCATTTTTTTTTCCATAACAGAAAGTAAAATCATGTTCAGTGCTCTCTCAGTGTTTATTAGCAGACCTCCCAGTGCTGTCTTTGACTCACATCCCTGATAGAAAAGCTTTTCCTAGCAGCCTTGCCCTGCACACATAGTGCTATTTTATTATTCCTGGTGGGTTTGCTCTTTTCTTGCTCCTTATAAATGTCACAACATCCCTGTGCTCATTTCTTTCATGTGTGGACTGGGGCCAAGGCTGGCTCAGGTGCAGCTCTCTCACAGGGCTTGCCCTTCCTCCTCCTCCAGCCTGATTCATTCAGATGTCACAATCCAATGTTTATGAAACATTGCCATGGCAGTGAGTCAAACGTCACTGACACTGCATCATGGAGTGATTCAGGCAGAAGGATATAAAAGGGGAGAGCTACTATTTATATACAGGCATTATAGGAATCAGCATAGATGAGAACACACATGGAAAGCACTCACTAGATACCTTAGACATCACCTTTGGGTATTTTCCAGTAGGTACTTAGAGCAGCAGGAGAGCTCTCCTCCTGCTCACCAGACTCCCCATGCAGCTCTTTTTTAGGGAGTTTGTGAGAAACTGAACAAACAACCAACTCAAATGCACACAAAAGCATGACTGAGCATAGGGAGCAGCTCAGAGGGAGGCAGATGCTGGGAGCAAGGGGGAAGTGTCCTGCTGAACTCCTGGCTGTCTTGTTTTGTGGTATCTGCCTCTGAGAGGTTTGTTTCAGTTTGGAGTGCTCGCTGATTGTGACAGAGGGACTCTTCTCTCTTTTGTCATCAACACTGATGGTTAAAACATGTAAGTCTGTGGAAGAAGAGGGAAGCAGATACCCCATTCAGAATTTGCTTTTCTCACTTTAACTGGTGTCATACTGGAGTAGTGTCACCTGACTCCATGAAATTATTGCTGAATTATACCAGGACAAGCCAGAACCAGGCCAGTTGCCAGTAAAAGGTGTTGTTTCAAATTTCATCCCTCATCTGTGATACACAATATGTTTCTCTCACAGTATTTGTATGGAACACAGTGGACAGGATGTGACAGCTGAGAGGTCCACCCCAGTTCCAGGTTTCCATGCTTGTCACTAGGATTATTGATGAAAGAAAAGAGAAAAGTAAATAGAAGAAACAACAGTCAGCATCATACATAGCCAGTCTCCTGTGCTCCTTTTAGGAGCATCTTTAAGCTCAAAACAGTCTCTCCTCCAAAGCAACTTTGAAAGGGCTGATAAGTCATGCTTGTCAAACAAGGGTTGCTGTTAGTTAAAAATATCAGTTAAATAGATGTTTTGGAAATTTTTTGAAAATTCAAAAGAAGGAGAGTAAGACAGTCTTTTTGATGATTTTTCCCGATACAGACACTAAAGGAACAAGGTTGAAATTAAGATTTGACTTGATAATATCTAAATCAGAAAAGAATACACTATATAATTGTTCTTTGATTTAAAAAAATATACCACATGTGACCACAAACATACAAGAAGAGTTTAGAGCTTGAAAGAAAATAATATTTCAACTCTCACATGTGCCAATGAGCGTAGGAGTGTCCATTCTAAATTCAAATCTTGTATTTATTTAAACAAAATCCTTTTGGATAAGTAATGCAACATTCATGTGTTCAGGCAAACAACCTTTGTCCTGAATTCCCGGCAGAAGACCTCATTCAGATACAGCACAAGCTGGGATTGTCTTGAATGGAGTTTTCTTTGTTTAGAATAGGACTATAAGGTCTGTCCCCTCAAATTATATTAAATTAGTTTAGGAAAAATAAGTCAGTTGAAATAAAAAGTCCTTCCTCATCAAAGATAATAGAATTAGGCCTGATATCTTTGATGTCATTGGTTACCCCCTTGCCCAGTCCCAAGTGTAATAAACTTATGATGTTCATCCCAAAGTGGTACAGCAGGATGGATGCCAAGTTGAAAGAAATCTGCCAGCAGGCAATTAAGTGCAAATGGAAGTGCCATAGATAGTTACAAATACCCAGCTACATCTCCTGCTGTGAACAGAGCAGGAATAAAGCCATGCTGGTTACCTTTGAAAGTGCAGCCCTAAGAAAGCCACAAGGCACAGCCCAAACCAGCTGTGGCACCTCTGCAGAGGATGTGGGACATTCCCACCTGCTCTCCCCATGCACCCCAGACTGCAGCAGCAGCAGCACTCTGCAGGGAGGGATCCTGAGGAGCCAAGCAGGTTGCTGCCCAAGGGCAGGGTCTGCACTTTCAGCTTCTCAGTTCCACAGTGGAGCTGCCAAGGCTCCTGCTGAGGTGTGCTCTGCCAGAGGGCAATAACTGCATGAGAACAGACATCATGCTGCTTTTCATTCTATTATCTGCCTCGTATAAGGCAGAGTGATGCTTCTGTGAGCAGGTTTAGGATTTATCCAGTGGCAATTTGCTCTGTAGGTGAGTGTGAGCTCTGACGTGGAAGCCATGGGGCTCAGCACAAGCCTGGTCAGTCAGTCCTGCACACACATGAGCTGGGGACCATCACTGCTCTGCTGCTGCTGGTAAAGCTGCCACAGCATGGCAGCTGATGGGAACTCTTAAATGGGCTTGTGGTGGGACTGCTTTTTGTCTCAGCTCTTTAGGTTTTGTCCCCTTACACAGGACAGCCTTGCAAGAACAAATGGACAGGCAGCCAGGCAGAGTGACCCTGAATCCATCCAGATATGGTTGGACACCTTGCTGTAGTGAGTTCTTTTACCATCAATATGCATCAGTCGGGTCTCCATCCCAAAAAGGGACATCAGTGGAATTCATGTCCCCCCTTCTAACACTGCAGCCTGGGGGTGTTTCCATGTACACACAAGAGCTTTCCTGTTTGCTGGGCAGCACAAGGAATGTGTCCAGGAAAGAAATTCTTCCTGGGAGCACTCCAGTGAAGGACATCCTACTTGACTGATTAGACAACAGAGGGTTGCAAACACTGGCAGAGATCTTGATCTTGAGGGAGGACTTGCAAGGTCAGCTCCAGAGAAGGAAGTGAACTAACTCTCAAGCACTCAGGAGATAAGGGATTTCAGAGTACTTAATAAAGTGGAAAGTGCACTCCAAAAAATGTAGATATGGATATTTAGATGTGTACAGTTCTTGTTCAGTGCTTGCCTTAATAAGGAAATTCTTACTTATCAAATAACCAGAGACAACAAATTTTATCAGCAAAAATAAATCTATATTTAAAATATTTGCGTGGGGTTTCAGCTTTCTACAGTAAAACATCAAATGTTTCAGTAGGAAATTAATCCCTCTCAGAACCTAACAACAAACTGTAAAGGTTTTTCTCAAGTTCTGAGACTTGGTCACAGCTGCCATGTATCTTCTGCAGCATCTCTGTATTTCCACAGATCAGCTTGCTCCACAAATAGAAACACAATCTGTCTTTTAGATCTCTGAAGGAAGATAGCAATGAAGATTTTACTCAGAATTGTATTGCAGTTTTACCTGGGTGCTTTCTACAGCATTGATCTCAATTTTTCAGGCATTTTTCTCCACACATTCTGGGATTTTATACATTGTTCAGTTTCATCAGTTCAGGGGCTGTTCAGGTACATCAGCTGAGTCATCAGCCCTTGCTCTGGTAGTGGCTTTCCACTTTCCAGCAGCCAGACAGAGGCAGTCCCTGGGAAGCTGTTGTTTTTCACTATGTGTTTGCATTTCAGGAGATCAGTTTCAAGACTCACTTGATCCTCTCTAGCTGTACTACTCCAGATTTTACAGGGAATCCTCCAAGTTACCAGAATGTCTTACTTCTATACTTTTTTCAAATCTAATCTTTTTGGGGTTTTGGGGGCTTTTTAATGTGCTTTAATTTTAGTGTCATCTTTACTTACCTGGAATAGTTTTTCACAAATATAGAAGAGAGATGCAACTCTAAACCATTTTAACTAGTTGTATAGGTTTTTCCCTTTTTTATCTCATGTAATAAATACTGTGATAGTTTCAATGAGAAATCATTTAAGTGTTCATCACCCAGTTAGTGAATAAGTTATTATCATACAAAGGCAGTGAATATTTTGCCTTAATCAATTTCTCACTAAAATTCAGAATTTTTAAAGACTTTTTTGAAAACCACAGCCATTATCACTTTTCTAAACTCCCAGTCTAAAAAACAGTCACTGCATCTGAATGTCTGTTGCTACTTTTCTGAGTACCTCTTCAACATCTATGTCTTTCCTGGAGACAGAATAATTACAACCATTCTTTGAATCCTAAATTCTGATCTATTTTAGACTTGCAAACAATTTCAGGCTTTTTTGGGATCCAATCTTAAATGCTTTTGAAGTCTATTTGTCTTTATAACTGCTTATGCTTTCAGAAAATGATCAACAATCCCTTTTTAACTTCTTTGCCAAGCAATATTTGATGCTCTCATGTTTGAATGTCAGTGGTATTTTTCTAAATGTGACTTAGTTTGTTTTGACATTTCCTCTGCTTGCAGACACTTATAATTGTAAGATTATTCTGCATCTTTTGACACTTTGCTTTTGGTTTGACCGTCCAAACTCACTGCCTAAAGTGTTTGTGTAACCGTAAAACTGAAAATTAATGGAAAGGCTTGCCATGCTGCTTGAGATAAGAAGGTCTCCAAATTCACACAGAATGAGCACAACTGAGACATAGGTGTCACCTAAAAGCCAAACCATCAGTTTAAATTGCTACATAATAGCTATCATTTAAATCTGTTTTGCTATATCTGGTGTTTCTTAATTTGTTTATTTTATATAGTTGCTCTTCCTTTCTCTTTCACATAATTACTTTTGATTGCTTTTTGTTATACTAAATGTTAACAGGTGTTACGTTTTTATGAATGTAATTTTCTATTAAAGATTTAATTGCAGGTGTTCTTCAGGAGTAATAGTGTATACAAACAATGGTAAGGAAGTTGACATTTAAGAAAACAAAACAAAATTGTTATATTCTCCTCGTATGTAGCAGATCATAACCATACCCATATAGCCTAATGTTTCAGCCAGATGATGTTTATGCCCATGGAGCATTATATTATCCTGAGAGTATTTTCATATAAACACAGTTCAGTGGATATCCACTGCCAAAATGCACACAGATAAGTACAGTATGTAAAATATTGCCACCATAATTTGGTGATCAGATATAATTTCTCCTACTGAGAAGCTCAGATAAACAAGGGCTGTAACAGTACAAACCATCCCTGTCTGTCATAAAGCATCAGAGATTCTTTTGAAATTTGTCTGTGTGCATGTTTTTCGCATTCTAAGAAACAGATGTAATGAGCAAACTATGGGCATTTTCTATCCATGACTGGTGAAGGTGATCTTTGTCTCCCTGACATTGCAACTTCAGTTTAGTCCAGTGATAAAGAATTTCTGAGAACTACAGGTTCAGTCAATTGGAGAAGCTGGTATAATCTGCTGTGCTTAATTTCTGCAATATTGGAGACATTTCCCAGACTACCAACCTTTTCTTTATTTGTTCACTGAGCAATCACTCCCTTCAGTGCTGAAGGATCTCTAATAGGCTGAATTTTTTTCTGTGCAGATCTGCACACAAATTGTATCCCTACAGGATCGGGGTGGGGAATATCCAGCACACAAACTCTGCTTCACAATGAACATGGACTGGCATGCACTTTCCTTGAACCCCACTTGGAGAAAGGAAGAATTTCAAAGCTCAGTTAACAACTCAGAGGAGGTGATGTAATTTGTTTTGGTGATATTTCTCAGTTACCACCTATTTAAGGCTGGCAGTTTTAGATGATTTGTGGTGAACAAATGGGCTTTAATCAAACTTCCTTTTTAAAAAATAACAGCATCAGGTACAGCAAGTTGACAGGGAAAATATATAAGTTTAATTCTCTGTGTATAATGCTGGATGGAACACTAATTCACTTCTAAGCAAAAGACTATCATTTGTGCACAATGGTTCAGCGTATAGAAAAGCTGCCAGAAAAAGCACATTTGAAAACATTCATTTTGGGGTAAAAAAAAGATACACATGTCCAAACCATTCTGCATTTACAAAACATAACTGAATTTTATTTTAAGTTCAGAACCCACAAGCTGGTGGACTCAGCGTCAGTTGTGCCATCTCCATATTTTGGTCAACTATGAGGAAGACAAGCTTATGAAACACTGGTTGCTGAAGGCAACCCCATTGCTGAACCAGTGGTAGAAAATCAGGGTGGTGGTCTGGAGCTGTCTGCCATCCCTCCAAGTAGCTGCACTGCTGGGTTCAGCTCAAAGGAAAACTCCTTGCACACTTCCTCACCTGCCCTGCCTTGCTCTCTCTTGGCTCTTGCTCTCCTTCTTGCCTGGGGTCATTGTGGAACCCCATCACAGCCTTGTCCCCACACTGTCACCTTCCACTCCTGGCCCCTCCTTGGGACAGCTTCTTGGTCTTTTGGCAGGACACATCTGGCCACAGCAGAGGAACATTTTCTAACAGAAGAACTCATGACCTCCTCATGACTTTTCAAGTCTCTGAAGAGGTGTATTCACAAAGCACCTCTTTGTTCTATTATTTATTTAAAACACAATTGGGTAACGTTTAGATCTTCAGCCTCTCACTTTCCTTCCTCAACAGCTCCTCAATTCTGGAATTGCCTAAAATTTCAGATGATTCTCCCGTAAAATTCCCCAGATACTAAACTGTCAGTCACACCCAGAATTGCCTAATTCTTGAATGTGCTGAGAATCCAGGCACTGAATTCATGCCTGAATTTTGTCAGAATTTATAGTCTAAGCTTATCCCCATGTCTAACAGCACAGCACTGCATTTTCTGGGTGCACGCTGCCAGACAGGACCTAACACAAGCAGCGAGGTAGGAAGGTTCTACATCCCTTCTCCCTTTTTCCTCTTGACCCCAGCACTCAGGTCACTCAGCTAAGCCTGGGAAGGTTTCTCAGCAAACTGAAGGAGCTGCAGTTTCTCCTACTCTGCACAGAAATCCCCAGTGCTGCAGCACCACCCAGCACAGCCTAACAGCTCCTGTAATACGTGATGCTGTCAGGGCTGAGCAGCCACCCCAGCCACGCAGGCTCTGTCTGACTCAGTGGTGCAGTGGGAATCCTTAACCCCAGACAGGTCACAAACTTTCTAAGCAACTGCACAGAGACTTTCTCCCACTGTCTGCCCTCAGCCTTTCTTGCCAAGACACTGGCACAGCTCTTATGCCTGACAGCCTCAAGGTTCTGGAGCACTTGTCACACTTGTGCTCTTCTTCTGTCCCATTACATACTTCATGGTTTCCCCTGAAATTAAAACTGTGCAGTTATAAGGCTGTACTCTGACTTTAGCAGGGCAGGAAGAGCCTGGGAGCTAGGTTCTCCAAAGTCTGTCCCTGTTCATGGGTCTAGGCCTCCATTTCAGTGCATTAGTACATTTTGAAAAGGATGTTCCTGTCTTCACAGGTGCAGTTTAGAATTGGAAAATGGGGCTTAATCTCATTAGCTCTTTTTGGAAACTTGAGTAGGCAGTCATTTGGACTTTTTGCTTTGCATTTTCATTCAGATTCTTTCAGGATCTGGCTAAGGGCCATTTTTGAGCGTGTTATCCATGCAACTTTTCACCCTGTAGATCAATTCCCAAGCATAGTGTGGCAGTAAAAAGGTGCTCTTGTCTACCTAAATGATTTAAAGTGCATAAAGAATGCCATACCTGGCTGGCTGCAGCAAGAAACCTTTCTGACACCATCTTATCAAGGAAGATACCCCACAGGCATCTTGGCCATCAGTACAGTTTCCTGCCTGTTTCAGACAGACATCAGGCTGAGATATTAAGCCTCAAAACCAGTAAGTCTTCCACTCTGTTATGCAGACTTATGTGAAGACAAGTGCATTAAATACCAAATTAACATACTGAGTTTTATACACAAAGGCATGAAGATGAATGGAGGTGTTCAACTTTCACTTCCAGGGCTGCTATGCAAGCTAACATGTGGACCATCATGAGAGAAGTGTTTCCTGCAATAATACTGATGTTCTTAATGAACTGATTTATTGGAGTTCTTCCCCCTGTTTCGTGTAAATTCTTCCTTGGCCTTGTGTTTTGCGTTCTTTTATCTGGATTTCTCAAGATTTCTCATCAGCAGCCAGAGGGTATATTTGTTTGCAGTATGAATGAAATTGTAGCATTAGATTTATCTGTTTCTGTACTTCTGTGTATTTGGTTGATTGTTTCTGGGTTTTAATGTGTTTTTAGTTTGGTCTTATTATCCAGTGCTTTATTATCTGGTGCTACGATATCTGTAGTCATCACATAATCATAGGAGTGTTGTTTGGAAGAAACGTCTGAAGTTCATGGTCCAACTTTCCACTTGCAGCAGGAGTATCACCAATCTGATGAGGTCAGCTGTAGTTTTGTCTAACACAGCATTGAAGTCCTCCTAGAACAGATTTCACAACCTCCCTGGGTAGCCTGTTCCACCTCTGCTCCAGCACACAGCAGAAGAGGACAGAAGCTCCCCTTGATCTGCTGACCAAGATCCTCATTGTGTATCTCAAAATGAAGTTTGCTCTGTTTGCAATGACACTGCAGCTGAGGCTCATGTTCAGCCTGGCATCTGCCTCCTCCATCTGTCATTGAGCCAGAGCCACAGCTGAGCAGGGGTTACTCCTCTGTGCTGGGCTCACAGGGGCTGTGCTAGTGCAGCCAGCTTTACTGAGGTGCCTGGGCCAAGGGGCTTTGTCCATCAGCCCTGAGCTGAACCCCAGCTCAGGTTTGTGTGGGTGTGCTCGCTGTCCAGGCTGCTGGGACATGGAACGTGTGCCTCAGCAGCACCCCTGGCATGCCCTCCCCTTTCTGACACAACAAGATATACTGGGAGACCTTACCATGGTAACCCAATGAAAGAATCAAAACCTAGCAAAGCAAGAAGGAATATTTTCAATGGTTCTGCCAGTTGTCCAGTGTTTGGGATCCCCAGATATAATTAAGCTTTGTCCTCTAGTTCCAAGCTTCCTGAGCACAGGCAGAAGCAGTTTCAAGCAATTATTCTCATGACTGAGCCACAGACAACAGTGTATAACACGTTGGACCAGAAATTTTACTTCTCTGGGCTAAGGGCCAGGTATTTAGCCACTAGAGGCACCTTGTGCCAAAACACATCTCCACCTATTATGGAAGGTGATAGAATGAATATTACACTAGAGCTTTGCTATTCCTGACTGAAGTGTGGAACACTCTAAGATTACATTTTGTTCATTACCAGATGAAGTTACAATCACCAACATCTGTAAGAGTTTTTTTTATTCAGTTAAAAGAGAGATCAAGATCCCATCATAAATTAATAAAGCAACAGATAATGCATCATATTCTAAACTGTCCTACTTTATTTTTTATAACAAGTTCATTTTGATTCTTCATATGTATAGATAAATCTGAACTAGCATATATTGCTTGAAGTGATAAAATTTTGCTATTTAGACATTCCTTTATCTTTTCCTGAAAATAATTTTTTTTTGTGCTGTGAAAAACTCCATGCAGTAGGGACAGCGCTGTGCTATGCTAGGCACTATGAGTTAGTTGTTCCACTTCAATACTCTCTATACTTAAGCTCATATGCTTTGACAAGATGTCTAAGTTTAAAAGAATGGGGCTCTGCTATTCTATACATGAAATAAATACTTATCTGTTACTCATTCACCATTAAACAGAGCACGAGGTAGAGTGCAGCAACTCAGCACAAATTGTACCTGCCTGCTCCCAATTTCTGTGGCAATTGCTTCATCTCAGTAATACAATTTTTCCGGTTCCCGTACAGGGGAAAAGAAGAGACGGCCAAATCTGATAGTGGATTCACAACATGAGTCCTAACAGGGCAACCTTGAAACCAGGCCAGTTCTGAGGACAATGATTTGTTGGGATGGGTCCATCTGGTGGCTGAAATTCAGCTGTTTGAAAATTCTGGAAAAAGATCCACAAAACAGAGTTAAACTCAATAAGGGAATCTGCCTGATAAAAGAGAGCAACCAGGCCACATGCCAGAGGACCAACCTGGAGGAAGGAAAAAGAGAAGCAAACCTGCCAAGCCTAGGACAATCTCCAAGGAAAGACTCACAGGAAGAATGAGGTCAGAATTGGACCAGGGTGTGCAGAGTCTAGGAAAGGGGTCTGCAACTTTTCTAGCGCTTTAAAAAAAATTATTAGTGAAAGTGAATGTGTTTCAGTAACTATTCTGGTAGTATTGTCAGCCTTATATATCTGGCACAACCACGGCTGATCAAGAAGCAGGAGATAATGAACAAATCCCTGGCCTTATGGCTTTAGAGTCACATTCCAAAAACACCTTAGAAACCTGGACTAAGAAAACTGACCTGGCTTTTCCCAGGCCCACTTGGCTTACAAGTACATGGGATTCAGGAGGGATTCAGAGCACTGATATTCATCCAGAGCCAAACTGCAACTTCTGCACATCATGTTCCTTGGATGGATACACAATCTACTTCAGTCAGTTAACAATCTGAAAGCATCATTCAGCTCATTGTAATACCACAGCAAAGCTGGGTGAGGCTGCATGGACCCATGCCAGGTCACAGCCAATGCATTCTGGCCCCTCTAAGTTCACAAGCATGTAAAATTTTATTCTGTTGTTTCAAATCAGCTAAATTCTGATTATTTTCTTACTAGAAGTATTAATTACTATGAACACTTGGTACTGAAGCTTAAAATTCTTAAAAATGTAACTAAACCAGAATATTTCAAGCTGCTACATCAGCATCAGACAACCAAAGACAGACACTAACTACAGACAACCAAAACTACACTGACATATTTTCTTCTCTCTATGCTGTCTTTTCTTGGAATCATCTCAGCCTAAAGAACTTAGTGTTTATCAAGATTGCCCATAAATTGCTTCCTCAGTACTTTGGAAATTTTGGTAGTGTGGTTCAAAGGGACATGTTCTAGATCATAACCAATATTGTCACATCAGATTTTTTGATATGCAGTAAGGTTATCCATCCAGGAATGGGCATTTCTCAGGAGCTGATCCAGGATTGCACAATAAGTCCTAGGACATGCACTAAGCTGCAGGTATTCTAAAGTCTTATTCTGTGGAGCTATTCATGGAGCAAAGAATTTGACACTGGGTACAAGACTCCCAGAGCAGCTTTATAAGAGACAGTGAAGTTGCTCAGTTGTGAAGTTGAGGTTTTCCTTTTTGGTTTTTATTTTGTCCACTTCCTTTGGAACATGATTGGCAAGGCTGCAAAATACTGCTCATATGCCACTCATGGAAAAAATATTCTGCTCTCAACATATTTTTTTTTCCATATTTAAACCACCAGCAACATTAAAGTATGTCTACAGCATCCAGGTGTTTCCTACAGCAACACATACCTGATACAGATCTCTGGTCCCACAGGCTGCCACTTTTACATCCAGAATGCAGAGGAAGGATCTGGATCAGCAATACCATTTTGCACAACACTAAAATCTATGCTCTGGAGAAAAAACAGCTGCAATGTAAACATCAACCTAGCTGCCAGCTGGCTCAACTTGTTGAAACAAGAGCAAATCCCTTCCAATGTAACCTTTACCTCAGGAAGGGTGGGGAAAAAAAAGAGACACAACTAACATCAAACAATGTGATGTATCCCTGCATTGTACTTTCCAGCTAACCAGGGAACAGAAATGTAAAGCTGTTTATCAACATTTCAGATTTTAAATACACACTAAATTATAGAAATACAAGCATGGGAAAAAAATGCTTGTCCATATTTTTTCTCTTGTCTCTCAAAGGAATGATTGCCCTTTTCATTCAGAAATAACTTGAAATGGGCAACTCCTTGCACATAGCAAAAGCATCATGTTTCACAGGTGGCTTTGGAAGGGTTTGAGGATGTTTATAAGAGAGATGAGTAGCTGAAAATGAGGACATGAGTTCTGAATATATTTAATGGACTTTCATTCAGTGAGCTCCAGGCTGCCTGTGATAGCTGAAGCTCACCAGGTGTGCCCTCCATCACCTCCCTCCCAGAGGCCACTCTGTGACAGGAAGCAGGGCTTGGTTTGCTGGGACAAGCTGGAGATAACCCTGGAACCTGTGCTCCTGGCCCAAACTGGAGCAAACATACTGCTGTGGAATATGGCACACAAACACCCTCATTTCCAGTGGAAGAATTTACAAGAAAAAGACTCCTGACAAGGTTTTATTGCTGAATGGATTCAACAGCAATGCCAGCTTAAGGAATTTCATTTTGGCTCTCACAAAGTTTCTCCCTACTCTCCCAACTGCTTTCAAAATAGTTTTGGAAGACATGGAAATGTCAGAAATAGATTCCATTGCTCAACGTATCCCAAATACCTGTTAGAAGTGATTAACTTACCTAAGTTACAACAGCCTCCCATATGCAGTGTTGGATACTATTCCACTATATATTCATGCATGAGCTCAGTTTCTTTTTTGGAAAGCAATTTTTCTCACAGTACTAACTGGTCTGTCAGCCACAGGGCTTGGGTAAGGAGCTCTTTAAAGTTTTTAAACCTTTAAAAAAAATTAAATGTAGACTAACTCAATTTAAAACAAAAAAGGGAAGGAAGAAAAATAGGAATTTGCCACCAATGCCTGAAAGCTTTTGTTTGGTGCAACCTCGTTGAAGTAATTGTTACTCTATTTTCATCAAGTTGCCTGACAGGGCTCTCTCTGCAGCATGGAGCTGGCTTTTAAAGGCTCCGTGGCCCAGTTTGTCAAAATTTTAAATTCCATAACTATCATTAGTGCAATTGTGAGTGGGTGAGGTGGTGGTTATGAACTCACAGCCCTTCCACCCTCTAATACAGTTCAGATGTTTGTTTTATCAAGGGGATTCATTTCACCCTCTTGCAACTTTACAGCTATCTGAGCAGACAGAAGTAAGGTCCTCTTTCCTTTAGCCTTTTATTGCTATTGTACTGGCCAAAACATAAGGTATCTTTTTGTCTTTAAAATAGAATGTTAAAAATGGACAAAATATAAATAAAATTAAATAAACTTTGCATGACAGTACTTAGATCACTTCCATCCCCTCATAACTCCTGGGCCAGAGAACCACACTGATTTCTTTCAGTCCATATGCTCACACCCAAAAATCTGCAGAGCTCTGTGAGACCTGAGGAAGGTGTGGTTGTGACTTCTTCAACTGCTCCAGGAGAGCCCAAGCTGACTCTGACCATCAGAGATCATGACAAAGTTAACCTATGCCTTGGAATTATAAGCAAATTTATAGTTTGTGTTGGTTTTTTGTTTGGGGTTTTAGTTTTGTTTTGTTTGGTGGGGGGTAGGATTTAGGGTCTACAGGAAAAAAAACCCTGCATTTAGGAAACTTTGGAAGGTTATTCAATGGCTATTTCCTACTGAGAACTTTAACTGGATTGAAAAAGTAAAGCAATAAAAAAGTAACGTGCATCTATGAAAAAATGACAGAATTATGGAATTCATTACTTTTCTCCTCTTGTCTGGTTGTGGCCACTGAAAAGCAATGGTACAAAGATGTCTTACTGGAAAAACATGACTATGACCACAGTGTTCTTACAGAACATAGAATCACTTAAGTTGGAAAAGACCCTGAATCTCATCAAGTATAACTGTTAACCCCTCACTGCCAAATCTACCACTAAACCATGTCCACAAGTGCCACATCTGCACTCTTTTTAAACACCTCCCGGGATGTGATTCCAGTACTTGCCTGAGCAGCCTGTTCCAGTGCTTGGCAATGCTTTCAGTGAAGAGATTTTCCCTAATATCCAATCTAAACCTCCCCTGGTGTAACCTGAAGACATTTCCTCTGATCCTGTCACTTGTTGACTTGGCAGAAGGGATCAACCCCACCTGGCTCCAGCCTCCTTTCAGGGAGTTGTAGGGAGTGATAAGGTCTCCCCTGGGCCTCCTTTTCTCCAGGATAAACAATCCCAGCTCCCTCTGCTGCTCCTCATCAGACTTGTGCTCCAGATCCTTCACCAGCTTTGTTGCCCTTCTGTGGACACACTCCAGCCTCTCAAAATAGCTGAGGCAGCCAAGTCAGCTGGGCAATTCCCCTCGGGCACAACAGTGCTATTTCCTCCTATAGAGCCTTTGCACCTTTGCTTGCAGAGGTTCAAATGGATTTCAAATTTCAACATGAGATGCTAAAATTTGATGTGCTGTGACTTACAAGCACCAGAAAAAATGCACAAAAGTTACATTTTAAGGGTATTTTCAAAATCTTTGACATAACAGGAAGAAAGAAATACCAGAAAATCTGCACCGAGGAAGTTTATGTTCTCTAGTCCTGAGAGCTCTGGGGGAACATCAGGAATTGTGAGCACATTTATGAGTTCTTTTCTTGCATAATTTGTCTACATCTCACCTCTGTTTGCAAAGACTCGACTCACTCTATGCCCCACACTGTGCTCTTACCCCTCCTGCAGCATCCATGTGCTGATGAGCACCTTCCACCCTGGGGTCATGCACTGAGGCAGAGCTCTGAGTCTCACACTGCCATGCACAGTCACCCTCAGAGCAGTCTGCTCCCTGCCCCTGAGTCTGCTGCACGCACAGAAAATGGATGAGGCAAGTAGACAAAACCATGCTCACAGCTGCTCCAGGGTCAACATCTGTGCAGGTGATGGTTGACTGCCAATAACATTGTGTTCCACAAGCACAGGAAAAAGTATTGGTGAAACTCCTAGCAGGATACATGCTTATACATATATGAGGAGACAGGGTCACAAGCCTCTTCTGACTTTTCAAAGGCATCTGGGAGCCTTTTGGGTTAAATTGGCAGTAATGTCCTGTTCCTAGTGGACTTCCCATAACTGTAAAAATGTTTAGATTATCTAAGGTAATTCCATCTGTACAAACTTGATGCTCACAATCTTTCACTGGTGGGATACACTTTGGAATTTCAAGGTGTGATTTATACTCTGCAAAAGTTATAGGGCTATTCACCAGTCAACAACAATTTATTGTACTCCCATATGGAAAAATAAAATTTGGAAAGAGAAAAGAGAAGGATGATCTCAGAATGGAGCCTATTAGAAGATAAGGATCGTGATTCACCATCATCCTCCTGAGAGGTTTTATTCAGACCTGCATTTTGTACATAACTCACAGAATAAGCATGAAATTAGAGCCAGTCTTATTGAAGGAGAGGTAGAGGGCTTGTATAGCTACATTGTACATAGCAGTCCCAACCATCATTGATCCCAGCAGGAAGGGGAAGATGAGTATTTCAGAGCAAAAGGGGAAAGAAATCAAATCCAGATAGAACAAGATCACACATTTCAATTTGCATCTGTATCATCTTTGAAGTTGTGGTTACAATTATTGAACGGAGATGACTGGAAATGTCTTTCATACCAAAATGTCTTGGTTGCACTGGGTTTCTCTTTTAGCATGTCAAATCAATTAGCTGGTGTTTGGACAATGCTTTGAAAAGAGGAAGCAAGATATTACATGCACACACACATGCACATGTGTAGCCCCACAACCTTCTGTGCAATTAGTATTTGTAAGAAATGGAAATTGATGTTTTAACTAGAAGAAGAAAGATACAAAACAGATATTTAAAGCTTAAGTTACTTTTAAGTTACTTTGCAGATCTTATTAAACTCAACAGAACAAAGAAACCATGTTGCTTGGGGGAAAAAGCCAACATAAGGAATGAGACCAATAAACTGAAAAGTGAAAGATTTTCAAAGTTTTCATTTTAAGCCTTGTTTAAGACTGTATAGACACAAAACTAAATCAGTAGTTCACTACAGCATTATAGGCATGAGAAAGTAATGCTTCTGTATCTTATTTCATCACTCCATTGTGTTCTATCAATTTACTAGTTTGATAGTACCAAGGCAAATGTATAATTTCCCTTCAATTACCATGTCATAATAAAAAAGTAAATGGCAGTGTGAGTAGCTATTAATCCAAAATGTCAGCACAAATCAAATAACAAAATAAGAAATATGTAACAGTTCTTGATGACACCTATACGATACCTCTTTTTTCGCTTTCTGTTCTCCCTAGTTTCATTACCATTCATGGCTGGCTATGTAAGTGTCAGAATTTAGGTAGGTGAAAACTATGGTGATATTTTGAGAGAATTAAATGTTGTAGATCCAGATTGCTACAAAATACCCTATGATTCAAGAAGACTAGGCAAATATTTGAAAACTATTGCATTCAAGGTGCTCTAGGTTGGCACACTTTAATGTCTTCTATTGTAGGTTTAAACTAAATCTCTGACTACAGTGTTGTTCTATCAGTTTTTCCATAATGCTCCATTCACTGGACTCTACAAAGATACCCCCTGTCAGTGGGGTATACAGAAGGAAATCATTTGTCTCTTCTGACAAATCTCTCTAGACTGCTAAACATGAATTTATACTTCTCATCTCAATCAATAAAAAAATATTACCTCGGAGTAATATAAATACATTTTGACAATTTGATGTCATGATGAAAAAAACTGTACTAAAGATACTCTGACAATGAGGGTGTGCCTACACAAGCACTTTGGTTTAGCTCAGGGGGACATGTCTGATGTTAACATACCAACATCCCTTGTATTTCACCTCACAGAGCAGACTCAGACCACATACTGAAACAAAACCCAAATGAAACGAAACCAGAAGGTGATCTCCAGCTATTAATGAGCTCCCAAACAGTGGGGCTAGACCAGAGCTATCTGGAACAGGCCCCTCAGCTGGTACACACCTCATGCAGCAGATCCACAGCACCAATTCTCGGTTTTTCAGCTCCTGCTAGGCATCAATAACAGTTAATGTGGAAAGCCCCAGGGTATTACTTTAGTTCCTCTCACTTCCCCATCCTTCTGCATAAGACTGTATTTACTAATTAATATTTTATTAATTTAGATTTTTAAAGAGCCTGGATCCCCAGTGGAATCCAGTATATAACTGCATTAATTGCCAGATGAGAAACAAGAGCTTCTCTTTGGAGAGCTTCTAATGAGCTAAATAGAGGACACGGGATTAGGTGGAGATGGATAGACCAGTGACTGTGAAGTGACAGTGCAAGAACGTGAGTCAAACTGGGCTGATCAGAGAAAGAAGGCACCTTCTTAGCACTGAAAATCAGATAAATGATGGAGATTAGGCCAAGAAAAACTCTCAGAATAAAGAAAAAATTGCATTTGATGTGACAGAGAAGTTGCAGCAGAGAGGACAGGAAGAGACATCAAAGCTGTGCTTTAGAAAAATGTGTTTTACAGCACTAGTCCACAGGGATATAAATGGTCCAAAGCTAAAAACACCCCACACTGTACCCAAAATGCTATCCAAGTTCTGCATGACCTGAACTAAGGCACCAATCTTCAGCACGTGATAACAACTCTTTCCTCTATCCAGAATCACTTCAGAGATGGAAACATCCCCTTTAACACTTCCATTACCACAGATATTCCATGTCAACAGCGGAAACATAATCTTAAAATAAAAATAGAAATTTCCCTTTTCACTTGAAATACTTGGACAGTGGTGCTTTCAGCTGGAGAAATCTTGTGACAAAAAGGGACCTGTGAGTACTAAAACAAAAAAAGACTATGTAAAAGACAAGTGAAAGAGGATATTGATAGTGCTGTTATCACCACAGTGAAGTGATTTAGAAGGCATGAATTTAAAGTACCAGCTGTTCCATTTACTTTTCCTGCTTTCAACACAGCACACGCTAGTGAGGACACTGGGGAGCTGTCTTCTCCTGCCCAGAACAGGAACATGTCCTGATCTAAGAGCAAGGGAAAACAAGAGCTCTGAAGACACTGAGCTAGCCTGGGCTTGTTCTGGTGACTGAGCCTCCTTTAAACTCACAGCTACTCAGCTAAGGAGATCTTTAGCAAAATGAGCATTTGCTTCAAGTGCTCAGTACATTTTGAGACTCACACAAAAGAGCTTTAGTGCAAACAAGAATCAGGACTGTAAGTGCAAAGCACTTTACATGGTAGAGTATTCCTTATTTTCAGTGCACATCAATGAAGAACCATATTATACATATTCAGCACAGGAAACATTTTTCAGCTGGCCAGACAACTGCCAAAATCAAGTCACATAATTCCCCACTTTGAATCCAGACAATATATATGGTCTATCTTTGATATCTGCAGAAGAAGATCATCAGCTTTATCAAATTGCTTTTATTGCTTTGGGTTTTGATTAGCACTTTGTGGAAAGAACAATTGAATTTAATTTATGAATTAAGGATGAAATTCAAGTTTGTCCTGTAGTAAAAGCAGTGCTGCAGCTGGTGTCAGGATGCACACTTAGGCATCAGTTCCCTGGATGGTCCCAGAGCTTGTTTCTGTAGAGATGACATAAGGGAGTGAAATGAGACACAGTGATTGATCTTTCTGCCAGTCTCAAAGCAAAGCCTTTGCTTGATTTCTGCAGGAGGAGTACAGGTGTAAATTTTGGACAGCCACAGAGACTTCACTAGACAGTCTCTGCTGTGCTTAGACCATTTGAAATGCGCTACTCATGCAATGTGTTTGCATCCAGGATTGAGAATCTGGCCGGGCTGAGGGACTCCCCCAGGGAAATCCTGCTGTAGAACTAGGAAAAGTGTCCGCAGATATCTGTAAATAGTCAATAGAAACCATTCCTGTAGGTGCAGAAAGGCTCTCTGGGGAAGTGGTCACAGCACCAAGCCTGACAGAGCTCACTAAAAGTTTGAGCAGTGCTCTCAGACACGTGGTGTGATCCTTGGGGCTGTCCTGTGCAGGGCTGGGATTTGGGCTTCAATTATCCCCGTTCGTCCTTCCAACCCAGGATATTCTGTGTTTCTCTGTAGCCCAGCACAGTCACAAGAGCAGAGCAAAAGAGGGGCAGAGAATCTCACCCTGTCTAGCTGAAGATACCCTTGCAAGGACCCTCCCAGAAGAGACTTTCATCACTACCTAGGCAGGGACTGGCCTTCCTCTTCAACAGATTTGACTTTTTGGGTGAATGTTACCCTGTGCAAAGGTCCCAGTAAGCCAGTTTAGCAAATGCTTTGCCTCTTGGTGTCTGTGTAGCAGCTTAGTCTCTCTGGCTGTGCCCCCTCTCCTCCTGGCAGCTCCAGTGATTCACTGGAAGGACTGCTTTCCCTGGCCTTCCCCTTTACACAGACAGGCTCTACAAGACATCTCTGGAACATATCAGATATCTTTCTTTTGATACACCATAGGAATTTTTAATTCTTTTGTATGTACACAAAGTGTGCCATCCAATCAACTCGCTGACCCTAAATTCACATTGATAACCACAGAAAGACACACATAGCCTGCAACTGAACTTTTAGCTCTAGCTCTGTGGTTTGGACAAAGATAATTATTGCTCTTACTGATGTTTGATCAAAGTGTTTATCTACTTTATGTTGTCATGCTGAATGACAAGGTACAGGATTACTAAGCAAGTTTCACCCAGTTCCATCACTTAAGTTCAATGAAAAATCCAATAGAGAATTTCTTGGCCAGAGTCTAATTAACATTATGCTGATTTACATCACTGCATTATTATAATTGACAAAGGATAATGGATCAAGTTTAAAAATTAATGAGGGATCTTGACTTACTTTGGCAACTTTAGCTGGAACATACCAAAGGTGTTTGTTGTAAACATGAGTATCACTAAGGATTGTTACTCAGGTTAGATACAGATTAACTCATTGACTCTATTTTGTAGGATATTATTGTCCAAAGCAGTATTTTACTGAAACTGGTGCAGTAAGAGCCAGTTTGCCTGTGGAATTTGGTGTAAAGAATAGGGTAAAAGGCATTCTTTTGTGAAGTTGTCTGTGTGTGTGAGCTCACTGCACCCATCTCTGCCACAAAGTAAAGGCTCCTTGGAGAAAAATCTATCCCTCTCCAGAGCTCCTACCAGCACTGAGAGTCTGAAGAACATAAAGCTTTCCCAGAAATGTCTTTTTACCATCACCCTTGTTAATTACAGCAGTAGTATCACAGTTAATTACAGCAGTTTCACATTAATAGCTGTATGTCTATTGTCCTGGCAGTTCTCATCAGCAGAAGTGGTCCTGGTTTCATCTTACTCTGTCCAGCATGAGAAATCACCAATTTTAAATGCCAGCGTCCTTACAAAAAAAACAAAACAAAACAAACAAACAAAAACATAAACAAACAACTCACAAGTTTCACTAATATTAAGTCTTAAAGCACAGGTATTTCAAAACACAGTACATTAACATGATACAAGAAGCACAGAAATTCTACACTAATGGCTGAATTCCTTCTGAAATGAAGTTCACAAGGCCTTTATTTGCTATGTCATATAAAAATGACAGGCTTCATTTTTCTTTTGGAAGCCATCTAATTTGCTATTGTATTATTTTGCATTTTAGAGGGTATTCACGCAAAAAAAAATGGTCAATTAATAAGATGTAACCTAAACTTTTCCTGATATCTCTGTACAGCTATGTATCTTATCATTCTGAGCACCGTGCATTTATTATAGGAGGTGAAAATCCTTATGTCTCCTGAAGATCCATTCCTATGTCAGTGTAAAGTTTCAATCTATTCCAAAAGGAAAGTAAAAAGAACAGGGATCTGGTAGAAAAGCAGGAACCAAAGAAGACCTTAAGCTCTGTCCTGTGAAAAAGACAGGATTGATATCAGCACAACTGCCACCACCACCCACGTACTAAGGGAGTGTACATACTTTTGTAACAATACCACTAATTGCTGGAACAGCCAGTTGACCAATAATACTGTAATTAATAACAGATGATCACACAAAACAGCTATAACAGATAAACAAAAACCCCACTGTGCTTGATACATGTAGCTTTAAAAAGAAGCTCTAGAATAACTACTACATGTCACAGTTTGTTTACCATTGAATTTTTAACCCTTATGAGACACCAAGCCAAAATAAAATCTAGGAGTCATCTGATTTTTAATTCTTACATTTCAGTAGGAAGTAATTTAACCACTTTGAAAAACTAGTGAAATTTTTAATAAAAAAATGTATGCATTCTGCATAAACGTGATAAACCCAGGATCCTCCCCAGTGATTATTGAGAACATAAATATCTGCCCTAATAGCAGGTTACAAAGGAATTCACAGTGGATTTAAATTAGCAACAAATTCAAAACATGAACTTTCTTCAATTTCTCATATTTTCCCCAAGGGTCCTATCTTCACTGGACCATGCTTTGTCCTATTGTCCTTATGTTAGTCATCTCTGGTTTGGACCAGAAATTTCATCCTGAGAACTACCACCTTTTCTCCCAAAATCACATCTACATATTGGTCTATTCCCACACACAGAGGAGAAAAAAGGAAAAGAGTATTGACTTTATTGATTTCACATTGCAAAGCAATTTCCTCAGAAAAATCTGACTAGTTCCTAGAATTAGTTCACAGCAGGTGATAAAATAGCGTCATCATCATTAACTCAGGGTCTTCCTCTGGGCTTAGCAAGCAGTCTGGCAGAAGTATACCCTTTTATAACTAAGCTATAAATCATCAAGGCAGGCAGCTTAGTAATTGTTTACAGCTGGTCATAGAAACTAGCTATTGCTCTGAAGAAATAGTAATTTTGTCTTACTAAAGAAACAAGGAAAATGTTTTTTTTTCTACATGTAAGACACATGGCGTGATCCTCTATGACTTTACAACCATTTCATATTGGCCTAATTGTTGATGTCAGCTAGCTGACAGTGGTATAAAACCAGTGTGCTCAAACAGGAATGGCTTGATGGAAAGGTCAACACTAAATATGGGAGAAATATTTCTGATAATATATATCAGCAAGATAAACAGTGGCATACAGTAGGTAAGGGAGCTGATGTGGGCTCTACCTTCACCCCATTACTAGTTTCCAACCAGAAATCACATAATTATTTATTACAGTCAGATTTTATTATGGATACAGAGGGAGAAGGAGGGAAATGAGGACCTCTTTCACTTTGTGCACCAGGGTACAATGTGTTCTTGTCACTGATGGTCACTTCCAGGCTGCAGCATTGGTGCTGTCATTCTGGCCACTGGAACAGAGGATGACAGCACAGTAATGAGCCTGAAGCACAGGCAACCCTGCTTATGGTGCAATTCCAAGCATCACCCAGGCCCTAGTGGCCACAGGCCCCTGCACAGTCCTCATCTTCCTGTTTCTTCAGGCCAGAGGCGTGCATCTCCTCTTTAAAGGTGCTTTCCTCACCTTCATGCTCCACCACTGTTTTTTGCAAGTGAAGGTTCAGAAGTGTCAGCCTGGGAAATGCTCAGTCAGACATGCCTGAGTGTGTATCCTTGGAATCCATTCCTCAGCTATCACATTCCTTCACTGCATGGGAAGTACGAAACAAACTGCTCTCAGGAGCCAAACAAAAAACTTTAAGGAGCTCATCAGCCACTCCACCAATTCTTACCTTCTTTCCAATACAGGTCAAGGTCCTCTGCCAAAAGGTGCCTTTGTTTGCAGTGCAATCTCATTTAAGAAAGAGGGAACACAGAAGGTTATCTGCATTATGAATGCATGTTGCTGAAGAAAAGGTGTTAGATTAACTCACTGAAGATTCAAACATTCTCTGTCTCCAGTATGAAGTATTATTGCTAGTACAAAGAAAATTTAAATTGGTAAGGTTCAGAAGTTCTAGATAATTTGTTAAATAAAGAATGTGAAAGGCAATCTTTCTTGCTCATTGTGTCCCTGCATGGTAGAGCCTTTACTCATCTTTGTTCTGCACCCTATTATTTTAGTTGGATAAGAATTGCACAATCCCTTCTGTGTCCCTAAGAAAATTTCCTCCTCACAATTCATTTGTCTCAGAAGTTTCTGGGCCCTTTTCCTGAAGGGTTTCCACTGCTCTAGGCAGACTAAGCAAACAGGTGATGCCTTGAAAGGCTGACCTGGAACAGAGACTAGGCAGAGCAAAAGGAATAGAACAGGTATTTATTGAAAGGATACACCTTGGGCAGTGCAAGAGCCCGGCCAGGTCTACACCCAAATCAAATCCAGGATGGATCCTGGTCCTGAGTTTTTACACTTTTATAAGTTTTGGTTGGTCTACATCTTGGCGTTAATCAACCACAGCCCCAGGCTATGAAGTATCAGCCCTCTGGCTTGCCCCCTTTCCCTCGATGTTGTTTATGCTTTTTGGGTAATGGGTGTCCTTGATTCTGTAGCCAGGAAGGGATTGTTTTGTCTAAGTACCCTGTGAAGAGAACTTACTAATACCTAATATGAAGTTTCAGAGTTATACACTAAGCAGCAGAGATTCTGAAAAATATAAAAGCTAAAACCCAAGTCATCACAGGTAAAAGAAAACCCCACCAATGCATCTTTATTAGAGCATCCAAAACAGGGTACCTGCACAGCAGTCTGCAAAACAAGACATAAAACAGCTGCAGCAAACCTTCTGTCTAATGGCTCCTTCATGTCATTTAAAGGCTATAGCCAAATACTTCAGTGGACCCACTTTCCTGGGCCCAGTACAGAAACTGAGATAATCTTACATTTTACACAAAGATGAAGCTCAGGTATGTTGCCCATTTTCAGTGATTTAGAGATCATTGCAAATTACACCAATGGAAATTCCTTAGATGTGCATGTCCAAGCTTGTCGTATACAAAATAATTTGATAAAAGTTTTTATCTAAATGGCGTAACTTCATAGTAATTTGTGCTACATATGCAAGAATTATGACTTCTCAGCTGACCTCTAACTTTTAGACCTGGTAACTTGATCATGTGTCTAGGTTTCTACACGGCATAAGAAGTATGCAGAGGCTTGATAAAAATGTGAGGAAAAACTACAGAAGTCACTAATACAAACATTCAGGAGTCATATTGAAATTTTACTCACTCTCCCATTGTTCTCCAAGCAGAAGCATTGCAATGACTACATCAGGATGAAATTAGGAATTTGGAATTCATACAGTAAACTTTTCAGGGTAAAAATGAGATGACGAGAGAGCTGGATAAGATCCAGTACTATTAGACAGTAAAATAAGATCTGCAAACATATAGCTCTGTAAAATAAACTTTAAGAGTGTCTACAAATATATGTAGCCAAATTAGACCTGTTGGCTAAGCACTAAAGGAAGTTTAATACAGATAAATTATCCTTTTAGAGGACAGGTTTTAGTAAATATATATTTATAATGAGTTCAAAATTCAGTTACACAAGAGAAAAGAACAAATTAAGCTCCACACACACACACTGCTCACTCAGGCAAGCTTTGCAGTGCTGAAAAGATGTCAATTTTGGAGACTATCTGAATGATGTCGATGTAAGCAGTGTAAGCAGTGTCTGTGTCCTAGAACAGATCCTACTGCTCCTCCTTCTTTTCAGATGTTTCCCCAACTGCTCCCTCTGGCAAACTCCAAGGCAAAGCCCTCTCCCTGCACTCTGTCCTGTGTGCAGCACCCCAGGTACCCCTTCCCACAGCTGTCCTGATGGCCCAGCCAGGGGCAGTGGGCTGGGCTGTAAGGTCACCTTACCAGAGGAATCTTCATGGTCAGGGCGCTTAGGTGAAGCAGCACTGTGTTAGTAGAATAATGTTGCTCCTGTAAATAGGCTGGTAGGTAATTCAGAGTTTTCTGGGGTATTTATGTGTGACATTGCACTGGGCCGTGTCACTCGGCATCACAGCATGCCTCAGGGTGCAGGTTCATCCCCATCTCTAAAGAGACTTTTCCTGGGCAAGGCTAAATGAAACTGGTAATGTCCAAACAGAAATGCTGACATGGATGTAGGAAAAGTGGCTATCTTTTCAGTTTACTCTTCTCTTCAGCTCTGAACCAAAAATGAAAACATCTACTTGTGGCAGGTTGGAAACCACTTACAGATAAGTTTTCAAATAGAATGGATATATTTTAACAGTAAGGAGAACTAACACCTGCTACAACATAACAAGGATGCTGGTGCAATGTGCAATACACCACATGTGTAATGGTTTTAAATCTAGGTTTTGGTGAAAGCAGACAAGAATTCAAAGGATTCTTTCAGAACAGCCTGGGCCCTACTGTCCTTATTGGTCCTTGAGGGGTCTCCTGGCCATCCAAGATATTGATTAACATACTATGGGCAGAAGCTTCAAGACTGTGGCTTGAGTGTGGTGTCAGAGGAGAGAGAGAGATCATTTTAGGAAAGGACAAGGTGGAGTTTTCAAGGTTCAGGCTGACAGGGGGAGTGGTATGCAGAAATATTTCTTTGTCCCCCAAAACTCCATACAAAAGTTCAAGCCTTTAATCCAGTCCTTCCAGCAACTCACATCACTCTGGCATTTGAGATACAGTTTTTGCTTTTCTAGTGAACCTTCTCCCCTCCTTTTCTGGTTTTCTCTCTTTCTTTTTTTCTTTTTTTTTTTTTTTCCCCTGGTAATTAGAAGTTCCGTTTAGATATTTTCTTTTCCCCAGTACAATGGACTGCTCCATCTGGCTGTGCCTTTTGACTACACTTCAAAATGAAACATAGTAGGCTGAAAATTACTTCCAGGCTCTCCAAGAATCAGGTGGCCCTAGCACATTCAGGGGACTCTGGCTAGGACTGAGTCAGCAGAAGCACCCACATGTCTTCCTAGGGGGAATGCAGCTGCAAAGCAGAACACAAAAACAAAAACACCAACAAATGAGAGCTTCCATGTCAGCCAGCTGAGTAATAGGAACATTTCCATAGCACACAGGACACCCTGCTCTTATTCACAGTGTCCAAGATACACAGTATTCAACAGGTCTCTGTAATTACCATGTAGTATTTTTGCTGCTTGATGCCATTTTGAAGACAGTTTCTCCTGTTAGGATTAAAAGGATTAAAAAGAGTTCCCTTAAAAGTGTGGGGGAAATTGTAGCTTTTTCTTTAGCATGTTAAGACTCTGAAAGCCGATCTCTGAAAGTTACACACAGCTCCTTTTTCAGTTATCTCAGATACCTTGATCAGTCTTTAAGGAACTTCTCAGTCCCTGAGGGGAATAACAAAAGAACAAACGCTAGTGAGCAGCATTTGGACCTGCTGCCTTGAACTCAGGAAGCCTATGTAAAACTTCTTTCTTCCCCCTGAGCCCTGCCACTCTTGCCAGCAGAGGTGTTGCTTCCAGACGTGCCACAGGACAGCTCCTGCCTCCAGAGACATCAAATGACACCTAGACGTTTTTCCGAACTAAATCCATGCTGAAGTGTGAACAGATTGATTTTTCTTGGCAAAGGCCAACCCTGCTTCTTTGTCCTCATTTTTTTGCTCGTTATCTTGCTGCCCCTTTTCTTTTCTTGAGAATTTTGAGGGAAATGTGCATGCTCAGCTGTTTGTTTCTTTCCAGAAGCAGAGTAACTGCCCTAAGGCATCCCCTTTTCCTTTCTCTTTCTTGGTCTTCACAAAGCTGGCCAGACAGCCAATCTCCAAGTATACAGATTCACCTGGGACCACCGTGCCAGCAAGTATTTCACTCTCCAATGACACTAGTCAGTAAATAATCATATAAATCCAGTTATTTTTCCTCTAAAACATCTGAAAGTCCCATGACTTATTTATCAGACTAAAATTTCATATATATTTCATTATTTCTACCATGAGAAAAAAAAATTGCTGTCATAATTCCTTTTTCTGACCAGACTGTCAGCTCTTTCTGTTTAGATAAAAAGAGATTTCTGTGTCTATCTTCTCACAAAAGAAGTTTGGTTCATCTACTATCATAAAGCACAAGGTAAAGCCACTACAGTGATGAGAATAAAAACCAGTAAATACAAAGGACTTACAACTATAAATATTTTGGCTACCCCGTGTATTGCTAAAAACAAAGGAATTTCTGAAAGTGTTAGTGTTTTTATTGTGTAATTATAAAAACTAACATTAATAGTAATAATAATATAATAGCCAATAATATGTATTGACTGTCATAGGAATATCTGCAATTTTGCATGTTCTTGCAATAGAACTGAAAATAGTTAAAACTATGTGTATGTGGATTATATTAATTGTAAAGTATTTCAGTGAGAATATTGAAACATTTACTGTTTGTACTATATTCTTTATGTTGTTTCCAGAATAATGGCACACATTCAGGCTCCCATGGGCTACATGTGTCCTTAAACTCCACTGATGTCCCTGTGTGTTCTTTGGTGACAGAACTGGACAATAAATTGCTTGCTTGTAGAAATGAAGCAAGTTAGCATTTCTTGTAAGTTTGAAGTGACTGAGAAAAAACAAGACTGCAGCACAAATGTTTGTTCAGCTCCCATGGTTTTCAAAAACATTGACCTAAAAATGAGGCGTTTGCGCTGGGAACAGCAGCCAAAGCCCACAAGAGAGCACAGCACAGGCAGCGGTCGGACTGAGTCCTGCCTTTGCATAACTGCAGGTTGGGGAAGCCAACATCTGTGAGGCAAGAGAGATCCCTGGAAACACAAATGGCTTGGGCTTATTTTAGGAAGAGGGAGACATCTCCTGGATGAGCAGTGAATATGCTACTCACTCTTCTTTATCCTTAATAACGCATGAAAAAAGTTACAACACTATGCAATATAGTTATATACCAGATAAGAGGAGTTCTCCTGGTTCTATATTTTTTGATTTCAAATTGATTTCAAAGTACTGAGCATTTGATATCAAGGGGAAAATAACAGTGTATCAACAAAGAAAAGGTAAGTGGTTTTTAGAATCCCATAGGGATCCTTGGAAAGAAACACTAGGTCCATGTCTGAATTACCTTGTCTCATGGCCAGCATTAATACAGAACAGGAGGTGAACATTAATATTGGGTATGGAGTAAACTAAGGAGCAACCATGAGAAGTGATTCTGCTGTGTGTGGCAATTCCTGCAGAATTTCCAGAGATTTACAATTTTAAAAAATGAGCAGGCAAAGACACATGAACAACGAATTCAGAGTCATTGCTGATCAATTGTGGATATCAAGGACTTGCACCCAGATCCCTCCCATCAGGGTTTAACAGAATTAAGTTACTGCACTTTGAGGACCCTCAAAATTCAAAATATCAAGGCAGATTCAAGATATCAAGGCAGACAGAGGGGAACATCAGCCTACCTGTGTACCAGCTTGTTTCCCTGGGGTGCACCAGTGTGCTCAATTATCCTCTACTGACACCACCTCATCTTCACTATGGCTGTAGCCTGGGAATCCTCCCTCTGCATTAAGATATTTGGTCAAGCATCTAAGTAAGAGTGTGAAAAATCACAGCTTTTGCTGTCAGTCCAGAAACAAAAGCACACAAAACAGCTGCAGACAGCAAGTTATTGCACTTTTCTTTGAAGTTTAGGTTTATAATAATGTTTATTTGTATTCTCTAAATCCAATTATTAGATAAAAACACGGTAAGACAATTGCTGTGGTATTCACATCACTCATCTGACCCAAGTGGATCTGGAGTGTAAATGAAATTGTTTGCAATGAGTTCAGAATATTAGAGTGGGAATAATTCATTAAGTAACACCTTATTTTTCCAAGAGCTTTCAAATTATTGTGTCCTGTCAAGATTGCTTCAAAATTCTCTGTCCCTCATCCAGTGTCCAATCAGGCTTCGCAGCCTTGATTTATTACAATGTTTCTCAAGGAGTTTCCAAGATACATTATGGGCTCAGTGGATATCAGTTGTCTACTTGTGGCTCAAATCTCTCCAGTTTAGTCACCCACAATGCTTTGATCTTGGCACACACTGACATTTGTCAAAAGACTACTTAAAAAATCACGAATGTATTAGCTGCAGAAGATGCCTTTCTAGTACCTCTTACCACAAGATGACGTGACAGAATCAAGGCAATTTGTGAGGGACTGATCTCAAGGTGGTGTGCTGCAGTCTCTGAAAATTATATCCATGTGTTGAGAGAGCAATTTCTACCTTGCCTCTATCAGCATCCTTGAAAATTCCTCTCCTGGATATACCGAAGCTGGTACACCCAAGCAAGGGACTCTGGCCAGACCCTGCTGCCTGGCTGTGACCCAGACTCATGAAAATCCCATTTCTTACCCCCTTATATGTAAAACCAGGCTACTCTGGGGAACACAACTGAGACAATCTTTTTAAGAATCAGTTGCAGTGTGGAACACTGGGATAGCTTCCCCAGGGAAGTGGTCACAGCACCAAGCCTGACAAAGTTCAAGAAATGTTTGGACAAAAGTATTCTTGGACACGTGGTATGTCTCTTGGGGATGGTCCTGTACAAGGCCAGGAGTAGGACTCAATGATCCTTGTGGGTCCTTTCCAACTCAGCATATTCTGTGATTCTGTGATTCCGTGACAGACAGTGAGGGATAGTTCTTTGTGGGAACAAAAAAACCAAACAAAATTTTTTTAATATATATATATGTATGTGTTGTTATAGGAACCACACCCACATATATGTATATGTATAAGTATAAGTATAAGTATAAGTATAAGTATAAGTATATGTATATGTATATGTATATGTATATGTATATGTATATATATATGTATATGTATTATAGGACAGAGAGGGCACTACTTACTACCAGAACTTCTTGCCTTCCACTTTAGCATACCTCCAATGCTTCCCAAAGCCAAGATTCATAGCTCTGCAGTGCTCATAGCTCCTGCTATAGAGGTCCCATTCTTAATACTTGTTACACATATCTTCCTGTACCTTTCTTGTTGCTGTTATTTATCAGTCAACAAAGAAAAATAAAGGTCTCCTTCCTTATCCTCTCCCTAGGACTTCAGTGCTTTTAGATCTGTTTAATAGTAACAGTCCTAACAACAGTTTTGCTAACTGCAATAATTGTCAGTTTGGGGCTCTTTTGCTAGAAGAAGTGTGAAGGATATTGTAGAGATGTCTGTGGTTTGCTTTCTTGCATAACCATTTATCATTTGAATTTTATGGTCTTTTTGATTAATGATTTCTTCTATTTGGCTTGTAAAAAGTTGCAGCAGTTTCCAGATTTCATTCTCTATATTCCATTAAATGTCAAGCTGGCTTTCCATTTCTCTGCCTGATAATGATGGATTACTGTAACAAAGCCTCATAGTGAATTAATGCATTGACCATATTGGTTTGTAATTCTTAACAGGCCTGTAAATGCAACAATCCTGGGTCTCAGGACTTTATGAGTGACAGGATATTTTTAAACATCATGTAGTCTATGAGATAGTATATATGTGGTTTTAATAAAGCCATTATACTGGACTGCAACATTTTCCTGATGGGTGCCTTCCAACTCAGTATATTCTATAATTCTATGATCCTGATTCTGACTAGTCAATTCCTTTTCTTCTGTCTGGGCACATACAATAAAAACTCATGTTCTGAAGATTTCAGAGTCAGTCCTCAACAGCAGAGGAACTGTTGCTTTCGGTGATCAAGAAGAATATTTGGTATTGCACAGAGCGGAGAGAAGCAAGCAGATCTCTTTCCTCAAAGTGCTGTCAGATCTCATCCAGATGGGATAGAAGTTCAGTTATCTGAAAGCCACAGTCCTTACCACCTATGAACAGTAATGGCCTCATAACATTTTTCTGCAAGGAAATACATTAATCTTGCTGTGTGGCTGTGACCCCAGTCTTTCACTCACGTCTGTACTGGGCTGANCCTTTCCAACTCAGCATATTCTGTGATTCTGTGATTCCGTGACAGACAGTGAGGGATAGTTCTTTGTGGGAACAAAAAAACCAAACAAAATTTTTTTAATATATATATATGTATGTGTTGTTATAGGAACCACACCCACATATATGTATATGTATAAGTATAAGTATAAGTATAAGTATAAGTATAAGTATAAGTATATGTATATGTATATGTATATGTATATGTATAT